>NCVS01000298.1:151046-167039 GCA_003055095.1 Goniozus legneri
GAGCGGGAGTTGACGCGAAAAAAAAGGTAATTTCGGAGCGGAGCGATAGGACGATTTTTCACGAGGCCGATTCCGAGCGAACAACAACGAACCGACGTGGAAAACTCGCGGTGGCGCGGAGGGTGCGGGAAGCGGGTGGGGAAAGAAGACGAGAGAGAGAGAAAAAAAAGGTTATCTCGCGAACGCGCCGATAAGCCTCGGGATCTCTTTCGCGAGGTCGTAGCTAAGCCCTCATTAATTCCGCGTGTCACGGTCGACCCGTTTCGTTGAATGAGCAGGTGGGGGATGGGGACATCTCGAGAGCGAGAGAGTCTCGTTGAGCGATCCCGCGGTAAATAAATTTCGCTCGCGCGGAAAGTGCCGATACGCGTGTAAAAGGCGCGACTGAAAAATTCAACGACCGTGAAAATGTATTTGTGCGAAATCGAGTTTTAGCCAATGGCGAGAAAGGACGATTTTCCTCTCTTTTTCCTGTGTGTGTGTGTGTGTGTGTATGTGAAAAAGGATGGGAGGAGGGAGAGACAGAGAGAGAGAGAGAGAGAGGGAGAGTTACGTATTATTGACACGCGAACCCAAAGTGCACGGCGAGCTCTTTTTTTGCGTTTCTCGCGTTTCGCTGGAGGAACGAGTGGCAAGAGTCGAGCTTTTGTCCGACAGTGTGAGAGCTAACTCGATTGAAATCGCCGTGTGAGACTTTTTCAACCGCATTCGAACAGAATAATCGTAATGTATTGACAATCATTGTCGTATTCCGAACCTTGTTTGAGCGAAATATTAATCGAGCGATATGCGCGATTCGTGTTTCGACGGAAGAATCCAGCTTTGGAAAATTTCGGAATGGGGTTACGCGTTGCCGCTGGACAGAGAGATAGAGAGAGAAAGGTCGATCCCAGTGATGTACGAGGAGATATATTCTCGCTCGAACATTAAAGATACATTTGAGAATTTATCTTTCTCTGGTGGGACGGTCCTTCCTGCGTGTTATGCGCAAGAGTAAATAAACAGAGCGTTTATCGAACAAATGGAGATTTATATGACCGGTAGAACTCGAATTGGCGGCACCTCGTGCACTCCTCGCGCCCATTTTCGGATTACCGAGGGACGAAAATTCTCGCCCCGGATAGAAGGATCGGAGTCCCGTCTTTAAGAGCTAGAGAGTGGATATACTACTTTTCCACTAGCGACTCTGTCCGCCACGCGGTTCTATCTCCTCGCGAGAAATAAATCCTCGCGTCGGGCGTCAAAGTGGATTACCAAGCACGCGAGGAAAGGTAATCGAGTTTGTATTCGTTTTCTCTCGTTCCTTCTCCCTCTCTCTCTTTCTCTCTCTCTCTCTCTCTCTCTCTCTCTCTTCCTCGAGGTTCGCCATTCGCGTCAAATTTGTCGGATCCGTTCGGCTGTAAATGCGAACGCGCGCTCGCGGTTAATCCTACCGATGGAGCGAATTTCACGACTCGTCGACCGGTCCTAGCGACTTTCCTTTTTCCTCCCACTCGAACCCTCTTTATTTTCCTTCGGTCCGTTCGTCCGAACGGTATGTTATCTTTGACGCCAGCCGAAATCACAGTTCTCCCTCTCTCTCTCTCCCTCTCGCGATTTTATCGATTCGAATACGTATAACGCGCAAATACGAGCCACTCGACAAATGAAATTGCGCTGCTCGCTTTGCATTCCGACAATGGAACCCTCGTGTGTTTGCGTTTCGGCCGACGTAGTTCTATGAAAATTTTTCCCTCCTCCTGTGCTATTGAAAATGAAAAATTTCGTAAAATCGTTTGAGTTGGACCCACTCTCGATAAAACAAAGTTCGAATGTTCACAAATATTTGCTACGAAGCAAAATTTATCATCGAATCGCACATTTATATTCTAAATTTCGACCGATCGAATATTAACTCGAGTAATGAAAACAACTTACGATAACGAACTCTCTCCATAGGACTGGATTCACAATTTGCAACTGAAACAGAAAGAGGGAAAAACGTATTACTTTTGGCACAAGCAGTCATGGAGTTTAATCGTAAAAGAAACTCGAAGGCAATATACTTGTTTCGAAGAGGTGTGGAAAAAAGAGGAGAAAGATTTGAGATGCAAATCAGGGAGATGGGTTCCGCGCGCGCGTCTCATAGCTCGTTTCCGTGGCAAAGCGAGTCTCTTTCCACGGTCGAGTTTCCCGATCGGGCATCGATCTGCCCTCGGCGCGTCTAACTTCGTCATTTAATTTCGCTGTGGGACGAGGAGGGCCGTCCCCGTCTCTCGAGCATCTCTCTCCCGTTAAACTTATTTCCCCATTGCATCGGTTACGCAGTATAAACCTACCCGGTGAGCATTCAGCAACTTTTCACTGTCGGCGACGATCCGACATCGGGAAATTAACGAGCGGCGAAGAAGCATTAGTATGCTTTTGACGAGTGATTCGTACACCCACAGCTTTGAATAGTTACATAAAGCAGCTATACTAATGCTTCGAATTAATTAAATCGCTAATTAAATTGAGGCGATAGGATACGTTGAGAAAATTCAACGTTACTGACGTTTAATATTTTTTGGGTTGAAAAGCGAACAGGGCGGTCGAGTCTCGCATCGCGCACGATGTGAAAAAAATGAGGAACCGGGAAAAGTACACAGCGAACGAGAATTTCAATTTTTCAGAGGGGACCGGGACTCGTAACTTCGTGTTCGCCGTCTTTACATCGAGGAGGACTGGCATAAATCTCGGTTAACTTTCGCGCTGGCTTGTCGCTCCGATCCACGCACGAGGATTTATTTTTCAATTAGGTCGTCGCACGGGGAACAAGGTATACAAGGGAAGAGAGCACACACGACGTCGTCGATTGGCTCGTGCATTATTAAAAAAAACCAAGAGACCCTTGTCAAGATCGACTCTGCGCGTACGCAGCGGTCGCGACGAAAGGGAGGAAAGAAAAATAACGAGGGGGCACTACGACTTATGAAAAAAAAAACCGTAAATTCGATTAGCCGCTCGCTATACGGCCGAGATCGTTTCCGGAAGGTCGTTTCATGCGAGATAAATAAATGGATGGCGGGTCGGGGAAGCGGAGGTACGATTGAAAACACCGCCAGAGGAGGAAAATTCAATGACGAAGTTGAAGGAGCGATCGCTCGATCGATGTTTAGGTTTTTTCCCTGAATGCCGTAGCCCCGCGAGTGAAGTGGCCTTTCGCGTCCTTTCGAGAATTCACTCTAAACGAGAACTCGCCTCGAATCGAATTAGTCCTGTGCGAGTTTCAACCGCGGGTAAGGAACATTTCGAGAAGAAATTTCTCTGGAATAATTTGGCGAGCGGGGAGTGCAATAACGCAATGAAACTTCATCTCGGGGTACTTTCCCGGCCTATTGATTAAAAATTAACCGTCGCGATTTCCCGCGTCCGGGTTCTTTATTAGCCATCCGTCGTACCGGAAGCGTCGCCGAGGGGCGGGGCGAAAATTCGAGAGCGAGTCCTAATCTCGACGGGGCAGACGCATTCATTTGTTACGAAAATTTAATATCGTATTCCAAACTTCTGAAAGGTCGTCCCTTTGCGCCGTAAAGGAGAAGAGAAGAGATTATTCTCGTCCCGGCGACACACTCGATCTTTATTCAATTAAGCGAGAACTCGGAATTATCGCGAGTACCGCCGTCGGGCTTATATACAGGAGAGAGAAAAGAAATTTTAATCGGCGAATGTTTTGTAGCGGCAACATCACGACCGCATTTTCGTACGAGAATCCGGCTCGTAACCATTGATTAAGAATTAATTTCCATGATATTTCGCCTCACCCTCGTTTCCGTCCGACATTCCGAGTCTTAATTAATCATTCAGCGGCTGAAACGAGGCGGTTAAACGAGTGCCGAGGTCTTTATCTACACTTAGCAGCTTCTGCCCGCTCGCGCGCTGCTCCCTTCGATCTCCCAGAAATTCCAGGCGGCATTAAGGAAGCACCTTGAATGGAGAAAAGGAAGGAGTAAAAATGGCTTCCCTTTCTCTTTTCAGGAAAAAGAAAAATAAGAAGAGGGAATAATTGGCCGGGAATCATTCGGTTTTACTTCCACTAGTCGCTAAAAAATTACCATCCGAATGCTCGGATTTTACACTCGACTTCCCGTCTTGCTCGGTTTTACAGCACCGAAAATGATTTTCCTCTTTTCCCGCTGGGGCGTTTCACAGTGGAAATAACTCGCGAATTATTTGCAACTATGGTTTATTACTTTTTGCCGGCTGGGCCGGCGAACGACGTCACTGGAAGCCGGGGCGTATATACCGATGAATTTCTGGGATCCTTTACGGGATTTTAGCGCGAGCATTATACGGAAAGCGGTATTACAGTGTACCCATCGACGGTAATAAAAGCTCGCTGGGCAGGTCCGTGCGCTTTTAAGTGGCCGCAAATAACTTTTTATGTCCCGGCGCGTGCGCTCGAAATATCAGCGTATATTGCGCCCCAGCGGCTCGCTCTCGCGGTTTTAATCGATCCCGATAAAACTCAAAGAGACCGCGAAGAAAGTTTCCGGCTCGGCGATCGATTTTTCCCACCGTTTTTCATCGATACGGGGGGTGGGGGCCCACATACTCGCCGGATAATCGCGCCACGTGACAATTTCCTAATAATCGGCAAAAGCTCGGCGCAAACTCACCGACGTAACTGTCCTCGTAACTTGGAGAGTTTCACGGGTCCTTAGTAATTTTCCAGTCGCTAATTCGATGTAGGAACAATGAACGGCGCGCTCGCTCGAGCCCAGCCTCTCGAGCTCTCGTGATTCGATTACGCAATTATGCCAACGAGTTTGCGCCTTTTCCCGCCACGGTGCGTTTCGCTTTCGGATATTAAATCACGGGAGTCGATTTGCGGAACGGGGGGTGGGGGCCGCGCGACGAGAGAAACGAGTTCGCCGATTTTCCAGGTGCCTCGGGCCATGCGACCGTGTTCTTTTCATATCGAAGGAGGAGTAGAAAAAAAAAAAAATGAAAAAAGGAGGAGGAAAACGGGGGTCGAGGGTATGGGAACGAACTGAATTCGTTTGTCAAGAGAAAGCTATTATTAACATTCTCCTTTCATCGAATTTTTTCCTTCCTGGCCCTTTTCCCCGACGCTCCCTTTCTTTTTCCACCGTTCGGGGCATACACCGACGACGTAATTCCCGTCGAAAGTACAACGAGCGAGCAGAGTCCGCTTCGCCGGAGTCGAATATACCAGACCGAAGTGAAAGCTTGCGAATCGCTCCAATTTCTTCTCCCTCTCTCTCTCTCTCTCTCTCTCTCTCTCTCACTCTCTCATTCATTTGCCCGATTTTTCCCTTTCCATTTTTTACTCGAGTTTGATGAAAACATTATTTTCAAAAAAGAGGGAATCGTTCCGCTACCAATGACATGATTGATTCACGAGTATTGGGACCCAATGCCGAAACGAATATCGAATCGATTCAAAACTGGGTCGCTCGCTTCGGTATTTGCGTTATATTTCGAGAGAAACTCGAGCAATTTTTCGCGATTGTTAACTCGTCGTTTTTCTTCCTCGCTGCTTTATTGTTCCGAATCTATTAACAATAAATGTTTGCATACTGCGCGAGTCGAAAAATCGCGATAAACGGGCGGACGTGCTCGACTTTACGAATTTTTTTAATCTCTCCTACTTCCACAGCCCAGACGAAAGCTCAAGCAGCGAGCGTTTCACGGCGGAGTGCGATAATTCAGTTTTGAGTTACGGCGTCCGGTGCCGTGTAGCAATCGAATTACGATGCCCCCTATAGTTTAGTCACGGCGCGTTTCATAATACCCGTATACGACGCCGAAAATCACCGACTCCTCGCGAAAACGTGTCTCTCCCTCTCCCGAAATTTTCCCAACTACTTTGAATAAATTTTACTCTACTCCCGGCGTGTTTGCGTAATATGTATACATACAAATTCGAATTAAACGGCTTCCGTGTACAAGCTCGTTTTAATTACGCCACGTCTTGGCGGAAGCCGAGCTGAAAAATGATTTTCCGAAAGGCCAAGCGGCGATTTTTCGACCGCCCGTGGCGCGTCCGGCACTGAATCTTCGTTCGGCGGGGAAACTACTCGGCGTTATATTCCGCCGGAAAATGAAATAAGTTGGGAGCGAGAGCGCTTGTTGTGCCGGTTCTCGGCATGAAAATGATGTACACGGTCTCGTAGATCACTTACGCGAGCTCCCGGAAGCCAGCGAGCACGTAGGCATCCCTTTCCTCTCTTATACATCCTACAAAACCACACGGAGATCGAGCAACCCGACTCCACCCCACGTCCCCTCCCGCCGCCGAGCCGTGTCTTATTAGTATTCCTCGGTGGCGCCCGCTCCGCTCGATCGCGAAAATTTGCAAATAATTCCGCGCGCGAATTACAAATAGTTCGAACCCCTCCTACGATTCTCGATACCGCACCGACTATATATATTCCGTTTATCCGTCGTGTATAAACACGATGAGAGTTTCGCGATTGGTTCTGAATATTTATGATCCGGCTTCGCGTTCTCGCTATTGTAATCGCGAGTGGGAAGAAGGATTTGAGCATTTTCGGTGTTTTGCTCTTTTTATTTCCTTCTCTTTCCGGTTGGCGTTATTTTTTTTTTCACAGCGTCGAGTTCTCTCACCTCCCTGAATATCCAATTTTAATTAAGAGGATCCAGAACCAAGGGCGAGGGTACGAAAATTATTCGGGGTGCGTGACCACTTAAGTTTTTACTTATGAATTTTAATTAGCAAAATTGAGTAGCTAACGCGCATCTTGTTTGGTATTCCACTTTGTTCCTTACGTGTGTGTGTACGTATGCGTGTGGGCTCCTTCCGGTTCGAGAAAACCAGCAGGCAAGAACCATCCCCCGATACTCACCCTCGCCCTTCTCTCATCCTCGACTTCGTATTTGAATAATACCGAGAGCGAGTATTAGCGTGGAATATTACATTATGGTACATTATATGTATGTACCCAATACACGGCCGGAGCAATTTACATTTTTCAACGTTATACGAGCCCTTCAGGATGTCGATATACGTACGCAATACCCGAAGTATCATTTCGCGTACGAAAATCGTTATTCAAACGCCAGGAGCATGGGCTCGGTCTAATAGGACGAAAGAAAAAGACGAGAGAGAGGGAGAGAAGAGAGAATTGTTGAATTTTGCCTCTTCGTCGTTTTCCGTCTTCTTTTTGAACGCAGCAATTATTACGAAAATGTGTCTGCACAGGATAATATAACGAGTATAATACACCCTGTTTGCTGCCGTTGCAGCAACGTCGCAAGCTCGAACGATACAGGTAATAACTTTTAACTCCCCGGTGTTAATTAAATTATAACCTTTTTTGTCCTTCTATCTTTTTCCTACACGCAGCATGCATATGCAATTAATATCATTCCCCTCCTCCCCTTCTTCGTCTCTCTTCTTCTCTCGCACTACTTACTTATAACCGGAGTGAGCAGTTTTGCGAATACGTCGACTGGCCGTAACGAGAACCCGAGATTTTCGATCTATTTAATTAACGATTCAATACACCCGAGGAGCGGTATCGCTTTCCAATCGAGTTCAACGTCGGGAATCGATTCGTGAGAATTGCACCCACGACCTCGACGGGTCTTTGACTCGATTAAATACGAAAATCGAGTTACAGGGAGATTTCGCGAGAATCGAATATACGTTTCGTATGGGGTAAATCGAACAAGAGGAGAGAGAACGCATTGCGATTGCGTGACCGGCAATTTATATCGCCATTATCTAATGTGGCGATAATATAAACCGGTAACTCTGCACAATGGTACTCGCCTTAGCGCAAAAAAAAATCTCCTGTGCGTACCCACCGTATTCCATTAATGCTGGCTCACGCTTCGCAAGGATTGTTAAAATTTCCGGGTTAATATATCACGCGACCGGTCGAGTACTTCGTAACGCGAGCGCGGGCGCGTAAGAGGGGCGGAGGGAGAGAAAAAGAGAGAGAGAGAGAGCGTTTGGCCGATGTCCAAGTACGCGATATTGCTGGATTAGCAATATATTTCTACGATCCGGTATGTTCTCGCATGCGGATCCCAACCCCGTTCCGCGTCCGCGGAATACAAACAACGACGGCGAATAGAAAAAAAAAGAAAGAACGTATACACACAACCGAAGCACATTCTTTATGATATCCTCGAGTTTCTTCTGCCGGGGGCAACGGCGGCGGTGTAGACTGCGATGGAGGCGGCGATGGAGGCAGCGGGGTCGCAAAAAAATTCCGCAGCGTCGTTTTTTCCGCCACACAAGTTCGTTGCGCTCGTGAAACTCGATTCGTCGAGGGGCGGGAGGGGGTTTGCGGCGAAGAAACGTGCACCGAAAAAACTTACTTCTTACGCGTATGAATACGAGGGGAGACATAACGGAGATAATATAGCAAACTTCCGTGGATAGGAGAGATTCTTTTCTTTTTCGTATCAATTCGCGAATACGGGGCACCGGGATACGAACAGCGGGGAAGTTGAAAGTGCGCATATCCCGGTTTATAAACGAATCGCCGAACGGTGAGGAGGGGAGAGGGCAAAGTATAATGATAAAATAGAAATCGTTCGTGTTTGGTCGCGCGGAGCCGTTCGTTAAACTCCTACCAAAAAGCAGTTCAATCTCGTTAAAAGCATCCAGAGCCGTCTCCGGGATTGCGCTCACACATGCCATTACTTATATACTAAACTACATGCGCTATATAGAGAGAAGTAGGTATACCGTATAGGACGGTGCAACGTGGTCTCAAATCTAATCTAAGTCTTGCAAAAGTTAGCAGAGTAAATCCATCTAACTGCCTCCGCGCTTCGTTTCGCGCGCCGAGTGGAAACGAGAGGAGAGCCTCTCGCGCTCCATTTCCACTGGCCTCACGAGAGAGAGAGAGAGAGAGAGAGAGAGAGAGATAGCCCTACCTATAGCTACGTAACGCGCGCACGGACCAAAATTGGCTCACCCGCCGCCGGATTATCACCCTCAACCCTTTCGCTCCCTGTGCCCCAATCGATAAGCGTGAAAAAGTCACGTCTGCATGTTTGCAAAAAAAGTCAAATCGAATCAGCACTTTCGGTCGTACGTAATTCATCGTTGATAATTACGCGCGGTGTCGATTTCTCGCATGGATATACCCGTCACGAGGGAGGTTCATCGGAATGGGAATGTTTTTTCTCTCTCGCCGAGTGATTTTGCCGTCGACAACGGTGGATTACGTCCGCTCCCCTACGAGAAATTCGCGAGGCAGAATAAGAGGAAAGAGGCTAGGCGAGTTAGGAGATAAGCCAGATCCAACGGTTTCGATTAGACGATAATCGACACGCGGAATAAGCGGGCAGAGCCTCTATTGTGCTCCACGTAATACGTTCTCCAGTGGCACTAGCGCTTATTTTCGCCATTCGTTTCGTTGAATTAATAGAGTCTCGAAATAATTAGCCATTGAGCTCGGGTGAAACGCGCTTTATCTTCAAAGGAGAAAAATATAGTCCTCCTCTTTTTGCGGAAAACACAGGAGGGGTTGGGGGAGGGACGAAGAGGGGGAAGACGGACAACAATAATCTCGTCCGTGCTTCCACGTGTAATTCGAGTGTGTAACGCGAGTGGGGCGTATGCGAGAGTTCTCGCGCACAATTGGCTGGCAGGTGCGCGCTACGCGCAGTTCGCGCTCGGGCCAACTCGCGAGGGAGCCCACTCGACTGCGCAATGAAGCTGCGCATACGTCATTATAATTTTCCCTCTCGCGTAGCGAGCATTAAGGTGGCCTCTTATGCGTACCCCGAACCGAGGGCCGTTTCGCTTCCTTTTGAGCTCGCGCAAACGCGCGCGTACGTGCGCCCACGCAAACACGTTCTATCAAAGGCTCGCTACGTCTATCGCGAGATCCTTTAAATAAGAGAACGGCTAAAAAAAATGGGAAATTATACGAAACGACGGGTCAAAATATATCGGCACGGGCAGGTGCGCGCTCCCCGTTATAAATGACTTCCCGTTAATCATCTCTGTTTGCTTTTTGTTAAAAACGGTGAAGCGATCGCTAAAAATCGCCCGTACGCTCTCGCGCGTGTGTGTACCCAACTGACGTTTCCATACGGATTTATGCCGAAAGATTCCAATGGGCGAAGGGGTGAAACGAGAACGAAATAAAATTGTCCTCGGATTTATACGCCTATCTCTCTCTCTCTCCCATCTCTCTTCTCGCTCCTTCTCGGCAGCGACGGAAAATCAACGCGCCGAATTTCATATAAGCGCCGCGGAAGGAAGTTACCGGCGTAGAAACGCGAGATGAGGAGAGGCGAGAGAGGAATAGAGGCTGGAGGTTCAAAGGTGCTCGAGATTCCGAGAGACGTAATAATAAAGTGCGCGAGAGCGCTCCGACCGCGAGCTCCACCGTTCCGGAATAAAGCGGAATGAGAAAGCGAGAGGGGAAGGAAGAGCGAGAGAGCGAGAGAGAGAGAGAGAGAGAGAGAGAGAGAGAGTCGGAGCAATGCCGACGATTCGGTTTTAACGCGGAACTGCTAATTTAGACTCCGCGCGCGCTAGAGAGAGAGAGATAGAGAGAGAAAATTCTCTCGCCTAGCAGGATTTCAGCCAGTTTAATGCGCTCGAACAAAGCAAAAAGAAAGGGTTGAAAAAAAAAATAGTACGGTATCGCGATATATTGCCGCTGGGCGGATGATCCTCGAGACCCTGGCCGTATTCAAAGGATCACGTACGAGCTTAATGGACCGTTCCGATTATTTCCATTCTCGGCGGTAAGGTCGAACAGAGAACACGCCAGAGGGTAAACTTTTTGCGGCCATTCGAAAACAGGCCGTGATAGAGATGAGATATGGAAAGGTCCACAGGACGGTCTCCGGGTAAATGAGGAGAGAGGCGAAACTCGGATGAAAATTTTTCTCTCCGCGGCTGTCAGGGAAGAGAGCGGGAGAGCTCAACAATCCGTAAAATTGATTCGCTGCGTATAAAAACGTTGGAATCTTATTTTTTCGTGATTTCGCTCTCGTTAAACTCTCGTTTATCCGTAGACACGGAATAAGAGAGAGAACGACGGCGGAACGAGTAGATAAAACAGAGGAACTATATCGACGATCGAGTAAATTAGTAAGGATCTCTGAAAGCGGTGCAATCGATCGATTCTCGACGCGGCTAGGCGCGGGGCTCGGTCGCGACAAAAGCCACGGAAGAGAATACGAGGCGAAAATTGCGCAGTCACGTAAAACGCGCAATTTTGCGTAGGCAAACGCGTCCGATCGGACCTCGGTTAATTAAACATTCGCCTATTCGAACGAAATATCCTATCGCTCCTCGCGTCGACGTAACACGCCGCCGTATTAATTAACGTAATAATCGACGAAACGCTAACAATCCAATCCCCCACCGTTAATTATTCGAAATCGCGAGCGTACATGGGACGCGGCAACCGGGCGAAATTTTACGTCGATTATGCATAATAGATAATTTCGATAGCGCGCGTTACAACACCGGGCCGGGATGAAGGCGCGTCCAATTATCAGCCGAGTGAAAAAAAAAATCCCGGGCGCAACACCGCGATACACAGGTAACGCGATAATCGGACCAAATTTAAATTCAATCCTCGCGTTTCCCGATAAACCGCGATTATCGAACGATTAAACCTAGTTATTCGCCTCGGCGAGCTATCGACGCGAGCTCTCGACTCCGCGGTTTAACGGCTCGTCGAAAAATTCCATGTAAATCCGGCTTGAGCGTTTGTCAAAAACAAAAACCCATGTAGGAAATGACGATGGGCCAATCCTTCCCAAGCTTGGCCCAAGACTACATGCCCGCGTTGGCGCAACCTTGGTTAAAGGCTGGAATGATAACTAAGGTCCAGGATTGGCATACAGTACTGGGCCAAGGCTGGCAGTAGACGTTGCCCCAGGCTTGGTATACAGGCATTGGGCCAAGGCTAGCAATAAACTTTAACACAATACAATAATAGCTATGACCAGCGTAAATGAAAAATAATTAGCGAACAAAAAGTAAATAGTGTCAAACGAGTTATTTTTTTATTAACATTGTATATTCAATATTACAGTGAACGTAAATAAGAATTGTAAATAGAAAAATAAAAAATGGAAAATGATTATATTTTTTTTATTTTATTTTCAATCTCGATTTTTTCATAAAACTATTTTTTTTATATTAAATAAGTAACATTTATTTAGTTTAGGTAACCAATCTCGACCCCAACCTTGGGCCAGCATGGAATATTCGAGGCTCGGCTGTTCAAGGCTGGTCCAAGCTTAGGCCTATCGTTCAAGACTGGGAGTTCCTACATGGGAAGTGCAGCGCTCTCTATGCTACCCCGGCTAGAATTTCGTAATAAGCCCTCGGTCTATCGGCTGCGAGAGCTCGAATCGAGTGCGGAGAAAAAAATTCAATCGAAATGGTAGGAAGGAAGCGAAGGGGCGCGGCGCTCTCGAGGCGTAGGGGGTGAGTTTTGCGCGATAGCGGGACGAGCCGGCCGGACGAACGTATAGCCTCTCCTGGTCCTCGATGAATATTAATCGGCGCGATATCGGTTACACTTTTGCATAAATTTCCATGCGGCCCTCTCTACCGTGCGCGCCGAGCGCGAGCGTCGTTGTTGTTGCGTTGTTGTTGTTGTTGTCGCGGCGAGAGCTCGCAGTCGACTGAAGCAGCGCGCGCTCCCGGAATGACGATTAATGGACAATGCCGTCGGCGCTTTTGTACCCGCCGCTCGACTCCTCCGATGTCGGCATTAACCATCCCCGCGGCGTTGCCGTTCGAATTCCAACTCGGTGAATTTTTGCGCCACTCTCTTCTTTTTCTTTTTTTCGTTCCATGCGCTACTCCCCGTCCGCGTCCGGTCAAGCGATCTCGTTCTACGACTCGCCGGCTCTATTTTATCTCATCGATCGCGTTTTCTTCTCGACGCGGCTACCAGACTTCTCGATACTCTCGCGAAACAGATTTCTCTCCCGCCCCGTTCGGAGGAAAATGAGATTTTGGGTGGGATTTTCGGGTTTCACCGCGCGCACGGCTGGTAGAGAGAAAGGGACTCGTCGGCGGGTACGCGACGCTCGTAATTCGACGAACCATCGACGTCGATACGCGACTCGGGGATGGAAAATTTTTCTCCCTCTCGTTCTCTCTCCTCGCTCCTTCGCGTTCGTTATTCGTCGCGAGCTCGAAAATCCATGCACGAGCGGGTATACATCGTTGCACGAGGGAAGATTTATACGAAAAAGAGTTTTCCATTATCGCCACCTTCTTGTTTCTCCTCCCTACCCGAGTTTCCGCTCTTTTCGCTCTTTTTTCTCTTTTATTCTCTTTCCCCTCTTCGGCGGGCATACTACCTTTTTCAACGCGGTATACGTACGCTCGGCGGCGTGTTAGTGTACGCGCAGGTCTCTCTATCGCACTCTCCCTTTCACCCTCGCTTCTCCCGGCGATCCCCCTTTCCGTTTCTATCGACTTCCACCCCCAGCCCAACCACCCCCCTCTCTCGCTCTCTTGACTCTCTTCGAAGCTCGTGCGCGAGCTCAGCCGAGCGTAAACAGTATCGAATTAACGCCCGAGTCACGCTCGGTGATACCTGATGTTCAATGTCTCGCGACTTAACGCGCTTCGTTCCCCTTCTCGACCCGATAAAACGCGAGATTGTCGCGCCGGAGTCGCTTATACGCGCGTTATTCGCGAAACTACGCGCGCCCGAGTTTAACCCAGTCGAAGGGAAACACCGACCAAACTGCCGGCCCCCTTTCACCTCGTTTTTTTTTTTCGACTCTCTCGACTCTCTCGACCCGAAAACAGAAACGGCGCAACGAGCTTAATCTTAAACATAATTAAAGAAAATTAAATCCCCGAGTTTTTAACTCGGCAAGAAATTTTTTGTTTCCCTGGACAAAAAAGGATATAGGTGAGCGAGAGAGCAGAGTTCGCGCGGGCGCGGGAAAAAATTAGAATAACGAGGAAACCGGGACGCGAAAATTCGCTTGGGGTTTTAATTAAGGGTTTATTTTTTTTTCGAAACTCTCCGTCATCACGGCCGGAGCGAGAATTGTTTATACTTTTGGGGAGCGAGCGCGTCGCGTAGCTATTTTTCAACGAGCTGTCGTTCGGCAGCGAGCGAAATCTCGTTTCGGGTCATTAGCCGATTTCATTATCGATTGTAAAATAAAATTGTCTTGTCGGGCGGTCGAGTATCGAGAGGAGCGAATCTCGATCGGAACGGATATCGCAGTCGTTTACGAGCTGTAATTGAGTTTTTAGTGTCCGCGCTCTCGCTCGCTCGCCCGTCGTTTGTATCGATTGCCGTGAAATTAAACGAATTCGTGCTCGGCTCTCGTTCACTCCCTGTCATTATCAATGTCCCACTCCTGTATATCTACAATTCTAGCGATCTTGAGCGATTTTCGAGCGTGAAATCCATCCGGCGTACGCCCACCAAACTCGCGTCACGCATCGCGACGCCCGATGCTCGCTGTCTCTGCGATCCCATCGCGTTAAATCGCCCGTGTCGAACGTGCACCACCACCCCCCCCCCCTCCCCCTCTCGAAATTCCAAATTCGCGCGCTTTATTTAATCGCACGTTAACAAACAAATTACGCGCGAACGATTCGAGAGAGCGAGAGCAGATGAGGGGGGCGAGTTGGAGAGAATCGAGAGGCGAAAATCCCGGGTCATTTCTCGGGAGAGTGGAAAGGGGGATGTAAAATCAGCGAGAACCGTTACGTCGGAATTAAGCGAATTCGTTTCGCGAGTTTCTACCCCTCTCTTATTGAGAGCGGAAAATGGGGGGGTTGGGTGTAGTGGGCGTAGAGCTGTGCCGAAGAGGGATATCGAATTAATGCTCAGGGTCGAACGTTTCCAACTCACCCCGGCCCCTCTCAACTCCGACAATCGACGATACTACTCGATGTTCAATGTCTCACGACTTAACGCTCCGAGGCGAGGAAAAGAATCGGCCCAAGGGTTGGGGCGCGCAATAAAATTCCGAAACGTTAAAATCCGCGCGTTCGCCTAAAAGGAGGGGTGGGGGGAAACGATCTCGCGAGAGAGAGAAAACTCCGCTCTCGACGACGTTTCTAATGAACAGGGACGAGTCTCTGGCGAATTCGACTGAGTGTTATACATTACCGTCCAAACGACTAGCTTGAATTTAAATCGAGTCCGTTCCGCGAGAGCAGTCGACCCGAGTTCGGATGGTAGAAAAAAAGGAGAGCGTCGGAGAACCGTAAATCTTAATGGAAAACGATAAAGTTTGGCCGATTTGTCTCGTTTTTATGCCCTTCGAAGGATGGAAAGGAAAAATTTAATAGGAACGATATCGGCCGAAAAAAAAAGAGCCACTCGAGAGCAGTGCTTTTATTATGAAGCGCGTATACGTTTCGGATTGAAACAAAGAGCGGGTGCGTTATCGAAAACGTGATTAAAGTCGCAAGGTTCGTTGACGGTGGTAAAGCAGAACGAGGGGGGTGGAGAATAGCCGGGAGTATTGCAAAGTTATGTTCGTATGTATAGAACCGTCCTCGGTGGTGTTTACAGCACCGGTCCGATGTTGACCCGGTATTCGAAACGCGCGATTGGCTATGCGTCAACGTTTGCCATACAACCGAATCGCGTCTACTCGCGCGCATGCACGCATACGAGCTTTAAACTCCAACCCCATTGTCATCGTTCTCTATTTCTCTCTCCCTCACCGTCGGAACCCTACCGAAAAGCGCAATAATTGCGTCGTTCTTTTGTTTCTCCCTGTGTATTTTAACTGCTTTGCGATTCATTAACTTTTACCTCGTTCGTCCTGCTCGACCCCGACGTACGTTCCCATTATATCTCGCTGATTATAATCGCGTAATTAATATTAACGTTACCGGGCGGCCCCGCGGTATATACAGAGGAGGGGGTGGTTGCGCGCGAATGGCTATTTCGCCCTTGGCCAACCGACGCGCAAAATAAAACTGGCAAAAAAAGCACGAAAAATTTGCCGCGGCGAAAAAAAAACACGGGCCAGACGTAAAACGAGATGGAC
>NCVS01000298.1:183847-215554 GCA_003055095.1 Goniozus legneri
CCTCTGGAAAAACTTTTATCTCAACGTTCTCGGGAATTTTTCATACGAAGGAAAACTTAATGAAGTTCCACCCCAATTCGCTATAATGCAATTACGTTGAATTTTCTTTTTTCTAATTTTCACGGCGTGTAAACTTACGAGCGTCGCATAATATCCGCCTGCCAGAAGGAATTCCCGCGATATTATCCAAGGCCACCGGATAAATTTCAATAAATCCGCGAAGCGTGCGCGCCTCTCGTTCTCGCTCAACGTCGAACTTGACCCAGCACCCTCTCTCAAATATTCACAGTTGGAGAAATAAAAAAAAGGAGCGATCGTGGGTCGAGCGAGGGAGAGAATTCTCTCGAAGCGTCTTACAGCTCCCCACGTATTCGCGCGAAATTTTTAAAATGGAACAAGTTACGAACCGCGTTCGTTTTCCCATTTCAAAGTTTCAGAGAGCGCGTCGGAGAGGATTAAAAATTGAAACTGAAAAAAAGATGGTGGAATTTCACGGGAGCGAGCTGTAGAGCAAACAATATCGCGCATCGAATCGTTGTTGCTTCGCTGTGATCGTGGTTTCTCGACTACGGAATAACAGTTAATATAATGATAACATTGTAATTGCGCTATCTACCATACCTACCCTGAAAAAAAAGTATTTTTCTACTCAGAATACAAAATATTTTTTATCCGAGTATTCTTGTTCGCAGTATACTTTTACTTAAATATTTTAAATTTAAAAATATTGGTATTTTACCCATCAAAATACCAAGGTTTTTAGCGGGACTAAAACTAAACTCTTTGTAGCATCCACTGTATTTTAAGGCAAATTTTATCTCTACTATTTATAACATAAATAATGGCTAATAAATGAAATTAATATATGAATATAAATATATTATATTACTTGTTATTATTTCAAATTCATGGTTCGTTTTAATCCGTGTTGACCAAGCGAGGTTAAGTCAGCCATATTGATTTTAGTATTTTAATAACAACAATATCTACCAAATTTTTTAAAAATCAATAAACTTATTCTTATGTATAGTATATTTTGGTATTGTTAAAATAAGAATACCTTTATTTTTACCATAAGGAGAAATATTCTAGGTAGAAAAATACTTTTTTTTCAGTGTACTATTCTATTTATCTCTTCCATCAAACTCTCTACGTTCTCGCGGTAAATAATCCAAACTGGTGCGTATTCTCGATTCAGTCAATCGTGCGCAAGGCTAACTCGTGTTTGTTTAGATGTGGTTATCGATCGGTATAACATAGCGGATGTGTAGTTGCGCGATATTTTTCAAAATTTCACGCGAGTTTCGTACAAGAAAAGTTTATAACCGCAATTCAGCTTATTATAGGCGTTTCGTACCGAATAATATTTGACTCGATGTTTCGGTAATTTTGTAGATAGATCATTACGAGCATCTCGAATACTCACACATATAAGTCAAGAGCACTTCGCCCGGGTAAACTGATACACAACTATTCAACCGCAATACCCTACGGTTACTACGTGTACGTAGCACCCATTCTCATTCGAAATAATTTCACGTGAGCGCTCAACTGAAGCGTTTTGGGTGTGCGTGGGGTACGAGTAATCTTCATCATTGGCGAGAGAAGTATTCGAAGAACGCGAATTGAAAAATCTAAATATCATCTCTATGAGTTTCCCTCTTTAGTTTCATGTCGGAAGAGAGCGAACCTCGTATTTTATTTCTCTTTACTCTACTCTATTCCATTTTCCTCTCTTTCACGTCGAATTTTTCCATGAAATATGTATGCAGAGGAGAAACCATTAACGGATTTTCTACGCACTACTCAATCCCTCTGTAGTATGTTTCAGTCGCGTGCGACGCGAAAGAACGGGTTCCTCGGGATTTTTTTCGTTATCGGAACGTCGGGGTGTGAAAAGGACGAGAGTTGAAAAAAAAAGGAGAAGTCGGAGATGGAACATCGCAAATGGTCGTCGTCGATGAAAACGACGAGATGAAAAGGACCGATTTCATATCTCGCGCGTTCTCCGCGAGTATCGGCGAGAGTGCGAGAGTGCGAGAGAGGACGTGAAAGGAGGGAGGGCGAAAGAATCGAAGGCTCTCTCGGCGATATTCCGCTCTGCGACGGTAATAAATTAAAGGGTGGTTCGAACGCGAGATGGTGGGATAGCTGAAAGGGGAGGGATGAAAAGATCGGACGCATAAAAAAGAGTGTCGTTGGTTGGAGAGGAGAGAGGAGCGGGGGAGGGGAATCGCGTCTACACACCCCCGCGTAAAGGGTCACCCGTGAGAATTGCGTCGCGCCGCGAGTGTCGCGCGATGGATCAGCGCGGCCGAGCGAATTAATCGACGCCATTCCTACCCCTTTTTTCGACTCTTTTTCTCCTCGCTCGGCGAGCGTACCGCGCACCCCCCTCGAAAATTCAACGAGAAATGAGAAAACGCGCGCTTTATACCTGCCTTCGTTAATTGCCACCGACACCCGACGGCCGTTTACCTAATAACGGCCGATACCCGTCCGTTCGCCGGAGGGAAATTCTCAAACGAGGAGCGAGCGAAAGAGGGACGAAGGATTTTTCAGCGCTCGGTAATCGGCCGAGAAACACCCCGCGAGAGGTGGTAGGAAAAGAGGAAAATAAACGTTAATTTCGCGGTCGAGCTCGTAAACGCGAGTTCGACGCGCTAGCTGATTTGCGTAAAAGCGAAAGCAAAAGCGAGAAACGAGGGAAAAAAGCGAAAAAGAGAGCTGGAAAATCCCTGACGGTGGAGGAAAAAAAGTCAGGCATCTGGTTCCTCAGCTGCGGTTTTAACAACCGATCCATAACAATCCGGTAGGCGCGTAACCTCGGCAAACGACTGCCATCCATCCGGGGTCGGGCGTTTCGCAATACGTTTTCCTCTCTCTCCCTCCCTCCCTCCCTCCTCCCCACTCCCGGTCCCTCTCATGGTTTTCCCTGACGAGATGGAAGGGGTAGTAGAGAAGGCAGAGTTATTGATGAACGCGCAGCAACTCCCTCTCTCACTTGGGTAAGACGACGGAGAGGGCGAATGAGAGTGAAATCGAGAGAGCGAGAGAGGAAGCAAAGGGGTGGTTTTAGGTAGCAACGACGGCTCGAACCGCGGCTTTCTCGCGTGTGCGGTTCTCGAGGCTCTCTCCGGGTCCGGTCCTGGGAGCTCGCGAGGCTAATACATCCCCCGGCTAACCAGCAACAATACTCCACGTCACGCGATATCCCAAACAGGAAACAATTAATTTTTATTACATTGCGCTTTTCGGCACTACATTTTTTATTCTCCCTCGTTTTCTTTTTTTGAACGATAACCTTGAATCACGCAAAACGGTGCTCTCTCCTCCCGTCGCGCCATTTCGACCTTTAATCGGTTAAAGTAGTATTCGCGTTTCTCGAAAATATCTATATACGAGGATACGTACGCGTATAGTGTACGTTAAGGAGCAGAGTAGAGTCGAGGATTTTTAATAATTTAAAGGGCCGGATCGTGGTGGTGGTACGTGCGCGGCATAACGCATACGGGGCCAGTATGTATGAGCGAGTTTCGTGATTTATCGACCCGCGGAAAAGATTTGCAGCCCGACGCGTCGTATCTCTCGGGTCCTCGAGAGATTCCATGCGCTCTCCTTTTATTTTTTTCGCGAGCAAAGTGAATTTCCGTATGGATCGATGCCGATCCTCGAGACAACAGCGTACGTTCGAGATCGGCGGGTTGGAGAAATGAGCGAAATTCACATCGACGGTCTATAAAACAGTCGACGGTGTTATGAAAATTTAATGTCGACGGCGGACAAGCTCTCTCTCTCTCGGGCTTCTATCCAGCGAGTGTGCGAGGGCGGAAAAGAGAGAGAGAGGGAGTTTCACCTTCGACGATAAAAAACGGGCCCACGCGAGAGTTACACCGGGAGAGAGGCACACGCGGCGCGTTATGATTTACGGGCGCGAGAGCCAGCGAGCTCCCGAGACCAAGATTTGCAGCTACAGACGCGTCTGAGGGGAAGCTCGATTGGGCGCTTCCCGATGTGAAAACGCATTCGGTCGTAACGAACGGGGAGTTGAGAGCTACTTCCATCACCATTGTTAAACAACTCCGTTCCATCTCCTGGAAAAAGGAGACGAAGAGAGAGTATCGATTAATTATTGAATTTCGCTCCAAGCTGATAATTTCACCGTCGTTAATGATTATGCGTAAACTCGATCGCGTATAATCGCAAATTGCCCGTTCACCGAGTTTTTCCATTTTTTCATCTTTTCATCGAGCGATTATCGCGAGCGTCGGGGCGCGAAAATTAGCGATTCCGGCCACGCCCATCAACGGAATGAAAAACAAACAGTCCGTTTTGGGGGGGCGGGGGTGTAGGTTTGCTATATACGGCCGGGGTGTTTCGCATCTCTGTGGCTCCTAAAACCACGTTTCGCCGCTTTTACGCTAGGGCGTTAGGTACCGTTATTCCCCGACTGCGAAATTGTTTTTCCAAGGGGCTTTACTCGTCGACTCCTATAGGGACGAGCGGAGTCCTTTGCTTCCCTCGGTCTCGTCTCTCGCTTGCCCATTCTACGCCTCCTTCGCTCTCGTTTGATACCTTGGCAAGGAGCGTTCCCCGAGCGTGTACGAGGTCGTCGGAAATTCATCCAAACGCATTTTTTCTCGCTCTTGTCGCGCACTACCCCCTCCGTCGAAACCCACCCCCTTCGTCTCGTCTAACTCAGCCCCGCTCGATCGAGAAGCGGCATCGTTTCGCTGATAAATCGTCGCGGCTGCCGTGCCTAAGACGAACGATGCAATTTTCCGCAAATGATTACTATCCATCTTGACCTTGACTGCAATATTTAACCGTTATGCGAATTTTTGTATTCCCGTTCTCTCCCCACACAACCTTTTCGTTACACAGCCATTGTATGATGAATACGCTCGCAGATTGCGGTTTCCCGCTCGATAGAAACAACACCGGAGAACAATTATTTCGCTCTCGTACGTCAAACTACTCGATGTAATCAATCTTGTCAACCGACCGTCGCGATATTTTCATATTTCCCGTTGAGCCTCTACGGTATCGGTCGAGTCTCGCCAATGGAACTAGACCGTCTCGTTCCCGCTCTCGATTGAAAATTAAAGTTACCAATAAACGCAGTTTTTTTTCTTTCCTTTCCTCATTTTTTTCCCGCAACGAGATCGCGAAACGTTTCCAAACAAAGAGCGGCAAATAACGGGCAGCGAACGAAGCCGGAGAAAGGGATGAAGCGACGGATAGTAGAGCGCGTATTAGTTACCGGAGTATGCGCATCGCTACTCTCATATAAAGCCATCGAACTATCCAGTGCGGGCTGCACCTATGCCACAGCCAGACAGTTCGAATTCTACCGAACGAGAGATAGTCGAAAACGATTCTCGAATCTCTTGTGTGCCGACTCTCGCTCTCCTATCGTTTCTCGCTCTTTTCTCTATACTTTTCTGTAACTACACCAGCCTCAATTGCGCATACACGCCTCGTTTCGAACAATCAAATTCCATCCGTAAAATATTCATAAACGTGATTTAATTGAAATTGTTTTTCCTCGTTACTCGTCAGATTTGCCAAAAGTACATACAGAAATCGTTCTGTCATCGGAAAACTCATTTGTGAATTTTATATGGAACATTTTTGCGGTGAAAAATTTAGATACTGTGGTTATTTCCACGATGGAAAATTTTTGAAATTTTTAATTTTCCGGCAATTCCCATATTCCCAGCTACTTTATCCGCAATGCGGGATGTCTTCCTATACGTACGTGTAACTCGCGCAAAGTCTGAATTCGCGAAAGCCGATAATAACGCACCGCGAGAGAGCTCGCGAAACTTCCATTATACCGGTATATTCAAATTTTTCTTATCGGCGTCGTAATTTTTGCCTCCTCTCTTGCCCCACGGCCGTTCGTTACTTCCATCGGTGATAATATTTTCCTTCCCCTTACCTTTTTGTTTCTCTTTCATCTACCATCGACGAACCGAGGAAGCCGATTCCCGTTTCGCAAAACCTAACGCGTCGTTTTGCTCCCCCGAAGCGTCGATTGAATAATTAACTATGTCCCGTTCGATCGAAAAGAAAATTCCGTTAATTAAGCTGGCCTTCTCTCGCTGTCTTCGTTGTATCCATTTACGAAACAACCTATCGTACAAAGAACAAACAAAAAAAGAGTAACGTAAGAAAAAGAGCAGAACGACGAGAGCGATTCAACGTGACTGCCATTCGATAGAAAACGAAATAACGAGTCGAGGCGGAAAGAAACAGAAAACAAAACGATCTCATTAAATTCGCTGACAAACAGATAGGACTCTCGCATGCCCTTCATCCTCCGCTCTCCGTATGGAACTCGTTGAATAGGCGCTATACCGATTTAAATTAATAGGAGAGTAAAAAAGGAAGACGAAGAGAATGACTCGAAAAAAATTCGTAGTAACAATCAACACGGAGAGACAATATTTTATTTTCCCGCTAGAGAGAGAGAGGAGAACGGAGGGAGAGAGAAAGAACGAGGGACAGGCGAATTATAATTAAAACATGCTAATTCGATCAATACGCGAGGAACAGAAGATACAGAGAGCGAGAGAGGCGAACGTTTGCCTTTCGAGGCATGGCGCCCGGATGAGAGTACTGATCAAATAATGAACGGCTATGGTGGGTCGATCGATTAGACCACCGGCCGTAGAGTTGCGAGAGGGGGTGGCCACGGTGAGAGCGAGAGGCTTGGGAACCACGAGGAAGGAAGAAAGCCGTACGTAGAGCGTATCGCGCACACACGTATATAATATACATCTATATAGGTGAGAATAGAAGGGGTGGCAGAATGAGCCGAGGCAAACTCTGCACCAGTAATTATTTGTTTCTCTTTTTGTCGGTCCACTGCGGCTACGTACACGCACCGGGGGTAAAAATATTAGGAACGACGTCGGCGGTGGCGACGGTGCCGCGAGCGCGGCGCACACAACAACGATTCCTCCGTACGTACCAGAGGAGAAGCAAACAAAAAACTTCCCCCTTTAGCTGTTGTATCGAATTTGCTTCTTTTTTGCTACGAGTCCAATTTCAAGGACGACCTTCATTCGCGCAGGATTCTTTAATCAAAGCGAATCGTGTAATTTCGGGACGGAATTTCAGATGGCCGGGAATAGAGGAAAAACATTGCACGCACTTATACGAGCATATGTATAGACAAGGTAATGCCAAACACGCGGCCGGACGAGCGAATTTCGTTCTATGTATACTTAATAATACTTTTGCCGAGGCAGCAAAACCTTTGCGTGCTTAGCAGACCGTATTATTCCAAGAGCAAATAATTTGCTACGCCAGCCATTCAAGTCGCTGAGAAAGCAGATGCGTTTAGCAAATTACCTTTTGCCCCGCTCTCGCGTCGAATGCAAATAATTTCGCCCGTCGGTAGGAAACCGACGATGCTCCGAAGAGCTTCCGCATTTTTATTTCCGTTTATGAATTTCTCGGACCGGGGAGACGGCCGGGAAGAGATAGACGGATAGATAGAACTCGTATATCGATCACCCTTAGGAAAATATCGTCGGGGATGAAGGGTAAGCTAATCTGCTTGAGAGCTCGACTCTCTCCCCGTCCTCCCGCAGTATCCCTCCGCTAATGTAAGTGTATAAGTATTTAATTGTTCTCCCTTTTTCTCCGGTATAGCGGAGGAATTTATTTTTTAAGTGCACGCCGAGAGAGAAACGCAAGACGTATAGCCCTCCTCTCCTTTATATCCCTCCCGCAAATGGATCGCTAAATACAAGGAGATTAAATTACAATTTTTTCTTCTTATTCGCGAGGACAGAGCGAATTTTTAATCGCAAATGTAGTGTATCTCGTACATCTTTGAAACGGCACAGCGACCAAAATCGGGCGACTCCGTGAGCGAGACGGTCCGGTCCCTCATATCCGGAATCCCGAATTGTCAAACATCGACGTCAATGCTGGGACGCCGCTGCAAGCACGATTGGCAATATTTGCTTGCGACTGGCGCGCGTGTTTCCCTGTTTGTAGTGCGACAGGGTGTATCTCTCTTCCACCACTTTTTTCGCTAACGTCAAGTCCAGAAACGGCTCGGCGATGCTGGAAGTTAAGGCCTGGATTATCTGCGCGACAGAAAAGAATCTTTAAGAAGAAAGCGCCAGGAGGGCGAAGAGAGACACACGGGAGGGGAGGCGGAGAAGGCGTAGGAACGGATTTCATACCCGAAGGAGCCTTTCGAGTTCGCTACTTTCGCGCCAATTTGAATTCCTCTTCTATCTCTCGCTTCCTCGATCCTTCGTTGTACAACCTCTTTTTCATTCGATTCGTTTTGAACTTGGAATTCTTCACGGCGTTGATTTTAAGCGCAAATGCGAAAAAATCGACTGGTTCTCTATCCCGTTTTGTACCTCCTTTTTTAGTTCATGAACCGTCGAACACGATGAGAGCGAGAAGAGGGCAGAGCGGTGAAGATAGTTCTGGGTTTATCGAGTGCCAAAGGGTGGGCAACCCTTCCGGTGATTAACTCTTTTGTGTCTGTTGGGGGAAGCGCGTGCACGACCAAAAATGTCATGGCGCAAATTCGAATTTTTCGCATAAATAAAAAGCTCGGCTCGACTACCGTAGGTTTCCTCGATACGTTCTTTGCCGTAAATCGAGCGCTAATCGCGATCGCATTGAAAAGAATTCCACAAACGACGAAAAATATCGAACGGTCTACGTAAGATTTAATTTATGGATAATAGCGTCTAATGGCGATTCAATTGTAACATGCAAATACGTTGGAGCCCCCGTGGACGATTAAATTCACGTCCCGATTTTAATGGTATTCGTCGTGCGCACGCCATACGTATTCCGCGGAATCGAAATTAACAATTTAACATTCCAGCCGGTCGGCCGACCGTCTGGATTTACGCAAGAAATTATTTTAAATTGGCGAATAACGACGAGCCGTCGGCGTCATTATCATATCGGCTGTTATTGTCCCTTCTTTCATTTTTCGGCCGTCGAGTCAACGACCGGTAACGGCATTTCGAAAAATATACAGGAAGTGTACGAGGAAAAAAAAGGTGAACGAAGCGAGTGCATTAACTCAGTGTTTAACGAGCGTCTCGAAAGCTCGGAAGCCCCCCCAAAGTAAGTAACCAACCTCGCGGAGTCTGAAGATTCCGTCGAAAAGTCCTTGTGCTTTGCTTCCTTGCCCCTCTCTCGCTCTCGCTCCCGCTCGACTTCTTTACTCCGAGCGGCGTGGGGGCTTTTGTCGAGTGGCGAAAGTTAGGGCCGCGATGAGACGCGAAATCCACGAGTGCCGTCTAGAAATATACCGCACGAGCGCCCTGGGATGGATCAGTTATCTCGTTGAGGGAGGAAGAATTTTCAAAAAAATATAAATCTTTTTTTACTCGCGTCGGACGATGTTAACGGCAACTAGCGAGTTGCAAAGACCTAATGACTCCGGGAAACTGCAAACAACAAGCATGCGTTCACCGGTGGTTAATCGAGTTGGAAAGTTTGGCTGGCGCGCGCGCGGGCGCGCGCCGCTCGATTGAATTTTCGTTACACGAGAGGAAGAGAGGGAGCGCGAGAGAGGGAGAGAAAAAGGAGGGCAGTGCGAAGAGCGAGGAGAGAAAGGAAAAATCGTTCAATGAGGATACTCGAGGTTGAAGTAGTGACCGACATAAAATAGGTTAGAAGCCATCGACGTGCCATTGTCGACGATTCCGACCACCCTATCATCCTCCTCATATCGAGAAAAGAACCCGCAAGAAACGAAAGGAAACGGGAGAAAAAGAAATCGACGGGGTCGACGGAGATCAAGTGCAGTAGAAGGGAGAATATGGGCAAATGGAGGAAGGGGCAAAAGCGAACCGAGCACAATGTCAAACGGCACTTACTTTATTTTCCAGCTCATTGGACGATAACGAGAATACGGCTATGTCCCTGGTAACGCTGTCCTTGCTCAGGCCCAGACCTATCAGAACGGTCACCGGACACTCGCTGAATCTCGTGAACCTATCGACGGCCTCCAACGCTCCGTCCAGCTCGAGGAAGTTCTGAAAAAACGTGAAAAATCAACTCTGAGAGATGCCGATTGATGAACCCAAAAACCGACGAGAGGGCGGGAGAAACTCAATCGAAGGGCTTCATCGTGAGGAGCTTTTAATTCGTTCGAACCGCGCTGGCCTCCGACCGTCGACGCTGCCAAGAACGACAAACTTCTCGGTAGAAGCGAGAAGAGCCGAGGGTCCCACGGCCAGTTCAACGATTAAACTGTACTTTTCGCGGGGAGAGAAGGTCGAAACGGAAACTTTTCTCTACGGCCGATCGCCTGGAATTTTTATTAGCCCTGCCCTCTAAGTGAGATTGTGTTTTTCCCTTCTCCCTATTCCGACCGATGCCAAATTGACCCTACCCGTGGAATAATATCTCTCTTCATTAATTACGTTCGCCATTTCTCCTTGAGAGCATCGCTCGCGAACGTATTTCTCTTTTTGCGAATCGCAAGTTCACTTCTCATCTTATCGGTAATACACCTACTATGAAATACAGCTACGCAAAAAGATTTCAATGCACTAAAAACAAAAATTAGTTGAATGTAGGGGAGACCGAGGTGTTTTGAAACAGAGGTGAGTTGAAACAATATTAACTTCGCGGGACTGAAAACGGTTGAAGAATCGGCAATGTAGCAAAACAATTGCTTTCCTCTGTCAGAAGACGCCACAGTATTCATTTGTGACTCTTACAATTAGTACGAGATTGTGTCGTTTCAGGTTATGTGCCACAAAAATGGTAAAAAGTAAATTTTTAACATTTTTTTTCAATGCTTATATTTAAATAATGCGTCTGAATTTTTGTATGTGTGATATACCATTTGAAAGCTTATTAACTAACCTTTCAATTCATAGCTTGGGTACATCGCATTTTTTCGGGATTTTGGTTTTTGGGATTTTGTCCTTTTCGGGATTTTGTCGTTTTCGGGATTTTATCTTTCGGGATTTCGGCTTTCGGGATTTTATCTTTCGGGATTCTATCTTTCGGGGTTATGTCGGCGAACCGTTAAATTTTTCTCTAAACATTTTATTCTGATGTATACCTTCAAAGTATATGTTCTTTACCGATTGAAACTCTCTAATTATAGCTAAAAATGATATGTTTCAATTCACCTCGACCCGTGTTTCAACTTACCTCGGTAAGAGGGGTGTTGAAACAAAACGGCTTGTAACATTTAGGTCGATTTTACGCCCCAGGGTACAAACTTAAATTACTAGTGAAATACTAGTGAAATTTCTATTCGAAATCAATGCGATAGGAGTTGAACATACCTGGACGAGCATAGGGAATCCGGCTATTGGCACGCAGCCGGCATGCTTGAGATCCTTGGTCATGAGATCATCCGGAGTAAGACTGCTGATGTCTCCCTTTGCTTCTAATATATCGTTGTAGGTTGCTTCTCTGCTCGTATCGGCAGAGATGATTCTCTCAAGAGCCTCGATTACTTCGTGATCTTCGGCAGTCGCCCGATCGGCTTCTTTCGAAAAATTGCACGTGTCCACTAAAATTGGTCCTGAAACAAAACCATTTGGTTTTTACGATCGATTTTGCGAATTACGCACCGCAGTCGGTGCCTAATGGGTTCATAAAATATGTAATTAGACTCGAT
Source organism: Goniozus legneri (assembly GCA_003055095.1). NCBI lineage: Eukaryota > Metazoa > Arthropoda > Insecta > Hymenoptera > Bethylidae > Goniozus > Goniozus legneri. The sequence goes on from NCVS01000298.1 coordinate 195,492, forward strand.
TCTCTTCTCCAGTGAGTTTCTACGAAGCGATATCGATTTACGTTTTTTTTTTTGCTCGAAATCTCTCGAAATCCGATCCCCGCCATTCGAATGTAAAAGGTAAATCCGAAGAGCTCATGACGTATTTATGCCCTTAATGAGAGGGAAAATGAAAAAAATAGACCAACCGACGGATATTAAAATTTGATAGCACGAGCGGTACGTAGTCTCTCCGTATGAATTTTGTATAAGAGCCTTTTCTCTCTTTCCGTTTCACACTGACTCGATGAATTAAAGCGGATTAAAATATTACGTGTACAATTTTGAATCAATGTACGAAAGCTTTTGTCTCTACGTTTGGATAATATATAACGGTTTAATGTATTTATAACTTCAGAGGTGAAAAATCGCCTCAAAATGATGTTTAATGCTTCTTTTGTACCTCGACGAAACAACAGCGCATTGGTTGAAACATTCGCTAGATTATTGTCCGGGTCGAATATTTCGATAAATTTCTGCAAAAACGAACGAGACACCTTCGATATTTTTATCTTTTGTCAAAAGTGCGTATCCAACCGTTATTCAAATATTAATTTTGTACATCAAACGTTCAAACATCAAATACCGTGGAACTGCTGGTATTGCGGAACAGAATATACTCTGGCAAGTCTCGCTACCTATCGGAAAATTGTAAAAATCGATAAAGTATTTGAATAAGGGTCGTTTTACACGATCTCGACTATGGTCTAAAAATCGACCAAAATTTCGAGAAAGAAGCTAATGAAAATAATCGATTATGGGCCAACAATTGTGGTACGCAGGGTAAGTTTACTCGTTTACTCGCAGAAGTTTCTTCGGATGGTTCGAAAATGGAAAATTCCGGGTAAGGCGCATTCTCGCTCGGACCATTATCCGCATATTTTACATCGAACCGTAAGAATGGTCTTGTCCGCTGGCGGAGATTCGAGCGCGGAGCCCATTGTTCGTAAACAAGTTAATCGCGGGGTATCTCGTGGCTCGTTAACGCGTCGAAAGTTTCTATTCGCGGCTCCGATCCCACAGGGTTCTTTCGCCCGTCTCTCGCCGTCCTTCACGTCCTTCTCCACGTCGCGTCCTATCGCAAAAGTTGCGCAAGAGCGTGCGCTCGACAGCGCCCGCGTGCGACGCACTCGGTGTATAGCAATATTTCTCAACAATGGCCAAATAGGCCAGGGCACGAGCGAGAATAAAGCCAACGAGCAATCTACGTACAAAGCTTTACGGGCGAGTGTCTCAAAAATTGTTCATATAATGTTGAACTCAAACACGAAACGGCTACACGTCGATTGCATAACGAGTTTAACATGCAATTTGATTCGAAACAAAAACGCACCGCGTTCAAACGTTTCGATTGCGTTTTGAAATCTGACGTTTCTTTGATCGACTCGGCTTTCATTCTTGAAATAGCTTATTTCTATTTTGTATGGATAAAGCAGGCAAATTGGGCGTTTTCATTTTTTAAAATTATATTGGATAACCGCTAGCGAATGTATCTCTTGAGCGATCGCCTGGCTTTATCGGCTTTTCCGGCCGCCTTGACGCGACAGACTATAACGTCTACGGAGGTCTATGGCGAAAGAAAAACCAGGAAAGGGGAAGAGGAGGGCTAGCGGAACGGGAACGGTGTGTATCGCACGCTCGAGTTCACATCCTTAAGCGCGTCATAGACTAGAGATTTTTTTTCTCTCGAGCGTGCAACAAGCCCAACCGGTCTCAGGGCGACGCACTTTTTTCACTGATACCGAGCGAGACGAACGCGCTCGATTTAATAATCGCCTAATACAGCGATTCCGACCCGAATGATCGATATTCTTGAAAAATGAATTTATTTTTCATTCGAGTAACTTTCTTACTAGTAGAAATGAATCAAGTTTTATTTGATTAAGTCTAGAAACTGGCCAGCAATCAAATCTAATAACTAGGCAGTAAGCATATCCAGCAACATTATCACAATTATCACAATCACAATAACACTAATTATTATAATAAATAACACTAAGTTTTACTTGATTAAGTTTAGAAACTGGCCAGCAATCAAATCTAGTAACTAGGCAGTAAAGTCGCCATGTTTTTGTTGATATCTAGTAAAACTGGCCAGTTACTGGCTAAAAACTCGATTTCATTTCTACTAGGGCTCGCGAGATCATCTCGATTTCGGTATTGTTCGGTTTCCGTCTTGGAATGAGGCCTGGAGAATAAAAATTCGCCAACAAAATCGGATATAAGAGTTACGCGATCGAATGAATGACGTCTCTCGCGGTACAATAACTCATGCGTATACACACGTCTTCTTTTGTAAACTCATATTCAATTTCAAATCGTTCTGTCGATACGTCCGCTATTCGATATCTCCCGACGCGCCAACAAACTCCGTGCGCGATATCGGCAACGGTAGTCGATTGCCGTACAGCACAATACGAGAATCTAGTTCATCGGGGGCTAAATAAAATCGTTATACTACGCTCAATAGCAAACACCTTCAAATCGTTCGTTATGGCCATCGTATGGCATCTCTTTTCCAGATTCGTTCTCGTAAAATGGTTATATACACAAATTGATACATAAATATGTATGAGGCATTTCACATCGAACCGTAACCCTTCTGACTTTTCGGTCTTTAATTTCGATGATTTTTATTTTTTCAGTTCCCTGCCACTATTCAAGAGATTCGCCAGGAGGGTTACAACTTGGCGTAAAATTCTTTATTTGTATACCCGACCCTGTTGGCGATTCGGCCGAAAAACTATTTTCGCGAACAACGAACCGAAAGCTTCCCCTAGTTTATAAATACTACCATTCGGACGGGTTCAATGGGGGTGGCGCAAACTATTCGATTTCGATTGATATTTTTCACTTTCGTTACGCAATTCCGCTCGGCGAACTAGCGAGGAGCGGATGGCGCAAAACGGGTTCGAACGCACACGTTCCGACGATCGTGATTAACGAAAATCGCACAATTAAAATAGTTATCCAATCGGTTTGTACGTGCCCCTCAGTCGTGCCAAGTAATGAAACTAAACGGCGACGTAAATGGACTTCGCATATTGCTTCGAGGAAACGTGTCGCGCCGGAAGTTAACTTCGATACGAAACTTGCCGAGTTACGGTAGGATTTAGAATCGGATTGCCGGTGCGCGAGACGCCTTCGCGATACCTACACTCCCGAACGTTCGACCGAACCGATTTTGGCTCCTTCTTCGGAGCCACTCCCATTGCCGCCGAAAAATTCTATCGAATGGAAATCAACGTCGGATCGGTTGGATAAAATTTCCGTTCGAGCGATCGGTCCGCCGAGAGTTTTATGAGAGGGTAAAAAACGGAAGAAAAATATAACGCGGCAAATGGGCCGTGGTTGGCAACGAGCGTACGACACTCGTAAAGCACGGTGAGCGTGCGGTGTTGCTGGTGCAATTTTCGTGCATTCCACAGCCGTGAGTGAAACCACTCGGGCGGGGTGTACGTATATCTTCGGCGCGAGCGCGTTATACGCCGGGACACGCGGCCCCGCGGAATATTTTAACGTGTACGAAAAAAATAACGATTTATCGGTCGGCCGTACGTACACATTCTCGTGAGTAGACAGAGGGGCAAAAACTAGCGAACAAGGGGTTAGAGCGATCGAAGCCATCAACCCCCTACACAGAAAAAAAGGATTACTTGAATCAAGAAAGTTATGCGGAAGAAATATACTTTCCAATATCAAGTCTTTTTTTCTTTCTTGAATGAAGAAATAAATTTTAAAAACAATAGTTGTGAATTTCTTGATCCAAGAATGTGTGTCCTTGAATAAGTCAATATATTCTTCATTCAAGGAACTATTATTTATTATTATTATTTTTAAACTATTTTTTTTATTTGAGAAATAATTATCTTAAGATAAAACAAAATAGATTTGGTTCAAGTATGGCAATTCTTCATTCAAGAAAAAAAATTCTCAATTCAAGAATTTAATTTTCTACTAATATGGAGAAATTATTTTCTTGATGACGGAATTTTTCTTTCTTCCGCATAACTCTCTTGAATCAAGTATATATGTATTTCTTGATTCAAGTGATCCTTTTTTTCTGTGTACTTGCTCGTGCACAAATTCCATTCGAGATCCTCCAATCGGAAATTCACCGCGACCAATTTGATATTTCATCTATTTAATAGAACCATTAAGAGCCCCCCTGCGTGAATATAAAAGCCCCAGAGCGTAAGCATGGTGAAAAACAAAATATTTTATATACGAAGCGTTTGAACTAATTACAAGTTACAGAAGGCTCGGCTTTCTTTGGGTTATCCGAGCCAGGTCCTGCGTGTTGCGAACGCGCGCGAGCGCGTGCTTTTCAGGAAAGCTTTTGTGCGCAAACTGCGTTAATTAAAATTGCTAATGACGTACGAAATATGATGAGCCAGGGCGCGGATAAACTATACGGAAAGATAGAGGGGTGGGATGAAATCAGAAAAAGAATACACGGTCTCTTTGAAGTTGAGCACGCGAACGCAAATTTCCCATTGAAAATCTAAGCTCGTTGGAAAAATAATGCGAGAACGATTCATTTTGGGATCCTATTTTTTTTATCAAGCGATTAAGAATCCCCGCGATGATACGAGATGAATACGAACTGGCGTGCGTCGGGCTTTTGATGCCAGCCTCGGACTATCTTTCCAACAAAAGGAAAAAATTCTCGCGCAAAGCCCGAGAACTCGTTCCCTGCTTATACGAGCGAGCGTGCGTATGTACGAGAGATTTTTGGAGAGCGACCGATAAATCCACCAAATTTTTACCTCTCACGCTAAAACAGAAATATAGTACCCGCGAACATGTAGCGAGGAACCGAGGGGAAAAATTTTTTTCTGAATTTTTCGAAGCAACATGTAGTTGTGTACGGATGTCGAGTGACTTCCTCTTTCGCTGCGAGAGCCGTTCGCGTAAAATGTTCGCCATCGGCTCGACGTAATCGGAAGGAAGCTAGAAAAACGAATCCGTGGATCGTTTTGAACCGCGCTGGCCCGCTGCTACGCAAAGCAGCTTGATAGAGAACGAGGGGTAGGTTGTACTTATCGCACGATAAACGTCCGAGCACCGGCAGACGGCTCTAAACAGGCAATTCCAAACCATCCAAAGACGTTCATACATTTATGCATAACGCGCGCGAGCTGTGCCGTCTGGTCCTTAAAGTACTGCCGTCTCTCGCTCCGAGTACTATAAGATCGCAGTTAGACGTGTAAGCATATATATATATATATATGTATACGTATATGTATATAAATACACCAAAGTTTATATGCGAAACAGTTCTATATATAAACGTGTACATATACCCAATGCACTTTCGGTCCATGTGTTACGTACACTCGGTCCAGAAAGATCGTGTAACCAATTTTACAACGAATATTTATGCGCGAGTATCTTCTTTCTTTCCTTCCCTCATCTCGAATGGGAAAATTTTGAACTACACTGTAACCTAATTTGTCTTACAAACACAATTTTTTACGAGAATACGCTTACTTATGTACTTCCCGATGTTCCCGCGAGCTTCGTATTAAATCGGTTTCGCGTTTACGCGCGAAATTCCACGCGTCTCGACGCTATCGTCTATATAGACAGGTATAAGATGAGCTTCATTCTCTCTCTCTCTCTCTCTCTCTCTCTCTCTCTCTCTCTCCCTCCCTCTCTCTCCATCCCTCTACCTCTCACCCTCTCGGTTCTGGCTCCTCGCATATTAAGCTGAAAACTCATTTAGCCCGCGTCACGCGCACCGCGTCGTTTCACGCTAAATACGAACATATTAATGCATTCTTCTTTCATACTCCCCCATTTTTCTTTTTTTCCATTCTCTCTTACTACGTCAAAATTGACGTCGTATCCCCATACATACACATGTAGGACAGAGAGAGAGAGAGATGCAAAGCTCTACGAGAGCGCTTTAATGGACTTTTCCGCATGTGAATTACGCACTCTCGCGTGCAATCGTAGGTACTTGGCGGAATAACAAAAAAAAGTAGTTAGATGGAGAAAGGAACAGGGACATTTATACTTTTGGCGAAACGTTTAATAACCCTACTCGCCGTTATACGAACTGGAAAAATAAATTAGGCGTGAAGGCAGAAATTTTCTTTACTTTTTATTCTTATGTTTTTTTATTATTTGATATTTTTTTATACGGCCAATAAAGTCAACGTCAACGATATGGGAAAGGTAGTTTTTCATCGGCCCGGTATTTAATTAAAGTCGTTAATCTTTTGAAATTGGTCCTTCGCTACCTTTTTTCAATTTTTTTTTTTTTTGTTCTTTTCTTTTTTTAATTAAAAACCGAATGGCGAACGTTTTGAGACAAAATCGATACAATCGACGGGTTAGTTTTTTTCACGCTACGAGAGGCGATTCATCAAGAAATTTCCCGGTGGTGAAGATGGCAAGGCGGGAGTTTCTCTCGAGCACTTGGCTAGACGCATTGGAGCGCGCAGAAGGAATAACCGGAGGAGCGAGAGAGAGAGGACCGTACCGTCTTTCAAGGAGTTAAGTCAGGAACCCATTTAGCCGGCTCGCATCATCTCCTACCATCCCCTCGACGTGTCACATATCGCGTAACGCGATACAACTTCGCCACGGTTTTTCATTTTTTTCGCCCCCCTCGACAACCACGACCTCTCCCGCTCTCTCCGGCCGTATTCTCGAGTCAAAAGTGCAGAGTAAAAAACTTTCCCCTGGGCTTTGAATTACACGTCGCGAAATTTACCTTTATATACAGGAGCGCGACGCAGGTGGACATTGGCGGTTTAAAGCGGCGCTCGTTCGACGCCACTCTGCGCTCCTGTGCTCCTGACGCATTGGACTTTTATGGCATCTTGATTTACGCGACGATATTCTTTTTCAAAGTAGGAAAACGTCGCTGTTTCCCAAAGCGATACACTAAAAGTTGAAATTGAGGTGAAAATGGAACGGTCAGTCTCCTTCCTTTCGACAAGATTAAATATCCACTGGCGATCCGTTATTTTGTGAAAAAAAAGAGAGTGGATGTTGTAGGGAGAATTTTTCACGTCGAGACGCGGGGAGCGTTTCACGTGGCTCGCGTTCCGTAAGTTCGCGTTACGCCCGCCGGCTCGAAGGAGAATCACATTGAATATTCATGAGGGTAACGAGTGAGCAAGATAGAAAGAAGAGAAAGAGAGAGAGAGAGAGAGGGAGATACCAACAAAAAGTTGGTTAATACTTTATAAGTGCGTTACTTCATTTGTAAGGCACACTCTCGTCTCTTGATAGCGTGGCGATACGATTATATCCGTTCTCTTATTTCTAGCGCTTTCGGAGAAAGAAGTCAAGAGACAAATAACTCTCAAAGTAGCCTCGCATTATACGAGACTATTTTGCAGAGAATTATACAGTTCGATTAATCGAATGACCCTAGGTCCGTGTAGTCTTGGATCGTTAATTAGGCGTATTGTATTTCAGAGGGATATAATTCAAACTTACCACGCAGTAAGCTGCAGAGCCTAGAGTCGAGAAGATCCGGCCTCCGGTCGAGAAAATTTCGCGCTACGAGGGTGGCGCAGCTGCCGACCGTTCGCAAATGAACGTATCTCGCATCGTTCCAAGGCCAGGTAGGGTCGGGCGGCCGGTGATCGATAATACCGACTACAACGCCGGCCAGCGATTTGTCCGCGTCCGTTAACGCGTGATGGTCCACCAGGATCAGCTCCATCCTGTCTTTCGTATTCTCGCACAGCCGCGCCAGGTCTATCTCATCCCTGTGGACATATCCACGTTCATTCACTGTCCGACTCTCCAAGATTCCCTTTTTTTTTTTTATTTATCTTATAAGAGACTATCTCCCTCTCCTATCGTCAAATATTTACCGAGCTCAATACCCACGAGAGCGTGAAAAATTAATTTTTCCGAGGGAAATCCAAATATTACCTCGACTCGTAAAATAGAGAATTAACTCGATCGTTTTTGGTAATGAAACGGCAAGTGACGGAATTTTCGCTGATAAGTCGACGAACGGAGAGGGCGTTGTTTTGACACTGTAAATTTCCAAGTAGCGATTACATAACTTCTCAGCCGAGGGAAATCGAAACGAGCCACCGTATCGCATGGCGGAACGAAGTTTACCCGTCTCGCGCGGCTATCCCTTCGCCCTCGTCGACCGCATACACTACGTAAATCCCACACCCTTGGCTGTGTCGGCGGTGGCCGTTTTTAACGCGCAAAAGGGTCGAAGGGATCGAGCAAGGTCGACGAGAGATCGTGCGGTATGTCGCGCTCGCGCGTTACCCAGCCACCCCGTAGATGCGACAATTTTCGGCACGTGGCCGCTCACGGAAAATCAATCTCGCGTGATGCGTTTTACACGGTTCGCGAGCGCGTCCTTCGAGATCCGAAGAGGAACCGTAAAAAGCAGCCGTAATAGCGTAACCTCGTGAACTCGGGGTCGAAATTTAATTTATCCTCTCTATATGGTTCGATCTACACGCGAGCAATTTGGCACGATAAGGAACGTACCTTTTACGATCGAACCTCACGGATTCGCTCTTCATACGAGGCGCAAAAGTTTTAGCGCGAAGCTCGTTTATATCGTCCCGTCCAGAATGGAATTACCAGCGATCGTTTGGTTGGTCGTTAGGTAACGTCCAGCTCGCATCCTACCGGGGATAAGATCTATATCCTGCCGCGGGACCCGGCTTCCCGGAGAGGAAAAAAAAAAACAATGGCGGAAGAAAACGAGTCGGCTGTCCTTCCGCGTGTAGATCCCTCCGTCTTGCGGTTCCCCGATCTCGATCTACCCTCCACCTCCTTCCGGTAATACTAGGAATTTGTAGCCGCTGTATACATATATAGAGAGTCGTCAGGAGTCGTCAGGAAATTCGAGATTAGAGGGTGGCTGTCCTCGGACGTTTACGCGAACCGTCGATGCTCGTACGGTCCGAAGAAAGGGGGGAGTAGTTTCCAGATGATGCTCAACGTCACCGAAGTTTCCTATACCGCGACACGACCGATCGTTTATTCCTTTGCCTACGAGGAAATTGAACCGAGGATGGAGTTTCAATTTAGCCGATCTTCGAAACGCCATTAGCCGCCAATGCGATACGATACTTGTCGAGGAAATTTCATTTTCTTTTTCTTCGGCTTTTCGGGAGAAAAATAAGTTTAAGACGAATGACGAGAACGCGAGACGGTGAAAGATGGAGGTATGCGCGATAAGAGATAACGCGTGTCACATTATAAAGTCGTCCTGTTACTTTGCCCCTCCTCTTCTCGGTTTCGGTACATCCTTCGCGCAACGGAGCAAAAATTTCTTCTGTATCTATGTGTACGCCGCGGTTATATTACCGAGCGCGAAGTTATTCTCATTAACTTGTCGCGCCTCACGAGCGATCGATTTTCCCCGAAACGAACGAAGACAAACGATCGACCGTCGTTACTACGGAAAATTGAATTTCGAGAAATTGATTTTTCGAGCGCAAAGTCCCTGCGGCACTTTGCTCCCGACCTCTCATCAGCCAAAATAATGGAATCAACTCGAGAACGTTGTATCCACGATTTGTTGCCATTAAAGGGTAGCGATACAAGCGGTTTTATTAGTTTCGTAAGAGAAAAAGGGGGAAAGAAAGAGAACGAAAGGGAACGCTGGTAAATTAAGAAGAAACGATCGCGTGCTACGAGTGCAACCATTTTTCTTACGTTTCTTCTGTTTTTTCTTCGGTCCCTGCGCGCGGGGGTAAGACACACGCGGCAGCCATACATCCTGTATCGCTACATACAGAGCACACAGCCAGACGCGCTCACAGACACACCTACATATAGCGGTTTTCGCTACCCTCGCCGGCAACCGGCCGAAAGTCATTTGATCGATCGTCCAATGCGAGTCTTTGATATCCAATTACCTGGAGCACTTAGGACCAGCCGCGGAAGGAACGCCGAAGGGAGGGAAATGTTCCTCCCGTTAGAATTTTTCGAGCTTGCTCCAGAAGATTACACGTGATCCACGGGGATTTTCGTCTAGACGTTAAGTAAATCGGGATTACTTAATTAAATTTGATGACGCTAGAAAGAAGAAAAAAAAGTTTTATCGGTTCTCCTCGCAATGCACGAGGAAAATTTCACAATTATGCACAACGACGCGAGCGCGACAATATCATTCGCGCGACCTCACCCTCCTCCTCTAATCGGCCGGCTCTCTCACGAGACGAATATTAATAGGAGCTAATTGGAAAGTTCGACGCGAATCGGGGATGGGCAAACGTTCGCTGATTATCAATTATTCAAACATCGATCGATTTCGATGAAAGGGGACGGCTTACCTGAACGTGAGGAGATTCGTGGGCACGCCGAGACGTTTAAAATAGTAAGAGACTTCGGTCTTCAGCCGAAATTCCTTCGCGGGGATGTTCATCACTGGTATCGTAGCAATTATTTTCCTCGGATCCTCGCTCTTGGCCGTCTCGTGTTCGAGGAAGGCTTGCGCGAGCGCGCAAACCGCAGAGTCCAAATCGCACGTTTGATTTCCCATCACGATCCTGATTCCCTCGAATGAATCCAGATCCGCCTGAAAACCGGGGTGAAATTAGATATCGCCGCGTGAAAATTTTTGCGCGATGAAAAAAAGAATGTAACAACGCAAAAACAACATCCCGACAATTTTGCCGAAACTGTTATTTCCGCAAAAGTTGAAATGAACGCGTTCCGCGGAGCTCCCCCGACTTGTCGTATCAACTGTAACTTTTCTTTTGCGAATAACCTCTAAGAAAAAAAAAGAGAGGAGTACCATAGCCGTACGGTACTTTATACTCGGTGATGTTAAACTTTTAATGAAATAACAAAAAACGACTCGAGGAAAAAAGAAAGCAGTAGAGTTCATTGTCTTACTCAACGAGCTGTGAAGCGCCTTATTGTTCGTTTCAAATTTTAGATGTCGATGATGTCAATTTGAAAGAAACAGTTTTGTTCGACGAAAGGAACGTTTCTATCGTTCGATGCTAATCGAGGGTTGAGAGTTAACCTAATCGTCGTATACGACAAAAGTACGCAAATACCTATACGATCTTGTGTTTTATTATTAATACAAATTTTACCAAAGCCATTTTGGATGCTTCGAGGAAATTTTCCAAAGCAGCCATGATCCTAATCGATTTGGTTTTATCCGGTTCACGGAGTCCAAATCCCGGCAAATAACGGTCTCCGTTGTATACTTCGGCTGTGCTCGGTGCCGTTCGATTTTCAATATGGTGGCGTCAACTGTGGACGAACCAATCAACTACGGTTATTACGTCACGTTGCGCCGCCGTGCGAGTGGCGTCATCTAACGTTGGTGAACGGTGTGGAAAATGTCAGCGCAAAATCGATGGCGTTGACGTTGTTCATTTCCGAAAATAAACCATGAGCATCCATCGATTTGACGTTTGACAGTCTGTTTACGCGTTTAGAATTCTCGATTAACTCGGTGCGAGTTCGAATCACTCGACAACTCACAGAAAAACGAAAATAAAGATTATGAAATCGAGAAGTCTTCATGCAGTTACCGCGCGATCGATCACGAGCGGTTCGTTATCGAGTTAAAATTTTGTTTCCCTTTTTTCTACCGTATCTATCGGAGCACAAGCATCGAGCCGGAATGACGGAATTACGAAAATCCACTGGATAAACCACCCACACTCTATCTTTGCCGAACAAGGAAACGAGCCACTATCGTATGAGTTTCACAATCTTAATATATCTTGTCATAAGTTTTTCATGTTTTTAGTCAATGTCAAAAACTTTTTCATTAATTTTTTAAAGAAATATCGAATTTAATTTAACTAGGTAATTTTCTAAATTATAGAATATCGTTATTATTCTGGTTTCAGATTCTTGCTCTTCTATCCGGTAATCAAAGTTATTTTGTTTTCTGTGTTATGTTTGCTATGAAACTCTTTCATTTTTTACCAGTGCTATTATAGAATTTACCTAGATCGAAAATCATTTTGGTGTTGTATTTTCAGTAAATGGAGATGAAGCAAATCGTCGAGTGAAACTGCGATAATGAGGTTGTAGAAAAGTATCCGCTACAAAATGAGATTTAATAAGCAAGAGCTTCTGACATTGGCTACACAGCCATCGCAAAAATTTGAGAAGGAGGGTATTTTGTATGTTCGGGAAAGGCAAGAAGGCTTCTTTCGCAGGACTGAAAGTGAGTCATCTATCTCATGAAAACAAATACAAAAATATTCTATTTCCAAATCTCTCATTTCGATAATTAATATTTTTAGTATTTGGACCGATGCATGTTTGAACCTGAATTATCATGTACATGCTTGATTGTAAAAATCAACTAAAATAATTGTATAAATTCATTTGCATATATTGTAAACGAAATCCATAATTTTTTCTGAAAAAATATGGTTTCAAATTTTCAGTTTGATAAAATTTTCTGAAGCGTATGTAATGAATATTTTTATAGATTTATAGATTTCTCTTTTGAATTTAGGTTTAGCTGTAATGTCTACGTGAACATTTTTTTTGTCTGAATTTAGTTGTACATTGAAAATTAAAAATACTGTTTACCATAGATTTAAATATTACAATGCATCTTATTAGACCTCATAGAAAATTTTGATTATATTTAATTTATAAAGAGCATGAAATTTATTGCAGTGTTTTTGAATTGTCTATATATGGTTAAATTAGACATTGTATCTTAAGAATGAACAAAAATTTTTTTATATTGTCTGATATTATCGCATTTGAAATTTTTATCCAGTATCGTTCATCGGACAAAAAAATATTAATAATTTTTCATAGTCATCATTTTCCAAATATAACAACTAATTTACAGCACTCTACAAACTAAACTTGATAATATTGTGGCAGTTCGTATAACTGGACTTCTAACGTACTTCCTTAACGAACGATGCGTCTTAATAAACGGAAAAGTGATTAATTTAATCGACTCGGATTGGACGTTAAACGATCGAAACAAGTTTTTCTCTCACTATCTGTTTTTTACTTGTTTCTCGAGTTTCATTCTGCACAACCCCTACGTACTAAAACTCCACTTGTATTCCTTTTTTAATTCTTTTGTATATATGGGGCGTGGTTAATGATTACCGGTACCTCTCCATACAATTTCCAGGTACAGGTAAAAAAGTTGAGAGCAAAAGACAAAGAGGAAAAACACATAAGACTCTACGAGACTTCAGTTGCGTTTCGGCCAGCACAAGTAAAGGTACATCCGAGCGAATTTAATGATAACTACGTTTCACCGACCTTCTACGAATCCTTTTGCAATTAACACTACTTGTTTCAAACGATAGTCTAATAAATGAAAATATATTTTCAAACATACAAAAAATGATTTTGAATTGTGTCACAGTGTGATTCACATTTGTTATTGTGAAAATGTGAAATGTACTGTGTTGGTTCAATGCACATTTTATGAAGTAATTTTACACGACTGGATTTAGATGTAGCAATTGATTTCTTTATTGGTATTGCTTGCGTTTACAGTTTTTAAAATATTTCTCCAGTGATTTTTATTCGTACTTTGTTATTAAGAAGTTAGCAATTTTGGACTCGCACGTTTCCCACGAACGAAATATAACTCCGATTAACTATCAAGTTTGGATAATTCATTGGTTTCTGTATCTAACTATGTCAGTTTATCACTTCCACGCAGTTTTTCATACCGCATCCTTGTGATAACGCTTTACTTTTTTGTATGACGTGCATGAGAATGCTTGCTAACGAGGATCGCATGTATCGGTAGATCTACAACTGCATCAATTGAATGCCTAGCAGTTCATAGTGTTATGCAAGATTGATATTTTCTAGATCTTTTTATGTTTCTCTAATTGAAGATAACTTGTAAAAATTTAATTAACACTACATTAATAAGCGCAGAGAAGAATAAATTTTAGATAGCACTGAAAAAAATGAATCAGCAATTTCAACTGAAAAATTTTAAATAATTTTTTATCGCTATTCATTAACACATTCTTTTTGACTCACAGTCAGTCTCGAACGATGGTGTAGACTACGAGGCAATCTTTTATTCTACTTCAAATCCCGCGAGCAATGGTCAGAGCCATTAGGAGTGATAATTCTCGAGCAATGCACTGTGCGAGTTGAACAACCGACGAATCAAATTCCTTACGGCTTCAGTATAGGTATGATTTATCGTCAAGTAAAAATAGAAAGAATTGAAATTACAGCGTTTGTTATTTCAGTATTTGACGGCGGTTTGTATCAGCAGTTGGGGGCGAACACCGCGGAAGAGCGAGACAGCTGGTTGCAAGCTCTACAGTTGGCGAGTTACGAGTGCATGCGCAGTCAGTTATTGGCGTTACGTCAACGGATTGAAGCGTGTAGCGGACACAAGCACGATACCGATATCCACATGTTACGACTTCAACGCGGAATCGTCACCGATCCGGCTGAAATTCCAATATGCGAGATATCGCTTGCTTGCGACAATCTGCTCTGCGACGGCCACGGTAGACCGCCAAATCCCGTTCTCGAGATCGACGTACAAACGAAACGATCTAAGACATGGATAAAGTACGCGCGGACCGAAGTCGTCGAGCGCAGCAGCAATCCCGGTTTCTTGACGACCATCAGCTTTCGCGTGAGCGACGGAATCACGCCAGATACAAAAGTACGCATAACAGCCTACGATGTTCGAGAAAGAGTCAGCCAAACGGCAACTCCGATCGGAAGTGCAATTGTGACTTTCAATTCGGTTCAAGATACGCCAAGGTAAATTTTCATTCGAGGGTTTTTGCTTTTGAATAACAAGAACTGATTTTTTTTTAAATTACAGACTGAGGATACCTCTGAAATCGGCGAAAATAACAACTGTTGGGTTTCTGACGATAAACGTTTGGAATTTAGAAGCTGAAGATAAGGGCAATAGCACTGAGAGTACTCCCTCGAGAAGCGTATCCGCTAACAGTAGCCAAATCCTTTCTCACCGACGTTCCCAATCTTTGCCGCCGAGATTGGGCACGAAAATCAAGCTTCCTCATCAAGGGCAGCTCAAATTATTATTTGCTAATCCTTACATTCAAACGTATCGATTTCATTCCGGATTGGGTGGCGATATTTGCGTCCATGAGATCATGGCGGAGAGCAAACTATGCTTTCAATTTCCCCAGCACTTACTCGGGATATGGATACAGGAGGAGAAAGAGCTACTACAGGAGGTTGCTGGAATGGGCGAATTGAGAGAGCCCTGGCATACCAAACAAGTTGAGCTTCTCGACCGGCACCTCCATTTACTTCATTTGTATTCACAGGCTAAAGAAAATTTGGCTGCTTTCAAGGGCAGTTACTTCAAGCAATCTTCGCGCAAAAATGACAGGAGTCTCGAATTCGCCCCACTGAATTTGCATTTGCAAAGAATGTGGGTTCACAACGATACACTTAACAAGTGTGGATTTTATGATTGTATTAGTGTCGGTGCTTTTACCGCTCATTCGCACAAAAGTAAAAACGGAGGATTGATAAGGTATATTTATTTAGTTCCGTTTTACGATTATTAAAATTAATTACATCGTTATTTATCGTAGGTTGGTTCAAGCGTTAAAAGAATCTCCCACTCGTGGTAATCAATTATATCAGGGTACATCGAAAATAATAATGGCGCACGATGCAATTCAAGCGATCAAACAATTAAGAAGGGACGTAGTAGAAGCAATGCGATCGCTCATGAAACTTGCCAAAGAAAAACAAACCAGCGGAATGCTTCCTATATGCGAAGACATGATCACCAAGACAAGAATATTACTCAGTCTGTGGGATCCGGGTTTGGTAGAAGAAGCTCTGACATTTTTGGAAGAACATAAAGTCGCTAAAGTTCAGGAAGAATTAAACAGCGATGATACGTTAACGTTAGATTTTAAATCAAATCAAACTTTATCTCCATTTAAGAGAATCACGCAACAGCTTAATTTTGATTTAAAAAGCCCTGACTTTGATGAATTTGTGACTCCTGATACGCCAGAGTGTGTACAAGATATTTGGGCGAAAGAAAGTGCAAAAAAATATGCTCCAGTGTCAAATACCGAAACCGCTAGTCCAAACAATGAAACTACGAATGCAGATGGATTTGTTATTTTTCCCGAAGTCGAAGAAGAACAAGAATCGAAAGAAAACGGTAGTTGTGAAGATAACAATAATATAGATGAGGAAAAAGATGATATCAAAGCTGATTTTGATTTGAGTAAGAAATTTTTGGATACGCAAAAAATGTGCAATTCTCCATCGGCTAATTATTATAAACCGACGGATGAACCAGAGCCGTGGGATCTCACACAGCTCAATATAGAGGCTAGTGTTATGTGTTTAGTATCCAAAGTGAAATTTCTTTGCGGTCGATGCAGTAGTCCTGCAGTTCGATTGCGTAGCAAGAGTACTTTAGGAAGGACTCAGAGCCTAAAGGGATGTCTTCCACATAATAGAAGTAACTCCGCGGTTGTAACAAGCCAGCCTACAAATGGTATAAAAAACGAGGAATCGAGTAAATTATTAGATAAACAAACGAGTCCAGGAACGGACAAAACTCTACCCGGCTTCGCTAAAGCCAAAGAAGGTAAGAATTTTTGTAAATAATAATTTATTATTGATGAAATCATACTATAACGAATTTATCAGGGGCATGTGATATTTATTGTAATACGTCTTCCGATAAAGTGTGCCAAGCAGTTGACTCTATGACACGGGTGATTAAGAACAATTCAGGTCAACGAAATAAGTTTACGGAAGGGTTGGATTTTGCATCTATCGTCGATTGGACGAGTGAACTTAGACCGAGTATGAAAAAATTACGTCAAGCTATGGACGGACTTCTTAAAACAGCTAGACTTACACATTCAGTTTTTCGAGTACAAGAAGAAGCTAAAACAGCCCAACGAGTTTGTAACGTTAGATACCGGCGAGACGTGTGTTTCAGTCAAGCGGTAAATATAAATTACGCAAAATTTTCATTTTCATTCAATATTTATATTATTTTCAATAAATTTCAGCTCACGTCATTGGTAACAGGCTTAATGGCAAAATTATGGTGTCAAAGACCAGATCCCATGTTTCTCCTGATTTTGACCACTCTCGGTCCATTAGTTTCATTTGAAGGATTATTGAGCTACTATGGAGAAGAAATAGATATGTGGGGTGATATGGCTGTAGCCGTAGAAGATATGCACACAGTAACGTTTACTTTAACTAGATGTGGCATTCAAACGAAGTGAGTGAACGTAGAATTTTATTTGTCACAACTTTTTAATATCGAAAATCGCTGTTTCCAGAGCCGAGGGGAATTCCAACACACCTTTTCAACTTCCAATACCTCGAGTGGTTGGATCTCGTGCCGCTCTAACAGTTATATTACCAGTGCCTGATGGAATTTACTCCTTATTGCCACTTGTTCCATCCTCGAGACAAACTTTGTCCTTCAATGTTACACCAGTATTTTTTAATATTGGTATTAATGAAATGGCTTCCTTAGCGGAGAGTCTTGGTACGACAAAACCTCAAGAAAAAAGTAATATGGATAACTTTGAAAGACTCAATGAGTATTACTTGAGATTTAAGAAACTTAGTTTGCCTACTGAACCAGCATCTACGCGACGTATGTATAACTTAAAATCGATATTAAATCCTTAGAAATTATATAATTTTAATTTGAAACATTTTTTAGTGGGAACGCGTTCAGCTTTAAGTCAAACTTTAGCTGACTTGATAACAAATTTAAAGACATGTGTTCAATCAAAAACAAATAAAAATGTAGAAATATTGCAATTATCGTCACAAATATGTCGACGTATGCGTGGTTTAAGATTCACCAGTTGCAAAAGTGCCAAAGATAGAACTGGCATGGCAATCACGCTCGAACAAGTTAATATACTCTCAACCGAATATCATCTTGCCGAACATGAATTTATGCGAGCGCTCGATTGTTTTCGGAGGTAAAATATTAAATTTTAATAAAAAAAAATAAAAATCCAAAACTCATTTAATATTACAATTCTGCAGTGAAGGAACTCGTAGAGAAAACACCTGGAAAAATATCGGCGTGAGAAAATATGCTTTTAACAGTCTTCAATATCTAACACTTCCAAAATTTTATCGACCTCCAACCGGAACGTATGGTTCGGCACAAACTTAAGCCCATGTGATTACTTTGATAAATTTATTTCGAGTGAGAGAGTGGAAGTATTTTAATGATAGTCAATTTTTTATGATAACAATTGATTTTGTTATGACATTACTCAGTAACTATAATTGCAAATGCCAAATTATTTAACATCACTGGACTTTAACGTCGATGATCGGTAAGATAAGCTACGAGTACCTTACGGGACTGTCTGTTACAATATTTCAATATAGACTGAATGACAATTGTACATTCCATTCGTGAAATCACATCACAAAAAAATATAATCACGAAGGAATCATTTTTGCGCGAACAAATCATATGCACACTCGTCTTATCGAGTTATCGAATAATCTTGTAATAAAATTTGTATTTTATTGTACAAATCACTCGCGAAAAGGAATTTGCGGTTCATGCAACATTATCTATCGTTGAAATATAAACTTTTATAGAGGTGCTAATATTGAGTCATACGTTCGTTAGTAATCAGAGGTTAATGACCAATTGTATTTATAAGATAAGGCGTTATGTAATATATATTAAATTAAGTTGTTATACTTTATATTATATATCCACGCATAAGTAGCGTAAAAACGAACAATTTTCCGGTGCCATTTTGTTAAAATACTTAATGAGATACGACACAGCCTTAGACACAGCGTTGTCAAACGTAACGATTTGATCTTTTTTATTAAATAATTGGAAATTTTTGTTCATCTCTGTTTAGAAGAAATATAATTGCTATTTATTTTTGCATTAGTTGAAAAAATTACGTTGAAAATTATATATTGTCTTAAAAAATAAAGGCGTGTAAATACTTAAATTATAATTGTGTAGTAAAAAAGTTCTTCGAATTTTCAACGTAAAAAACCAATACATTTCATTGCACATGTGTACCTCACTCTCGATGCACAACTAGACTGACAGTTTGTAAGTTTTAACAATTTTTGTAGAACTTTCCAAAATTACAATTTCATAAATAGATACATATTTATCCGAGAAAAAAGCATAGAAAATTATTGGCAAATATGAAACTGCCTTAAACCTAAATACAGAAGTCAGGATTATCGATATCAGAACAAAGACCATACTCTACACGTTAAGTTATTAGATTAAGATATGGAAGAATTAACGTAGTTGAATGACCAACGTTGTTGTTACAAATACCACGGTACTTATGAATTTATAATATTAATTGTATTAGAATTATTTATTCAAAATACACCGAAAAGCGATTTCCTAATTGGAACGAAATTTCAAGCGTACGGAATTTGTAATTTGCAATATTGTTTGTCCAGGTATTAGGACTTTAATGCTCAAGCGTTTCCTAAAAACAGACCTTAACGTATTGAGCGCACAACTTTTAAAGCTTTTAAGGCTAGGGGAAGTTCCGTGTTGTTGAATACAGGCGTTGAAACTTCGAAACGCTGGGTCGCTGGCTCGATCCTTGGCAATTGCAATTTTTTTCCGCTCTTATTCCAATCTTTTACTTTTATTCGTTATCGGAAAAATAATTAGAAATGTAAAAATTGTTCTAAAATGAATAGAAATTAATAAAAAAAATTAATGTAAATGTTTTAATTTGTTGTTTTTCATTTTATTATTTTTTATTTAACTGTAATAGTATAAAATGTTTTGTTCATGTGCTAACTAAGAAATTCAATTTGTTGAACGAACAATAGTATTTGTTATCCAACGGTACCTGCTGCGTCAAGTATTTTCAAAAGAGGGCGATCGGAATCGGATTTAGGAATCTGTATTAGAAACTCTCAAACACATGGACACGTTGCATTTTCGTCACGATTACCGAAAAGAGATTCGACACTCATAACATTGGGAAAAATGTCAGTAGCAGGATACGGAATTGCGGTTTCGGTACTTTTGCGCGGAGGCGTACTTCCGGCTTTTGACACTTGGGGTTACGGTCTGCGGTCGT
>NCVS01000298.1:215587-236072 GCA_003055095.1 Goniozus legneri
ATACCAAACGTGCAATTTCTTTCTCCGTTGCACTTTCATTTTCTGACATACGGCCCGTTATTTCTCCCTTCAATTTAACCGAATGGTAATCGATACAGTGTCGGTACGGTATCGGTTGTCTTTACAACCATCCGAAAAGAGAGAGAGCGAAGAAAAATAGAGATAGATAGATAGAGAGAGAGAGAGAGAGAGAGAGAAGGGTCGGCTACCAGATGACGACCGGTCGCGGTGGCTTCTTTTTTCGGTCCACGGTCAGCCGTTATTTACGCTGGCTCGTCTCGTTGTATAGTCGTCGTGTGCCGAGAACCTCTCGAGCCGCCATCCAGTCCTCCCCCTCTTCTTTATTCCGCCCGGCGGAGCAGCGCGCGTGTCGCGTGGCTCGCGCACGACCGCATCTCGTACCGGTGAAATCCCCGAATCCTCTCCTCTCCCTTTTCTCCACTATCCCTTCGATCCCCCCCCCCCTTCGCCGTCGAATCTCGTTCCTGTTCTACGTGCTGTACGTACCCAACGACGCGCGCACGGACCAAAATTCGACGCGATTGCGAAACCATACGAAACCGCACACACGCGCCCGCCCTAAATGCATTTTTTACTCAGCGAGTACAGGTGGTCCAGCCGGTGCACGGTGACGAAATTTCGACCTCGACGATTTTTCACGGCCCGCTTTTTTTTTCAGCCGATTTTTTTTCGACAAGGCCTATGGTACGAGGGCTCGTGAAAAATTCGTCTGCTGCACGAGCAGGTGACAGTTTTTTTTTCCCCCGTCGGCAATTTCTTTCGCGACTTTCAGCGATCCGGTAGCGGCTTGATATTTGACCAGATTAGCGATCCTCGCGCGCAATGATTTACATCAACAGACAGGTGGTACCCTTAATGACAACATTCCTTAGAAAGCTTCTTGAAATTCGCGAGCGCCGTTAATTATTGATAATATTGTTGAATCGAATTTTTATATATTCCGAAAAATAATTTATAAATTCAGGAATTCGGTTTCTTTTAATTCTCATAGCATCCGGATCGAAAATTTATTCCGATTGAAGGTATTTATGGAATGCGAGCCGACAAAAGGAGGCGTAATGTACAATTTATAACGCACGGGCAGGAAGTGTGTAGGGTGAGGGTTTTCTATAGTTATAACGAGATACGCCTAGGATTTTATGATGGAACAGCACTTTTCGTCTTCTCCTCGTTTTTATCATTCAAAGTTACGTCTTCCCAAAACTACTCGATATTTTGCGCAAACGATGGATTCGAGTGTAATTTTCCTCGCTTCTTTTCATTTCGGATAGATACATATTACACGGACTGATGAGCGGGTGCACGAATGCGAAAGCGGAGCTCGCGCATTTCGCCTCATCGCGCACAGATGGTCCGAGCCGTGTGCCTCGATAAATTAAATAGGGCGTAGGGTGGAGGGATAGATGGGGTTCGAGACGAACTCTGGCGAAAAAAAAATGTTGTATCGAACCGAGTCAGCTGGCCGAGATTCGCGATAAAAAAGATCGCAAATTTCCTTCGAAAAATTACAGCCGCTTTTACTCTCCCACCGTGAATTAACGCGAACGAACATTTTTTCGATCGCGATCGTCCGCGAGCCGTCATTAAGATTCGAATTGTACAGTTTTTCTTCGCGTAACGATCGATAACTTTTCCCGCTTTAATTAACGTCGATGACCGGTGGTCAAGGTCGAGACGATATTCTCTCTTAATTCTCGATTTTTCTCCGATATTTTTTTATCCCAATGCTGATGAGACGTGCGCGCCGCGCACGCTTTCGGAGGGGCATGCGGCACAATATACCTGCGAGCGAGGCCTGGTGTTGCCGAACACCTGCTCTCTCTCCGCACCGGGTACCCCCGACCCTCTTTGTGTCCATGTGCTCATATAAGATCCCTACTCCGTTCACGGGCACGTCAGTTAAGTTTCGTGAGACCGCGAGCGCGGTTCAACGCTCTCCCCAAATTTCGTCGAGTACTACAACGCAATCGATGCATCTCGCCAATTGCGTTTTCATGCTCCTCGTGATTTCTTGAACTTGGATCTTATCATTTTTTTTAACCGCTGTTTGACGTGATTGTGTTGGAAAACTTCGTCGACATGTCGAGATCGGTGTGTCTGTTGTTGGTGATTTGTGTGATCCTGAAGGGAATCGTGGGCGCCCCCGCGGATGACAACTTGGCCGCGGTAGTGAAACACCTTCAGGAACAAGTGAGCGCGCTCCTCGAGAACCGTCAGAGGGATTACAACGCTCTGGAGGCGAGCCTGAAGGCTGCCATCGAGAAGAACACGGAACTCATCGTTCTGAGGAACGAAGTTAAGCAGTTGAAGTGAGTTTCGCGAATACTCTCCATAACAATATTGTTGACACAAATAAATTGTAAAACATAATTAGCAAACTTTCCGAGTAATGGAATTAAAAAAGTGGCTACGGGGCGCGCCCCAAAGGGCAAACCCGGTCGAAAGGGGCCCCCCTAGCCGGAAGCGCGAGAGGGGCTCGAGGGGGAAAGAAAAATGAGAGAGAATAAAAACGCATTAGCCTTGTATAATTTGTCTGTTTCTCGTTTCGCAGGAAGGAAGTGACCGGTCTGCGCGGCGGAAGCGGCAACGAGGCAAAGAACGACAAGCTCAGGATGATATGGCTGGGCAATACCGTGACCGAGCTGAGGAGCGAGGTCGCGGAGGTCCTCAAAGCCCGGAACGCGAGCGAGCAGCTCGCCGAGAGGGCGAGGATGAGGAGCGAGCTCGCGTTGCTCAAGAGCGACGTCGCCGAGGTGGGCAGGGGCGTCCGGGACCTCGGCGGTCGTATCACGATGATAGAGGCGGACCTCTCCGCCATCCGATACGACATCACCGCGGTCAAGGAGAGGGCCAGTCAATTGTCCCGTACCTGCACCGACGTGTCCAGCCAGGTAATTGCGTCCTTTCGAATCCAGAAAGGCTCCATCGTGAAAATTATATTACTTTGCACCTAAAACGGTCCCCTTTCGAGTATCTCTCCTCGCTCTCCTAAAACCTCTTTCGCGTCTTTACGATCTCTCCAAGGTCCGATCGCGAGGAGCCGAAAATTTCGATTTCGTCGGTGCAGTCTCGTTTAAACTGAATTTTCGGACGGGCGACAGCTCAATCCACGAAATTCCATCGAATCTCGGGGCGTCGCGAGGACTCTTAAAATTCCTGTTTCGCGCGCTGCAAAATTCCCATCGCCGGCGCTAGTTATTAAATTCTGCGGTGCCGTAATTAAACCGGCGCGGCGCGACGAGGAGGAAGCCGAAATTCGCAATCAGCGCGGTCCACTGTGATCCTCGCACCTGCCCCGTTCCTCTCCACGTGCCGGGAATCGGTGCACGAGATGCACGCGCATCTCTCTCGGAGGAAAAAATATTGCGTCCTTTGCTCTCGGAGTCTCGACAATGCTCGGCGCGTGTCGACTCGAGTACCCGCAAACATCGACCGAACGATCCAGAAACGAGGTAAAGAAGGGGATCGAGAGGGTAAACATCTGCTGGATGACAGCTGCTCGGTACCGATCGGCATTTTGACTAGTAAATCGACGAATCTAGTTGAAAATTGGTTCTACTCGCGTGTGGTCAGTAACATATCCCGCGGGTAGAACGGCCACGCGCCGACTTTTTGTCCCTCGTTCCTCGACTTTTCGTTGTTTGGCGCGCGCTAAGGGCTATATCGCTCCATGCCGGTTACCGCCCGTATATATTTAGTATTATAGGAGGGTTGAGGAGTCGCGGTGGGGGTAAGCGCACCTGCGGGGCCCGTCACGTACGAGCCGCGCGAGCCGGCAGCCGGCACCTCGATTTTCTGTTTCTCGTTTTGCCGCTCGGCAGCTGCCTCCTTCGTCCTGCCCCCTCCTTCTACTCCTTTCACTGAACCGTTCCATTCGACCGCGCCCGCCACCCCTGCAACAAGTCCGCCGGTCGAGCCTCAGTTTCGTCAAGGCGCATTCCAAATTGACTCCCTCGGTACATCTCAATCCAATCTTCTATCGGGTAACGAAGTCTCGAATTTCTGGCAATTCTTGTCATTCTGCAAATCGAATTTTCACTTCAATGATTTGATATCGACGGAAATTTTGATAAAATATTTCTCAAGTAACAGGGAATATCGATACGAGCGTGGATTCGATAAATATTTCGTTTACTTTATAGATCCATTTTTGTCTCTCCTTTTCTTCTTAATTCGAAGAGCTTGCACCTGCCGTCGAGTTTCGTTCACCGGGTTCTCCCCCCACTAGCGCTTGGCCCATCGAAGGTCCCCCTCTTCCACCCGCGTGCCGATCGCGATGGCCTCTCGCGCGCGCGAGCAGCTGCCGGCTGCCGGTACACTCGATCATTCACTCGATTTACCACGAAATAAGCGTACGCGAGAGGGAGAGAGAGAGACTGAGAGAAAAAATTACCCTCACCGCATTGATGTAAATCGACACTGCAAATTCCTTATTCCGTACCGATTATGTTACGACGCATTGCGTGAGATCGTTCTGGTCGCATTCTTAGATATTTTCGGAAGAACGCGTTGCAGAAATTTTAATAACCCGGCTCGAATGACGTCAACGAGAAGATAGTTGTCGGTTTTTTTTGTACGCCCGTCCTCGGTATTCCCTTAACCGGTGTAAGCGATCGGTTTATTAAAAGTCGAGTGAAAGTGGCTCGGTTAAGGGCGGGAGTGAAGCGCGAGAGAGAGAGAGAGAGAAGCATTAATTTACGGTGATGCCGTCGAATAGATAATTGAACGTCCGGTTACGTAAACGAGAACGAAATTAATAACCCGAGCTCGCGTACAATGTTTGAAATTTATTCGTACAATTTTTCGTTGCAGCTGAGTACGGTGCAAATCGAGCTGAAATCGTTGAACGTAAAGGGCTACCACCACGACGAGCACGGCAAAACGATCAACGAGGCCAGCAACGATATTCTCCAGGCTCATCCGGTTCATCACGCCCGTCACGGCTCGTCCAAGTTGCTGCTCCACCGAGTGGAAGAGCGTCTTGTCAATCTCGAGCGCAAGATCGCCATAGTCGCTCGGAAGCGATCGACTGTCGAGAAAAGAGTGGTTTACGAGGATCAGCATTACCTCACCGAACGCGTGAGGAACCTCGAAACGGCTCAGCACGAGCTCTCCCGTAAGTTCTACAACGCCAGCCGAGATCTGTCGACCGCCCGTACTCTCGGCGAATCCATAGTACAGCTGTTCGAGACGGTCGAAGATCTCGAAGATAAACTCGACTCGAACCAGTCGGACACGAAACACGAGTTGTCGCGTCTGGGTATCAACGCGGCCAGAAAAGCCGCCGAGCTGTCGCTGACCAGGGAAGATTTGGGCAACCTTCGCCGCACTGTGCAAGCGCTGAGCGTCAGCGCGTCGAAGCTGCAAGAGAAGAGCGATCGGCAGCAAGAGATGATCGGTAAACTGAACGAGACGCTGAATAAATTCGACTTGAATCGCTCGCTGGCGCGAGCGGCTAATATGACCCGCGAGCTCGAGGAAGCCGAGGACAAATATCACCTGATAGTCGATGCTCTACCCGGCAACTGCGACGACAGGAATGGCCTGACGTTGCTGGCGCCAGGACCCGGTTCGCCAATGTTGACGTCTTGCAAGAATGGATGGATAGTGGTCGGCAGGAGGATAGACGGTATGGTGGACTTCGATCGTACGTGGAACGAGTACGCCACTGGTTTCGGCTCGCCGCTGAGCGAGTACTGGATCGGTAACGAAGCGTTGCATCGATTGACTCGGGACAACTGCACCAGGTTGAAGATCGACTTGATCGATATCAATGGTGTCAAGTGGACCGCGAATTATGAAAATATTCACGTCGACTCCGAAGAGACTGGCTATAAACTCAGAGTATCCGGATACAGCGGTAACGCGACCGACGCTCTGTCTTACCAGAATGGTATGGCGTTTAGCGCCAAAGATCGCGATATGGATATCAGTCCTACCGATTGCGCCGCGAATTATCACGGCGGTTGGTGGTTCAGTCACTGCCAACATGCCAATCTCAATGGAATGTACTCGCTGGGGCTCACTTGGTTCAAATCGGATAACAACGAATGGATGGCAGTCGCGTCTTCGGAAATGTCTGTTCAGAAGAAAACACAATGTTGATTCACGAAATGAAAGAGAGGGTTTCCTGTAACGAGAATTAGATGAAATAATGCCAAAGAATTAAACGAAAATATTATTTAATTTATATTAAGTTGTAAATAGTATGTACAGTTGAATATATTAAAATTATAATAAATTTGCTAGATACTCGAGATGGATCAACACATCATCTTGTTCTAATTAACGAAGATAGAAATCAATAGATTTCGTATTCGATATGTTTATAGTCGTTCGTTATATTTTATATGAATAAAATATGATAAATTAAATATTTGTATATACAAATCTTTCTTGTAAAGCAACTATTTGAAAAAATCTTGATAATAAAAATTGTACCCACAAAAATTAATTTTGAATGTTTAACCATCAACTAGCATTTGTTTTCTGGGGTTTGCATTGCTTTTCGTGTCTGAAATGAGAACCTGAATTCCTGAATGTCGCACCACATAATTTACAAATGTACGGATGTTCTCTTGTATGTATGAGAATATGATCTTTGAGATATTTAGATCTTGTAAAACTTTTCCCACAAGTGTCGCATTTGTAATTAGTCTCTCCTGTATGATTTCTCAAATGATATCTCAAACCATTTAGCGACGAAAAGGATGCGCTACATACATGACAAATAAGTGTTTTTTCATTTTTATGAGTTTTTTCGTGTCTATCTCTATAACTTGGAATAATAAAACATTTGTCGCAGTATGTACAAGAATACTGTTTCGATCCTTCATGAATTTTCGAATGACGTTTGAAACCAGATCTCGAAACAAAAGATTTGTTACAGATATTGCAAAGATATTGAGATTGAGTATTCTCTTGAGACTCGCTTTTGTATGTTTGCGAATGAATATTCAACTCTGCTTGGTTTTCGAATTGCTTATTGCGATCATCGTAATTAGAATTAGCTACATAGGATTTCATTGATATCACATTAGGTATTTCAACTTCCTCGACTGAATTAAATTCATTATTACATTTGTATATATTATCATCTTTGTCACCACCAGTATTGCCAATATATTCTTCGCTCTCGCAAATTAGATTAAAATCTTGTGTTGCATTACTATTTTCTTTATATTTTTCATTTGAATTGATCTTTATTGACCTTTTATTATTTGTGTCATTTTGGAGATTAATAACCAATTCGATTGATTCATTTTTGCAATTCTTTTCATAACATTTATGAAGTTTGATATTCGATCTTTTACATTTTTTTCTGAAGAAATATATATTTCTGATACAAAGTTCGCACTTTGAACATATAAATTTTGGAAGATGATCGTTTCTACAGATCTGTAATTTTGTGTATTGAAAATAAATTAGAAGCTCGTTGAAGTAACTATAATCAACATTATTCTTACTTGTATAGAACAATAATGTTCAATCATTTGGGGCAAAAATTTTGTCCATTTCGTAGTTGTGTTAAATATTGGGATCATTCGTTTATTTTTACACAAACATAACCTACATATGTTTTCCATTTTTTAATAATCGTTCAATCCCACTATACTTTAAAGAATATTACAAATATAAAAATGATATCCAAAACATTTGTTTCTTCATATTTAAGGTTAAATACAAAACACCGAAAAAATTAAGAAGAGCTACTACAAAACCAACAGTTGATATCAAGGTTAGGATTAATAAATTTTTATGCGCTTGCTGCTTGAATGGAAAGCAGTGAGAAAGGAAGAAATTGATTATACCTACTCATGTTTATTTAGAGAAATCATTAAATTTGTAAGGATACTGATCAATACGATAACGTTAGAAAAAATATATTTGAATTTATTTCAAAATGTATTAAAGACTGCATTCACTAATAGCAACTTATATTCGGGAAAGTGATAAAATTGCTTCATGATTTTCGATACTCAACAATAACTTTATATTTTTGCAAACAAATGGATCGATTAAATATCGAGATATAACGTATTTTATAAAATTTCATTATGCTTTTGTCATATAAAATTATAAGAGATCCTGTAAAAAATATCTGAACGTAACATTTTATATTATAGTCAATAATAATCGGTACAACGAGTGTTTTATTGCATTTTTAAAAACGAATACATGAAATAGACATTTATATAATATAATTCGTAAATGGATTATCATTTTGGAACAAATTTTATATTCTTCTGTTTAAATGCTAACCCTTCAATTAAAAGTTATACTTTCTGAACACAATTTCATGAAGATTTCCGTTGAGCATATTGTTATTTTTGGTAAATTAAATTTGCATATTTTACATTAGGAATTTAAATAAAGTATGTATAGGTATATTATATAAATAACGAAGAGAATTCATGTACACAAATTTTCCTTGGTAACAATAATAAAATCCATAAGAAGAGAAATAACTTGATTGTTGCAGTTTGATTGTCAAATTATGCAACGGTACTGATTGTTTCAAGGTAACAACAATAATATCGATTATCGTCATTCGAAGTACGCATATTCGAATCATCGTCGCTTATACTAAACATTTTACACATCGACGAAAGAAACGAGTGGCGTTCTATAAGAGTCACGTAAAAACTATTGGCAAGCGGTAAAGTGTTTGATCGAAATGAGAGGGACAATCCGTTTGTCCTCGATCTATATAAGAATTTTTATAGTACATTTATCGGAACGTATGTATTTTTTCTTCATTAAACCCTAACAAATTTATCTACAACGGTCAATAGAGACTCATGCGATAATCATAATCGTTTATATTGGGTGCTTTTCAATCACGACACAAGTTGGACACTTCGTTTCACAATCTGGCTTTGTACGAGCGTTTATTACGACTCAGATTAGTATTCAATGTAACTGTAACGAGATCCTCACAATCTGTTATTGATTTTATTTTATGAGAGAGTGAAAATGGAGATTTAGTACTACGTACAGATTATTTACTCGAATTTCAAATATGAAAATTTCAAGTAATTCATAAAAATAAAGTAATAAATTGAGTATTATTATGGTATCCAGAAAGATTTTAATGGAATTCATAGTATCCATGTAAATATCGAAAATCCAACGACTAATGAAAATGATTTCTGCGATCGAAAAATATTTTTCATTTCGTTCACAAATAATAGCAGATTATTTACGAAATACAGTAATAGGGCACACAAGTAACTCTATATTTTGATTAAAGAGCACCCATTATAACGAAAAGTACTATCCACAGCTTGGGATGATTTCTAAGTGTGAAACAATTTATGGCTCGCTCATCATTCGCTCATCGATTTATATTTTATAGCGAGACGAGAGCGCGCTTATAGTTTCTTCGTAAATTTTCATAATTACTCGTGTAGTTTTTCAAACGTATCTAAAAATGTGTTTTGCATAATTTGCGAAAGTCATATTACACACATCACGTTATTTATGCATACTTTTTCACATTAAAAAAACTCTTCGCAATTCATTGAGATTATTCAATTATTGCAAGAATTTCCAGATTCGAAACAGATTAGCAAATAGAACGAGTTAAATATTTCCACGAATAATATTTCTTCGCTGTTTTCATTAACTAAATGATTTTCATTTTGAATCATATTGACCGCGTATCTACAAAGAAAGTGAATAACATTAATAGAAAAAAAGTTAATTCATTTTCAATACATAGATAACTTATAATAGGCAGTATTCGGAGAAATTCATTTTCAACTCTATAAAAGAAAATAATTGAAGAAACGATTGTAACACTTTTACAATTCACAACTAACGCATACACTTTGATCTTATCAAATATCGCTGTAATCGTTTTTTTTTTATTACATTTATACATAATTCTGCGTGGGTGGCTTTCGATTCGATCTATCGATATCGGTTCTTTCGAAACGATACGCGCACACTCGTAAAATGATTGTCCATGATTGTCAATGGTATTATACATAATCCCACACACATCCTCAGAAAAGATATCGATCGCGTAATCGATTTCTTTTGCTACAGTTTGCGATATTTTCGAAACTCATTACTAGACATTTCTCGTGTTAGGCGTACTCAAAATTTAAGGACACTTAACTTCTGTTCTGTAAAATTCGTGTTTTCGAGTATACAACAAACTGTAAGGTACATTCGTATTCGGTAATTGATGCAATACAGCGTAATAACAGATAGCAGTATTTTCCAAATAATTTTTACCGGAAATTGATAAAATCTTTAACATATTAAAACAGTATTATTCTTATTCGTCGTGGATTAATACTTTAAGGCCGTCGCAGCAGCAAAGTTGAAAAATCAAAATTGAAACGATAGTTTTTTTAAAATTGCTCATGCGTTTACGGCAAAACCGAATCTATTTATCTTCGATCGAGTAACCTAATGCGAGCGTGTAATATTTATTGCTTGGGTAATAATCATCAGCGAAAAATATCTCGTCAGGGTTTAAATCGTTATTATTGCACACGACGAGAAAAACGATTCGATGACAAGTACGAGTAACTGTATTTATTACTAGGGCGTTTTCGAAGTTTAGCAAACGTAATTCTCATCGCGGTAATCCTTTATCGCTTTATCAGTATTATCTTTCTTTGACATTATTCATAACTATACAGTCGATCGTCGTTCGTTACAAATTCATTACGAAAATATATACCTCTATCTACATCAATGTATATATAAATACTTTCTGTATTTTTATTTTTAGATTTTTTCCGTTTATTCCGAGTATAATCTAGTATAGAGTGTCGTATAGAATAGTCGTTTCACTATATTGATGAAGTTTTTTTTTACTCGTTCAACGGAATCGACTCGATCGAAGTAAGATATCGATTATTGCCGCATCAATGATAATTATAACAATAAAAGTCACTATATCTGGATTGATTTCTCTCGCAATTTTAATACACGACGATACGCGTTCAATAAAACAAATTTTAACACGGCTTGTCGCAACTATATGCGTGCACTCGCTGCGTTTATAATTCACATTCATAATATCTTTGTAGGTAAATAAATAGTATCTATTTGACTTTTCTGCAGGTACAAAAAGCGATTCTCGAGGGATGCCTGCAACCTCGTTACACGCGGAATAATACAGTATTGGCCGTTCAAGCGGAGGCGGCACAATTTTTCTATTAATGGATGTGTAATATAGCTATTGATAATTCATAATGTCAAGTACATTCATGGATAACGTTAAAAGGTCGTGAAACTCCCGACGCCTATATGGTACATGATTTGATAATTTTCTTCTAAAAAACATCCATTGTGTGCGCGTGTATGTTTGTATTTCTGTGTGTACGTGCTTTCAAATTTTTGCAATGCCTTCGTGTAACCCGCGCGATAATCTTCATAAGCGCGTCCGGCAAGAGTAAGAGTATCACAGCAAAGAGAAGTATTATGTGTATTTTACAATATTAAGAGGTATAAGTAAAGGTAATATACGTATACGAACGGAATAATTATGTATTTATATATAAATAGATAAAAATAGAGGAACTTTGCTCCTCGTTACCATACGTATAGGCTGACTTTAGTGTTTCATTATTTTTTTCGGAGGTGTTTTCAAAGGGGTACGATGCCAAGACGAGAAGCACAGAGGGTAAGAGAATTGATCGATACATTAGTAGCCGCTTACGGCTTCACTGTTCGTAGCCTCATTACCATTTCAGGTTCGACGTTTTATATTCTCTGCTTACGTTTTTTTTTTTCTCATTAGATATTGCTTTCACCCGATAAATCGATAGTACCTACTCGTTTTCTTTCTACTCTTTTTCTCCAGCAATGCATATTATTCAAATATCACCCATAAACGACTTGTTCATCTATTGGAAATGCTTTTAATCTCGTCGAATCGATCAAGCGTATTCAGTCTTTTTAGTTCTCGTTTATGATTGTACATTTTAAACTGACAAATAGCCCGGACCGTGTCAATCAACGATCGACAAATCTTATCATCTAATTATCATGAGTTATATTCAATTTTCTAAATTAATTCAATTACGAGAAAATGATCGAAAACAATCGTTAAGTTCACGAATTGTCACATTGGATTGTCAAATATTGCGATAATAAAGAGCTGGATCGACCGTGACGAGACAAAAATGCCTTTTTTACGTCGTTATATGCGTCTCTACGAGCTGAAAAAACGAAACTCATGTTTCTCTTGACAGCTCGCGATTGCCCATTTCCTCGCCGGCCAAGCTTCGACATGATTCGCATCGCGTATCGATAAGCGGAATTCATGTAGGGTGCGGAAAAGGAAGCATCTCGATCGTCGAAATATAGGTATAAAAACTATCTTAAGAGTTACTGATTGTGTAATGCGGCAATATATAATAGAGTAGAATTGACGATGGCGGGTTATATACACGCATACGCTCACGCACTCACGCATTCCACTACGAAATAAAGAACGGTGTTTGCTCTTTATCGATCGAGGCCGAGGATATGTAACAGCTATACACAACAATTACCAGAAATATGTATTTAGGCTGACCGGTCGAGCACCGATATACGAAATAGGCGCGTCTTTTCAAGTGTCACGCTAAAGATTGAATTATTTGCTGTGTTCTTCCATTTCTCGGTTTGTTTGTTCAATTGACATATTTTGCGTTAAACGTGATTGGTTGAGTGCTTAGTAGGAGCTGTCAACGCAGAAGTAATATTTACGTGAGCTGAATAATTGCGCGACGTTCTCGGCATACTGGAAAGGATCGTCTTTGTCGGTTAACTCAAATCGATCTCGTAGCGAATCTCGCGAAAAATACCCGCCAAACAATTGAAAAAATTTGTCACAATTCACTTACGACTTAATCCTTACCATAAAAACGAAATTAATGTACAATCGTTAAACGCGAATATAATCGAAGCAGTCTTACTTCGAGGAAATTTCATCTATGTAACGAAAGAATATTATTTCCTGAGTGTATGACTTGATATGGGATGTCGATCAAAGTACTTTCATATACATACATCATTTTCAGTATAACTCTCTCTCTCTCTCTCTCTCTTTCTCTCTTTCTCTCTCACTCACACACTCTCTCTCTCTCTCTCTCTCTCTCTCTCTTTCTCGACGATAAAATTATAGATATTCTTTACTAGGAAGCTTCGATTACGGAATTCTCTAATACTTTCCTGCTTTTGTCACGAGTCTGCGGTCATCGAGTATTCAGATCCCAAGGTGTCAACGTATAAGAATGATCGTCTCTTGTGTTACCATCCCCTGCATGATCGTCCGATGGATTGATTGTCTCGATGAAGATTTCGGGTGAGCGTCTCATGATCGATGGCAAGGATCTTCTCCATGGCGGACCACTCGATTCATGGGTTGGGTTGTCTGTTGAAGAATTGGTACTGAAACAGAGGTAAGTGACACATTAATTTGTCATCGTAATGAGACACCGACAGACTGATGGAACACGAACCAGTAACCACTGGTTCATTGTCACGTGCTTTTGGTTACAACCCCTCTTAGGAAGTAGTAGGGAAACAGGAAGAGGAACAACCGGGATAAAGGAATTCCCTTCTCCTTTGCTAGAAAATTTTGTCAAAGCCGTCTCCAAAGTAGTACGACTCAACGCTTAAAACTACCAAAATACTTTTAGCAGCGACAAACAGAACAAATATAATTCGATCAACGTTAATGTTCAAAGCTATACGAACTTACAACTCCCATGTCAGATTCGATGAATTAGAATACTTGCATCTTGTTACTTACTGCGATACAAATCAGTAATTTGTGTATGCAGACATAATACACAATTATTATCAATAAAGCATATTATTTATCGGGCTGTAGCGAATAATTGCTAAAAAGCGGCGTTACCATCAGACGAAAACCAAGTTCTTTAGCACTTGCGTAATTGAATAAACTAAAGAGCTTGTCTTTGTCTTTAGCGTAATAATACTCGAGCGACCAGGGTTACGACATAAGCATATAACACATCCCATATAATTAATTATAGTCGTCAAATAGCAAATATGTAAATCTAGCTAGCTGGTGCAAAATACGTTATATGTTTACGTTGTATGTTCGTGTTATATCTGTGTTTGTATATACTCGTGCTTGTTGAAATTCAGTTCTCAAACGACAGATTCCGAAAATGTATGCGCAGCGAAATTGCAACAAACTTTGCTCGTTACAACATATTGAATTTACTGTTTATAGAAACCGATCGAACAAGAATAATTAGCAGGCTGGAAAGCGAGAAAAAGTAGAGATAGTAACAGCTAAATGGCATGGAAAATTGTTGAAAAGATTTTCGTGATATTAGCGAACTTGTCGACATTATCGTTCCGAGAGCGTCGTCACGAAAATCTTTATTAATTGCGATAAGTAACACAGTGTATCCTTTCGCGATGTTTTTCCGTCCAGCATCATTGTCCGGCATCATCGCAGTTACAACTTCGAGGTAGTCGCCTCTGTCACCATGACGCTCTCTTCGTTGTCGCCGTCGAGAACAATGAATCCTACAGTAGACCAACACGCAACTAAAGCTAACTCTCAATTTAAACGCAAAAAACTGCACCTCTATATCACTCGTTTGATATTTTGCAAGCTTGCGAACAATTTTTCGAAATATCTTTTGTCAATTTTTACGATACCTTGTCGAGAAAGTATGATAACGTATCATCGAGTGTATATACGTTACTAGATCTGCGAGCGCACGCGCAATGTGCTGGGCCTTGAAGATATCAACGTTGTCTTCGTCGTCATGATCATGATCATTCAGGGAGCGACAGGGAAGAAGCTCGTGCGATAGAGCGGTCGACAAGAGGATACATAGTGAATATTCTTACACTGTAACCGAGGGTCAGTGGGAAGGCTGTCCCGGTGGCTGGAGTGATGGAGAGAGTGTTGGTTGTGGTGGTGGTCCATTGAGGTTGAAACAGATCGGGGATAGTTGTCTTACCATGCTCGAGCTAACCTGTTGCAGCAACCCGGACCCCTGCTGGGAAGACGTGGACGATGCGGACGGTCTCCTCGAGGCGCGAATACTACCCGTACTCGAACTTAATAGATAGGGCACGCTACTGCTAGTATTCGGTAGACCTCCACCCTGTACAAACAAAAATGAATTCTACGTATGAGATGTCTCGGAATTGATTGGTCGAGTGAAATTTTTATCATCCACGAGCAATAACAATGGAATTTTGTACAGACATATACTGTGGGCGGCGATAGATTGATATTCGATCCACGACGCTCTTGAGGTCCCGTGCTGGAATGCCGGCGAGTGGGTAATCCCCCGCCGGGTGTACCACCGGGCGAACTCGCACAGGATGGCGCGATACGTATCCTTGGCGCTGTTAACGTATTATCCGATAAACGCCTGTTGAATGTATTCGCCACTCTCAAAAAGTTGTTGTCGTTCGACGACGACGTATTGAACCATCCGTTCAGTATGGCTAAAAGAGTACACAGTTGCGATTAACGTTTGGAAAATGATCTAAAACAGAAGGAAGCGTCAACGATAATTTTACTTACCGACCATAGAGTTCTTTCTATTCATATTCTCAGCTGATGCTGTCATCGATATCGAGGCTATATCAATTTAAAATTTCATTATTATCCAACGAATCCTGTGACGAATTTCGATGGATTATTCAGTGAAATACATACTTGCGCTACCCTTACGAGCCATATCCTCCGCGGATGATGTTTTCCTTTGATCTACGCGCACACCGGGAATGTTAAATGGCTGCACGTACATATTGTCTGTACTATATTGATGCCGCAAAGATCGATACTTATCCGGGCTTGGCAATGATAAATTATCCAGTTTCAATTTATTCTCTTGATTTCTGAAAAAAAAAGTTGGTAAGCAGTCAGTCAAGTGTCATTTTCACCGTCAAAGGACTCTAGAGAGTTTGTCGAGTGGAATCGCAATTGCCATACCTTCCGATGGTATTAAGCATCTCCTGGAGGACTCCGAAGAGGGATACAAATTGATCCAAGTTCAATGCCGGATTAACGGTGAGCGGTAGTAACGATGGCATCGCTCGCGTCGCCATCCAAGTCACCGAGAGACCGGAGTTCTTATCGTTTAACATTAGCCTATAAATATCTGAGAAAGACGATCATTCGATAATCGATTTTGAGCAATCGTTGGATGCTATTCTAAAATTTCCATGTGATATGTGACGTCACTTACTTACAACCCGAATGATGACTTCGGGATCTTGAAGTTTGACTTTACAGAGAAGCGGCAGCACGCAGTCTATGATCTTTTGCTTCTCGAGACGATTTAGTATACATGGTATGACGTTCATCAAAACGCGGGCGTCTGCCGAGTTGTTCTCGAACGCCTGAAGCAATCTCGGTAGCACTATCGTCCGGATAGCATCGTCGGGCAAATAATCCGTGACGTTGGCGACCGCTACGAAGGCGGCAGTCTGCATGGGAAAATGCCGAGGAGAGGGAATGAAAAATGCATAAAGCGCGACGTGAAATATTCAAATTGAGGAGCTCACGTACCTGTACTTGGGGCGTCGAATTATCGAAAGACGTGTACAGCATCGGCAGTACCTCCGAGTCTATATAATTTTGCGGGGTCTTCTTCAAAATCACGTGCAGATTTTCCAACAAGGTTACCGTTCCCTGAATCGATTTGCGACTCGAAAATATAGACCTTCGATAGGGGTGAAATTTGATTAAATATTTCATCTAGATGGTGTCGTTCTAGGTCGCCGGTTATTATATTTTTTTAATACCTACCTAAATGTGGGGAAGATAACTTTATCGTATTCCTCTTGCGTGCTATTCTGAACGACGTAAAGTATCGGCTGCAACACTGATGACAGTACCTCCTGGGACTGCAATTCGGCTTGTAGATAGAACCAGGTGTGTTGGTACCACAGTTTCTGCAAATAAAATTTATGAAGGAGCTCGGTGCGCTACCTGTGTCGAGTTCCCGAGTGATCTCGCAGAGGGGCCGTTTCAAATCGCGTTCGCGCAAGAGGAAAGAGGAAAACTTCTTACCTTTGGTATATATGGTAACAATTCTTTTAGCGTTGTCGTATAAAAGTGTTCCTTTTGCGTGACGTCTTTCATTTTTATGACGTCAAGAAACTGCAACGCGTGAACAACTGGATCTCTGCGATAAACGAACAAGTAAAAACTCTTATTTATAGTTTACAAATGAGAAAAAAAAAATTCGACGAAAACTCGTTACCCGAGGTAATAACTTACTGAAAATATTTGATTAGGGACAGGACTTGCGCGGTTGGTCGCTGTTCAACGTCCCTGTGCAGTAATCTCGATACGGCCTCTCGCAGCGGCACCGGTATCATAGGCAATATCAAAGCGACCTGTCCATCCAGCTAGTTTCGATAAAGAAAAAAGTCATTATTAAACTCCCTTCGAATATTTTTATTTCGAGTTTACTCACGTTCTCCAGTTGTTTGAAGTAGTCCGAGGTACTGTGATTGGCTTGAACCAAGGATCGACCGTGATTGAAAACCGCGCATATTGTCATCCCGAGACTGTACATGTCGCTCCAGTAGCCGCACAATTTCTTTTCCTGTATTTCCGGCGCTGGAAGTCGTTTATCAAAGAAGAATCGTAATTTCACAGTTCCCGGAAAAATTGAGTTGATTAATTTACGAGGGGGGAAAAGTTTCTCGAGAAAAACAAAGAGTTCCGAGCGGAGAGTAAATAGAAAAAGCGAGCTTTCGGTAGAGAAAAGTTTAAGCGACTCTGTACACTCGCTGTCTTACCCAAAAAGTCCAAGTGAGGTTGCGTCATTTTCGATATACCCTTGGTCCACGGTTCCACTCTGATGGGTGCGTTCAATTCGTTGGCTTTTTCTGAAAATGAGAATCAGTCGACGTGACTCGTCGAAACGTGAAAAATCGACTCGATGTCGAAATGAAAACTCACCGATAAATTCGAATCCCGCCAACTTCCATGTTCCCCGTTTGGTTATGATAATACTGGCCGGATTGATGTTTCTGTGGATGACCTTGCGGCTACCGTGTAGAAACAGCAGAGCCTCCGTTATCTGCGGGCGAGCGAGAAAAGAATAGTAAAGGGAAATTTACTTTTCCACGGTGAAAGCAGCGCGTCGGGGAGCGACCGTCGGTAAGCCGATCTGTTTTCTACGGCGGAAAATCTCATTCGTGACTGCGGGAGTGGAATTTGAGTCTGTCGGGGCGAATACGGGAGGCTCGCTTAACGAAATACAGCGGACAATACGCGCTCGTATACGGCGGAGCCCGACGGTCGACGCAGCTGCGCGAGTGCGTTTACAAGTCCATTAAATATAGCCGCAGAAATTGTCGCTCCTGTATTTCTCACCTGCAGCAGGCCGTATTTTATCTCGAAGTCCAGCAGCTCGTACTCCTTCACGTAGACGGGCTTGTGACCGGGCGCGGTTGGATTCTGCTTCATGGCGTTCGCGTTCGTCGATTGAGCGTTCATGTTCGCCCGCTGCTCCTGGTAAGCGAGCACGTTCGCGAGACTCGCCAGCACCGGCTCCGACACGAACGTCAGCGCCTCCGGACACTCCTCGACTTTTATCGCCTACGGACAATTTCGCTAATTGAAAATAACATACAATTTCGAGAGCGGCCGCGGATAACGCAATTCGGTGAATCATCCTCGGTTGGAATTTCAT
The DNA here is from genome assembly GCA_003055095.1 of Goniozus legneri. Taxonomy (NCBI): domain Eukaryota; kingdom Metazoa; phylum Arthropoda; class Insecta; order Hymenoptera; family Bethylidae; genus Goniozus; species Goniozus legneri. The sequence continues at coordinate 234,274 of NCVS01000298.1, forward strand.
ATCTCGTCGAATAACAGAAAAATTGTTGCGGAAAAACGTAGAAGCTGGCTCGTACCGAGCTAATAACTTTTTCGCCTCTCGCTGCGTAAATAATAGGTGGTAAAAGAGTAGCGGGCTTTACGATGCTCCAAGATCGTAAAACCGGGATGCGTCCTAGCGCGTAAGTAACAACGCCACGTAAATAACGATCGTTTTACATCATACGCGTACCTGCAGCAGCTTCGGATGGGAGTAGTGCTCCATTCGTTTCGCGCCCTTGCGCAGTATCTCGGTAATCGTCTCCTTACGCTTCGGCTTGTGCAGCTTCTCGACCGATCTCTTGTCGAACAGGAAAATCGATACTTCCTGAAAATGAAAAACTCCACAGTTAACAGTTAGAACCGACTTTTGTCTTTGACGGAGCGAAATTCTCCCTTCCGTCGTTCTTCGATCCGATCCGATGCGCGGAATTAGTTGGCAACTTGCCGCCAAGTTTCTCTATCAAACAACCGAGGCGCGGAATTCCCTCAAATTACTCAGCGAGCAACACGCCTCGTATAATTAACTCGAGGTAATTAATTAATACGTTTCGCTCGGTAAGGTTAGAAATTGCGTATAAAAATTAAGGAGTCGAAAAATTTAACCTCATCGCTTCTTACGATTTGCGCGGGCTGGCCCGACCGGAAAATTCGCTACCGAGATTGGGACCTACGCCGCTTCCGCTAACTCTAAATGGCGCCGCTGCGGACAACGCAGCAACTAATATAAAGCTCGTCTCGGCTGTGGTTCCAGGGTTCCACTTACGGCTAGTACAAATATTCGCCACGAGAGACGCTTAGCGGGAGTGTGTAGGGCTAGGTCCCAATCTCAAGTCACGTGACTACTCATCGTGAGACGGCCATTACAATTTTTGAAAATCAGTCGCGTCGGTGTTGTGTATCATTTTTTTCGCGAGTTCCTGTGTGATGTGAAGTGTTGAGAGACTGGAGCTTGGAACTGATCGGAACGAAAATCGTCTATGCAGAAATGGTTAGGAGCAATTTTTTGACTCGCAATATCGTACGATCGTTGTGTGGCAAGCGTGAAACTACAGAATGGGTTATCGTCGAGGGACTCCGCAAGCTCGGGTTCCGCAAGCTCGGGCTCCATCAATCGTCGTTTTAACGCGTTCGACACTCGCGCACCGATCGTTAACGATAATCCGTCTTTTATCGCTAATTTACCGCTCTTTAATGTTAAAAGCCAGACTGGGCCGAGTCGAGCGGAAGCTCGATAAATTACAGGTTATGACGCGAAATCGATTCCGTCTCGGTTTCGATAGAAATGCATGGCTACAAAGAAACTACTGATTTATCGTTAAGTTTGTTTTCGAGTTCAATGAAAAATTGATACGTGTCAAAAATTGATAAGAACAGTGATTTTTATTTGTTTAATTACGGTACGCCATCCTCGATTTCGTTACCTTGCCATCCTCTTTGCGAAAGCCATCGTAGATCTTCCATATGTTCTCTGGTCCTGCTGTGGCGCACTGTTTGCTAAACTCGTAGGATTTGCGAATTGGATTGTCGGGCGCCACGGCCGGTGTCGAGCCGCTGCTCTTGGACTTGGCGAACATGATGTATCCGTTCCGATGCAGGCCTTCATTCAATCAATCCTCAACCCTCGGCCTCTTTCCTCTACAGCGTTGCGTAAATCAGCAGATCGACTCTATTCGATTCTTCCTCATGCGTGTCGAATAGCAGAATTTTCTGTAGAAGAGAGAAAAGAGATACACTGAAAAAAAAGTATTTTTCTACTCAGAATACAGAATATTTTTTATC
>NCVS01000299.1:0-41386 GCA_003055095.1 Goniozus legneri
TTCAACTCACCTCTGTTTCAAAACCCCTCGGTCTCCCCTACTAAAAAACCTTAATTTACAGAAATCGTTTTCGATGGAAATAAAACAAACGTTTTTTCTACTTATTGAATTTTTTCTTTAAATGATCATGTTTCAGTTGCCAACAGAATATAATCACAATGGAGAACAAAAAACTGCCACGATATTTCTAACGAAAAAACTTCGATTATTAATGGATTAATGGTTTGTTGAGAGCTGAATCCAACTTTGTAATTGATTAGGTAGATCAGATTGGCAGATTGGTTGATCGTTTGGTTTGTGAACGACTCAAATATGAAAATTCTGTACTCGCCGAATTACGAAGTGTCCAAAATGTGAAAGAAATTTAAGCAATCAAATAATAGAGATAAGAACTTTCTGTGATCAACTTTTAGTCTCATACAGCAAGAAGGAAGACGAGACAATAAAAGAGTAATCAGAGTATTTTCATTCAAGGTTATAACATAACTAATATTACCAAACGAAATTTTTATCTGAGACCGTGAAAAATGGTTGCATAAACTTTCCTTTAATTAATTGTTTGATTTACTACGAAAATTTATTTTTTCATTTCCCGAGAATAATTATTGTTTTGTAGCGGAAAGACGAATTATCAAACAGAAAAAAAATTCATTCTCAAGAAACAAAACTAAGTTTTTGACTGCTTTCCAGTGAAAATGAAAATTTAAATAAGTCATATCAAGACCATAAAAAATTACAGTGGTGTTAGTACTTAAAAAATTTGTCAAGAATTTTCGAAGGTTGAAAAAAGACGGGAAAAACCTCAAATTTCCCATTGCTTGTAGTGTTATTTCAAATTTCGCAAAGATATACATAAAACAGGATTTTTTACAATTTTTTCTTTTCAATTTTTCGTGTATCAGAAAATTTTCTTGATGCGAACTATAAGGAAGAATTATTATGAATCATAAATTGTAGTTTCCAAAACCCTCCTTCAGATTTTTGTAGGACGTGTATTAACTAAATAATTCACTCTTGAATACAAAAGTGTCACTTTTGCTTCTATCGGCCATAACTCGGTGAATTATCATCGTACAGAACTCACTAAAAAGGCAAATTGAAGCTAAAGAATCAAGCTATTCAACTACAGCATTGCCGTTAACCTAAAAAATTTTTTCAACTATTGGCGTTTATTTAAAATTGAATCGAATTTTCGAAAGTTCACATATTATTACATTTCCTTTCATAGCAACTGCACAGTAGCTCTAGAAAAAATGTGAAGAATGCCATTTACAGACTAAAAGACACTCTTTTTTTATCGAAAAAAAGTGATCCTTTAATTTTTGCGCGCAGTGTATATATTTTCCTATATCATTGATAAATTGTTAATTACCTTTAAAAAATACAATATTTATAATTCAACTTCGTAATGTCAAAAATGAAATCAGAGCCAATAAATACCTTCATCCACTGGGGAAATTTGTAAAATGTATTACTCATTAATTATGATAAAAATATGATCAGTCGAATTTCCTCTCTCACGTAGAGATCTTTGCTCGAGATAGATAAATCGATGAATCGCTGATTATCAACACGTATAACCGATTGGAATAACGAGCACCGATTTTAATAGATATTCGAAAGATAGCGACGTTTATCTTATGCATGTGTACATTGCTATATTTACGAATTAACTCGCGGTTAATATTATTTTTTCACGTCGACAAAAATTTCTTTTCGAAAAAGTAAATATCGATACCGGGCGTGATTTTGCAATAAATTTCAGTAAAAGTATACGATTTTATCTTTGATATTCTATAAAAAAATTCACTAAATCCCGCTCTCACACAGGGCACAGTACAGATTTATCGATCGATTTGATTCAATTACGCGATAACGCCTACATGCATTCTGATAACGATAACAGTGCATCAATGTGCATTACTCGTAAATCTCAATGGCTGGCCAAAGACGTATAAATAAACAACGCTAAACCGAACGAACATAAATTTTGTACCAACGATACAATGAAGACCATACTTCTCCTGATAGCGTGCTTTACAGTAGCAGCATACGGTGAGTGAAAATAATCAACTTTTTTAGCCCTTCAATTCTCAATGGACCAGTTTAGTTTTCTAATTTCATCATCAAATAATTCATTAATTAGTTCTTTAACTTCGCTATCAAATATTTTATTATATTCTATTAATTGATCCTTTAATTTCATCATCAAATATTTTACTAATGAGTCATCTAACTTCACTATCAAATATTTTATTATGTGTTAATTGATTAAATTTTTAGGGCTACCGACTTCTCGTGTTGTCGGAGGTCACGATGCTCCCGATGGCGCTTACCCGTATCAGGTTTCCCTGAGGAACATGGGAAGCCACTTCTGCGGTGGGTCCATCCTCAACGAGCATTACATTCTCACTGCTGCTCACTGTCTCGTGTCGTACGTATATACTAATGCTAAATTTCGCAACAGAAAAAAAAGTTGTGGATAATCGATTAAATATCTTCTAATAATTTTATTGATTTTATTGTATTTTTTATTTTATTCGATTCAAAAATTTTATTCATTTTCAGAATGAACGCACGTAACATCGTGGTCGTCGCTGGTACAAACAAATTGAACGCCGAAGGTGAACGTTACCAAGCCGAAAGTTTGCATCCACATCCAGGTTTCAACTCCATGAAGCTCATCAAGGATGTCGGTCTTATCCGTCTTCAAAAACCAATCGTATTCAGTGACAAGGTGCAACCAATCAAATTGGCAGCTCACGATCCATCGGAGACCCATTTCCCTGCTGTATTAACTGGCTGGGGAAGAACCAAGGTAACGTTCGCTAATTATTTTATTCACATTGATATATTATTTCATAATATATTTTCGATTCAATAATTATTTATATATAATTATATATATACTGAAAAATCAAATATTATTTTGCAATATTTTAATATTAAATTTTCTAAAATTTATGATCGTAAATTGAAATTCGATATCATCATCAGCTCAATGGACCAATTCCAAACACTCTGCAAGAAATCGATCTTGAAGTTATCGACCACGGAGTATGCAAGAAATCGAACATGATGGTCGTAGATACCCACATCTGCACTTTGACCAAAGTTGGAGAAGGCGCATGTCACGTAAGTTGTATTCCATTATTATAAGTGATTGATTTTTTTTTTTTTTTTTCGAAAAATAACCGAATTTTTGTTTGTTTGCAGGGTGATTCCGGTGGTCCTCTGGTTTCTAAGCAAACCAAAGAGCAAGTCGGTGTTGTGTCGTTTGGCAAACCGTGCGCTGTTGGATCACCTGACGTTTACAGTCGTGTCTCGTCCTACTACGACTGGATTCAGGAGAACATGCATTGAATCTTCCATTGAGAGTTGATTGTGAATTGAAATCAAATAAAATGATTTTTACTTTGTAAACGATAAGTTTATTCATAACGTGAATCCAAAATTTCAAATTTTCTTCATACAATCCGCAAAAAAATACAAAAAAGTTTCCTAATTTTGTTGTTGTTTATAACAGCTTATAATTTCGTGAAATGATCGAATCGAGATGACAAAGAAACCATTTTAAAATTTGGATCTTTAGTTTCGCAATATTTTGTTCATAACTTTTTCTAAAGCGTTCTTCTTGGTATAATTATTCGAAATTACAGCCTGTATTGAAAAACAACAGTACAAAATTTTCGAGAAATTCTCATTTCCTACTACATTTCAACCCCTTCAGGACCATAAGATTTCCAAGACTAAATATGCCAGTACAACACAATATTTTAGCTATTGTGGGTGTAAAGTAATATTACCAGAAGAAACAAAAAAAAAATTTAAAAAAAAAAGTTTGACAGTTCTTGTTTTTTTTTATTCGTTCAGAAACATATTTGCTGCCTTGGACACACGTTTTATCTTGACATTCAGTAAAAAAAATATCGATTCAATAATAATTGAACAATCGATAGCGATTTTTATAGGAGGGAAAAATATTTCCCTTGGGCGTGAAAGGGTTAAATCTTAAATTGAAAATTAGGAATTTTTATAGGATCATTTAATGTACTAAGAGACGTCACTATCCTACAGTGAGATCCTATGTACCTTTTTTTGTAATGTTATATTAAATGCAACTTATATTTTTTCTATTTTTTCTAGTGCTGTAATAGATAGCACCACCGAAACTTTTTAATAAAAATGATAATAGAACACAACAGATCATATGCTTTGTCTACCTTGAATTATATTTATTGTTTTAAATTTTCTTTGTAAACATGTTTTTTTAATAAAATATTGTATATGGAATGACTTTTAAATAAATAACTATGTTAAAAAAAAAGATGACACTATCCTAATACTTTACTTCTGAGGAATAGCAAAATTGAAATTTTTAACGCTTAGGAATGATAAATTTTTTGCGCCTGAAGAATGTCAAAATTTTTTAATTCCTTTGCGCCTGAGGAATGGCAAAATTTTATAAATATTCTCATTTTCAACAAAATTTCACACTTTAAGTCGAAAATTGGGAATTGCAACAGGAATTACATAATGGAGCAAGATGTGGCACTATCTTGATAGTCAGTGCCTGAGGAATGACAAAATCTAGAAAATGTTTCTCTTAATTTGTTTTGTTCTCTGATGATCTTGCTGCGTATTTATCTTCCTTGGCGCATTCCTCACAGTTTCTAATCTTTATTGCTTCGCACATACTACTAATACTCAATTTTCTTTAACATTCTATCGTTTTTAAACCAGACCTTGACACGAAAAATGATCTATATATCATTAATGTACTGTAATTAAACGTATGACTACTTTTAACACCTATCGAGATATAAACGTAATCAAGTAGTTCACTCGATCGTAATGGTACAGGAGTACAAGGTACAAGGGTTAGAAAGTCTGAGCTCGAGTAGCTTATACGAGGATCAAAAATAGCCTACGAACATTGTCATCTGAAGATTTTTAAATCAATCTCCGATGTAACCATTCTTTCGCGAGAATTATCGAATTGATACACTCGCGAACGAGACCGCTTCGTAATTAGGTCATTTCGTGTTTGTAAATAGTAGTCAAAAAAGAAAGGGAAAAAGAGGGGAAAAAACAAAGACAATCGTGAGTTTTTATCTCGAGAACAATATTATGCCTCGATCATCGAAATCGAGATCTATCGATCCTTTCACTGCCCGAGCACTCGTAAACGGCGTGTCGCTCAACGGAGCACTGCTGGTCCACTTCTCCAAACCGTAATGCTCGTCACGCTCTCTTCTTGCTATCCGCATTATGCAACCTCCAGCACGCATTTTCGTCCCGTTTCACGGATGCCTAAAGTTTTTTCTCGTCGTGAACTGAAGATTATCGCGATAGATGATGGAATGCGATTTGTTATCGTCCAAGAGGACGGAAAGTACAGATTTCAACGATCCCGATACCGTATCGGTGTACTAATTATCTAATCTCATTACGAGATGTAATCATCAGCTGGCCACTTTGTTATTAAATATTGTACCTATACGCCAATTTCATTTCTTGTTTTAGTAATTCTAAATTTTTATCGCTGGCGATTAAAAAGACAATCGCGATATAATTTCAATTAAATCGCCCATGTCACCTATAAATACCGTGTCAACACTGCTGGAACAGCGCAGTGTCTCACTAACAATGCAAATATCTACTTGTCTCCTAATTTTGGGCTTGGCGCTCTGCGCGCACGGTGAGTGTTACGGAATTTTCACGCTAATTTCGATTCGATGCATGGAAAATGTAACGTGATCGCTTTTTTAGCCCTGCCGAGCTCGCGTGTTGTGGGTGGACACGATGCACCAGAAGGAAAGTACCCGTACCAAGTTTCGTTGAGGAGATTCGGTTCTCATTTTTGCGGTGGATCTATTTTGAACAAGCGATACATTCTTACAGCTGCTCACTGCTTAGTCAGGTAATTTGTTTATGGAAATTTTTTAATAAAAATTTTGTGACCGTGAGAATATGTATACTACTAATAATTAATTAATAAAAATCTTATCTTTGAAGAAAGGTTTGTGACCTCTATACATATACTACTAATAATTAATTAATTAATTCGTCATATTCAATTATAATTTAACTAAATCGAATCGAAGTGATTATTTTGAAGAGAAAGATTCAAGTTTTAAAATGATCGTTCAAATTTGATAATTATTAGCTGAGATATCATTTAAAAATTGTCCCTTTAATTTTTTGAGAAGTGTATATTGTTCTACAGTGTTTTTCGTTATTTTTAACAACTCGTGTGCTTTTTTTGTCTGATTAGACAAGTGGCGAGCTCTGTGACAGTGGTCGTGGGTACCAACTACTTGAGCGATGCCGATCCAGCTTACCGTGCTGATAAACTCATCGTTCACTCAGGATATCACGCGATTCGTCGCGTTAACGACATCGGACTGATTCGCGTCGCTAGAAACATCGAATTCACGGAGTTCGTTCAACCAATTCAGATCGCAACTTCGACCGAATCGATTGCTGGAGAATATGCAGTTCTCACTGGCTGGGGAAGATTAGAAGTAATTAAAATTTTATTCCTTGCTTACAAAAAATTAACTCAATTTTTAATAAAGTTCTGTTGTAATCATTAGGCTGGCGGTAGAATCCCGAACAGTTTGCAAGAAATTGATCTGAAAATCATTCCCATCGCCGAATGCAAACGCACTCACCTGTTGGTGAAACGTTCTCACGTCTGCACGTTTACGAAATATGGCCAAGGAGCCTGCAATGTAAGTATATAGCACATTTCGAAAATAGTAGATTGTACATCACGTGTGGAAAATGAGAAATATTTTATTTTAATAACGAAAGAAAATGAGTAATTCATAAATAATACATTAAATTTACTACACACGTGCGGCAAAGTAATGACGTCATCATACACGTGCAGTAAAGTGATTACGTCATAAACTTGAACTGAAACTTAAACTCATACTCAAACTTAAATTAAAACTTAAACTTTCGATGTGGGTGTTACCAAAATGGTGAAAATTATTGATGAACAAATAAAGAAAGAATCTATCGAATATTTCAGGGTGACTCCGGTGGACCTTTAGTTGTGGATGGCAAACAAGTTGGTGTTGTATCATACGGAAGGCCCTGCGGTATTGGTTATCCAGATGTCTTCACTCGTGTAGCTACCTACAAAGACTGGATTCAGGAACATATGGAATAAAAACTTGTTCTTTGAAATTGTATTATATTTTTAATTTGTGACATTCATTTTAAGCAGACTAATAAATTATTTTTTACAAACTGTAATCGAATCAAATCATAAATGATTCTTATTTTATTTCCTATCATTTCGGTGATTTGTAATTCCCATATTTAGAAAAGGAAAGTAATAAATAATTTTTCACAAACTTTAATCGAATCAAATTTCAATTGGTTGTTATTCTATTTTTATCTCATTGACAGTTTGTAATTTCCACATTTAGGAGAGGAAAATTTATTTTTAATTTGTGACATTCTTTTCACGCAAACTAATAAATTATTTTTTACAAACTTTAATCAAATCAAATTTCAATTGATTGCTATTTTATTTCCATCACTTTTATGGTTCGAAATTTCCACACTTAGGAAAGTTGTGCGGTACGGGGTTTATCTGAGAAGGATCGCCAACGTGGATTAGGACATCCATTCCAATAGCGATGTGATACAAAAAATGACAATGTAGAAGCCAATATCCTATAAAAGACGAAAATCGTCGTTAAAAATTTCGAAACTGTATTGACAAAATGAGAAGAAATATGACAACAATTTCAGAGAAAAACTATAACTCTGTCGTTAAAAAAAATGTAAAAATCCGTGAATCGGTTAGATTTGTAAGAAAACGAAATTGAAACGACTTACCGGGGTTATCCGCGCGGAACCGTAGAATCGCGTAACCGTTCGTCGGCACGTGAAGGGTATCTTTGGATGCCGGTCGAGTACAATTTCTGTTCAGCAGGCCGCGGCTGTCCAAATCTTTTACGTGTTCCATCGTAATTTTGTTGACGTCTTTGTCCGGTGAACGACCCATTCCCACCACGCTGTACGTGTAACCGTGAAGATGAAACGGGTGAGACAAGCCTGGTATACTAACTGCAAAATTTTAATATATTGAAATTATATAAAATAATTTTATAAACAATAAAAATAATAATTAAAATAATAATAATTTGGTTATATTTTATTATATTTTTATATATTGTTCAGTTTATATTGTAAAGAGCAGTACAAAAAAAATGTTTGAAAATACTTAAATAGTTACTTTGCTACAAACAAATTTTTTTAATTTATGTTTTAAGAGAATCAAATTACCTTCGTCGATTAAGATGATTTCGACGATCGAATTGAATGGTATATTTATTAAATGTGTGCACGTGCAATACGTTTTACCAATACATTGTGCGGGTTTGCTCGTGCTGTTGCAAAACGTCCCCGGTGGAATATCGTTGAATTGCGAAAGGGGTGGTGACGGTGGGAATACAAAAGAAATTCCATCGATCAATGAAATAGTCATGCCACCTCCAGGAACTGGAACAATTTAATTAACGTTCAAATACGAAGCTATTTTTATAATCGAATAAAACATAGGCTGAAAAAAAAATTTGTTGAAGCTACTTAATATATATTTGAATGCAAATAAATATTGAATACAATCAATAAAATTTTATTCACAGTGTGGTTACCTAAAAATCGATCGTACGTATTAGCACGAAAAATATCTTGAGGTAACAACGACTCGAACTTAAAAGGTAGCAGCATTTGAAAGTCTGGTTTCGGTTCCAAAATTGCTTTGTCCACAGGTACGGCACTTTTTAGTTGAGTGATGCAAACTGCATCATCTTGTGGAGGATCGCAAGTCGCCTCCATTGCGTTCAAAACCTGCAAATAGAATAGAAATATGAAGAGAGGTTGCCTTACCCGAATCGAAAAATAATACCTGTTTTATAAAGGAAGGGCAAAACAATGAATTCGATCATAAATTTTGACCTGATTAAAACCTATTAACTCAAAAACTGATCCACAATCAGATAAGTGCCTCAATTAATTCATTTATATAATTTTTAATTATTTATATTTATACTATGTATTTAATATTAATTAAATACATAAAAAAAGAACAATGTCAAAAACGAACTATGTCATTAATTAATATTTAATTTTTTAATTTTAATTTTAATTTTTTTTATTTATTTAATTTTAATATTTAATTTAATTGATGTTTAATAATTTTGTTCTATTGAACAAAATCAGGTCAAAATTCTAAATCAGGTTTTATTTTTCGACTCAAGTATGTTCAGAAATATACCTACAACACCAGTAGGAAGACTCTTTTCAAATGTTGGAGCAGTTTTCGACGAACGAAGCTGCGAGCCTTCGTATTGTAAAACAGCCAGTTGATGAATTTTCAAATTGGCACACTCGTAAAGTCCGACCAGCTGTATCCAATAAGAAGCTGCTTTTTGATTCGCGTTTATAACGAAATCGTATCTCTCTCCTAAAATTTTTGATCGGGGAAATATTCTTGCGGTTGGAAATTTAATTTCGAATTAAGACCGATTGCGTACGATCACTTACCAGCGAAAGACACGATCGAGTTTACAGTGTACGGTTCGATTGGCACTCCGTCGGCAGCGATAACCGTGAGAGTGTGATTTTCAACGCTTATTCGCGACGGGCAGGTCGTGCAAAACGAATTGATCATACGAAATCGGTAGCGCTGATTCGGTTTTACGCTGTAAATTTGTAACGACGTATTTGTCTGTATTCCAGTATCAGGATCCTTAAAAAACAAATAAAATACAAATATCAATATTAATATTTAAATATTCAAATATGAACGTTAAAAAAAGTAGAAGCTAAGTGGCATTTTTTCCTATAGTGGATGTGATATTTATTATAATAACAACATTGCATTTTGCAATAAAGTCTATTCTGAAAAATCAGTAATGTTTATTTTAAAAATTTTATTGAATTCTTGATCAATGTAATGCATAATGATTACACAAAATTTATCATTGCTATTGTTATTTTTATCTCATTTCTTGATAAAATCATACTAGATTTTTGTTAGAATCTATAGATTTAAGATATGTCAAAACAATAATGTTGTCTTAACGAACTTTGATAAATATGACAATAAATCTTGTAGATCTATTTGTCTTATTTATTTCGATTATTCATTTGATAATCTCTTCAACATTCATGACTCTTTGTGAAAGTTGTTAGCGTATTCAAAATCACAATTTTTTTATTTTTTATTTTATTTTATTTTTTTTTTCTTCCTCACCTGATACCTGCCTTTCCCATTTATCAAAAATGATTTTGGCAATTGACCGACTCTGTGTTGGAGCAGGCCTGGAAAATGAGCCTCGCTCGAGCCATGCATCCAATCGTTGATAAATACTATGTGCGTAGATAAGTCGTAGTGGTACAAATGACTATTGGGATCTTCCGTTTCTGGTTCTCGAACGATGAGTGCTCCAAATAATCCATCTAATTTGTGGAATCCCGTGTGAGCATGGTAGAAATGCGTTCCTGCATTTTCGGTAAAGAAATCATATCTAATAATGGATGAAAAATCAATGAACAAATAAAATGAGTATTCTTTGAAAAAATTGAAGGGATCCTCGTCATTTTGAATCAACAGTATCTCATTGTCAGCTGAGAACGAACAAAACAAATCGATCAGGTTTTGAAACTTGAATCATTAAAATGATCACCTGCTCAATTCGATTAAATTATTTTTAGCCAAGCTATACCTGTTTTAAAATTTCGAGTATCCTCTCAATTTTTTTTATAGTATATTATTACGATATTAAATCTGCGGTACCTACCTAAATTTGGTGTTTTGAGCTATTGGACACTGAGTGACGAACGGCACTCCGTCGTAATATTGGGAATGTCTCTGAAAGACTCCATGCCAGTGAATGGTCACCCCGGCACCTTCGATATTATTTTCCACGTCAACTATCACCCTATCGCCCTTGCAAACGTCTATCGTCGGTCCAGGCAGCATGCGGTTCACTGTCATCAATCCTCGTTCGTAGCCATCGGCCATCACACACTGACAGTTGCTGCAGAATGTGTTCGTTGCATTTGGCTGGCACAGTTGACAAGCACTGCAATTGGGGCATCGATTTCGATTTCATTTTTCACGATTTGCTCAGTTAAGGTGGAGTCCTGCTTTGAAAAATATTTACATTTGCATATAAACTACTCAAAAAATTAAAGGGGTACTTGCTATTTTCATATAATACCTACTAATTTAACTAAAAATGATCAAATCAAGCAGTTAATTTTGAAGAAGAAGACTCAAGTTTTGAAATGATCACTTGATCGATGGGATTTGATCATTTTTTGCCACAGTTTTTACAAAAGTCTTTTAAAAATTTGACTGTCCCCTTAATTTGTTTGAAGAAAAGTTATTATGTACTTGTGAAATGTTCTATTTTTAGCACACAACTTATAAGAATAAAAAAAACATTCTCAGTTAAACAAATAACTTCAGCGTGTTAAAAATATTATTTAATTGAACAATTTTTTAAATTAGGTAGAAGAGAGACATATAAGGATTAAGAATGTGCACATAAAATATGCAAATGTAAATATTTTTGGTTGAAAACTATATCCAAATGAATTATTTTTTGCCACTTGGAAAGTTTTTCGAAAAATGATTTTTTTTAGCCTTGTAAAGTAAGGACTCATCTCAAAGCTACTTACGTTCCCATCGTACTGTACAATTCCAAGGTGAAGCTGTAATAGCAAATTTTCGGAGGCTCGCCGTCTTTACAAGTGCGCGCGCACTCAACAGGCGACGAGTAGGACGGATTCGATCGCAATTCTTCGTTCGAGCAGGCATTTTCGTATATAATTGGTCGAATATCGTCGAGTCCTGCAACAACATGGTGCCTCTTCTCCTCTCTAACAGTCGTGTAATCATTAGTCGATAAAACACTCGCGGTCGTCGACGAATAATGCGAGTGCGCTATTGCAATTCTTGTCACTGAAATAGTTCGATGGATCAATTTGACGAATTTTTTTTTATTTGACCGTATAGATTTTCACTCATTTATTCATATAAACATTTTACAATTAAATACATCGTGTAATGAAATTGAGAATCGTACCATGGCTTATAAACGCGATAACGATGAAAGGAGCACTCCGAAAGTACATCGTTGAGCGACTGCCGACTAGCGTCGGTAGAAGAATCGCGAAATATCCGCTCTTATATTGTTTCGTTTATTGAAGGATTTTCTCGAACGCGAGGAAACGAATAAACAAGATTGGGAAAAAAATTTCGAATACGTAGCATCGTGAGATCGAAAGAACCGTGAATATTCAGGTGAGAACATCTCTTATCTCGTATCAAAGTCAAAACGCTTATTTAAAGTTCGTAATTCCACTTCATCCTAGTCATCAGCGGAGGCGATACACTCCCATATTTCGTCCATATTCTTCTGACCTATAGCACTTGTAACGTTCGCCCTCGTTCAGTTATATTTGATCGAAATTTTAATTGGATTTTGTCACATACAAACAACGAACAATATTAAAAATTAATTAATTTATGACGCGCATTACGTTCTGGCTTAAGAATTATGATCGTTTATCTTATCAACTTGAAATTTCTTTCGGTACACAAAAAATACACTCGTAAATATCAAAATTGGCATCGATCTCCAATAATTATCGACGATGTCTACTTTTGTATCCCTTGTCTATTTAAATTGTTCAATTAAGACAAAACGATTGAGCATTGTTTGTTGGTTGTTGTTTATCATTTGCACTAGGAAGTGTGTATCAGATAGCGCACAATAAATATCAACGAAGTTGTAAAGATTACGAATTCCGTTAACAGGATGAAAACAAATTGTATAATGTTTCTCGGGCGATTAAATCAAACAATATTGTGTGCATTATCAGATACACGAATTCGTTTTTGGAAAAAATCAAAATTGCACATCATCCGTGGTACATTTCCTTTTTCGAATCGACCGATGACGAGCTAAAATATAATTATACCTAAACTCAACGTTACTCTTTAAATTATTCACGTCGACGAGTCATGTTAAAGGAAAGCTGTTCACTATTTGCTTCCCACATTGATCACGATTTACACTGCACCAGATGGCGAATCTCTTTTATCCGTTGGCTTGTTTCTCGGCCAGCAGTTTGGCATGATTTTGTGATCAAAATTTCCACACGTGGGGAATCCCACGGGCTTCGGTGGCATATCTTTGAGCTCGCCCACTTGGAACATAAACTTCATGCCAAGTTCGTTGTGGTAAATGAAGTGGCAATGATAAAGCCAGAAGCCTGATTAAAAAATAATGAGTCAATATCGGTAAACAAAGCAACCGGAGTAACAATTTCTTCGACATTTACCTGGATTGTTAGCTCGGAATCTCACTACCGAATAACCATTCGTTGGTACGTTGAGGGAATCTTTAGCGGGTGGCAAATCGAATCTCCTGTGAATCAATTTGTGCTTGTCCATATTCATCGTTTTTTGCACTGTTATTTTGCCAGTGTCATTGGCCGGTAAGTTACCCGTACAAAGCACATGGAATGCGAAACCATGCAAATGGAAGGGATGGGAAAGTCCTGGTACTCCAACTGAAAAATCACACGTTCAAAATTGAAATCTATTGTTTTCTTGTTCAACAATGTAAAAAGCTTGTTTTCATTTTTTTCTCATTTATTTTTTTTTGTAAGTCAGATAAGTTCATTAGGACCCTAAAATAAAACTTTGTTTAAAAAAAAAATGCAAATTAAAGTCGTTAAGCTTGAATTTTTAATACCTAATGAGCCGAAAAGATAAACAAATCGGAAACGAGAAAGCATTTTTCGGTTGTACTCACTTTCATCTACCAATATAACTTCGACGATCGCATCTAGTGGGACTCTCAACAAGTGTGTGCATGTACATGGATTGCCGCAGTTTGCTGGTTTATGAGTATGATTGCAGAACATATTTTCGGGGATGTCGTGATACTGCGAGAGCGGTGGTGATGGCGGAAATACAAACTTTATTTCGTCGACTAATACGGAAAGCTCTCTACCGCCAGGCACTACGAAAGAATTTTAATTAACGTGAATTCATCCTATTACACTAAAAATAAAAATTTCTTCAGTATTTATTTGAAAACATTCAACAATTTTAATATATGACTGAATGTTTGCAAATGAATACTAATTGATTCAACGAATTTTTTTTTAATGTAATGTTAATAACTATTTAGTAATAATTCTTTCTTACGACTGAATGCATTGTATGTGTTTGGTGTGTATAACTCGTCGCCATATGGAAGAAAACGGAACGGCAAGTAGAACCTCACGGTGGGTTCTGGTTGCAAGAGTGCTTTGTCTATTGGCACAGCGCTTTTTAGCTGACTGACGCAAATTGCGTCTGGACGTTTCTTGTAGCACACACCGTCCGGTGGGTTAAGAAGCTGTAATTGATATAGTAAAATAAAATATAAGAATACAAAATATTAATATGATGATGTTAGCGAATGATTTTTAACTTACAAATCCTGTAGGTAAAGGTGTTTCCTGGAAAGAACTCTGCAGGTTCTGTTTACTGTTTTTGTAACGCAAAATCGCGTATTGCGTAATATTATCACCTGTGCAGGGGCCACCAGAGCCAACCTGAATCCAGTACGAACCGGCTGGTTTGTTTGCGTTGAGAACAAAGTCGTAACGTTCTCCTATTGAATTGATACGTTTGTTTAATGAAATTTCCTTATATAAATTTCTATACAATTAGAGAAACAATTTTTCTAACCAATTAAATGTACATTTATATACTGAGAGAATAATATTTTGTAAAATAATATAGCAAATACTGGTTGAAGTGAATCGTGTATCCCATTAAACTATTAAAATATTGTTTTGGCAGTATGCAAATGCACGTTTAGTGAATTCAAGAAAAACTTGTTCTTCTGTGGTCTCTTAATTGAATAGTATGAAAAGTTTTACCTGAGTAGGATACTATAGTAGTGACATTGACAGGCTTAACAGGTACTCCATCAGTTGCAATAATTGTCATATTGTGACCTTGGATCGTAAGAATTGCGGTACAGGTCGAACAGAAAGCATTAACATAACGGAATCGATAACGTTTATTCTGTTCTACTTCAACTTCGTGATAACTGGTATTTGTTATAGTCTTGGTTTTGGGATCCTAAAACAAAGGATAGTAAATTAGAGAAAAAGTTGAGATGAGAAATTTTACTCGAAGAAACATGTTAGGTGTTAGGATGTTAGGTGTTAGTTGTTAAGATGTTAGGCGTTAGGATGTCAGGTGTTCGAATGTTAGTTGTTAAGATGTTAAATATTAGGATGTTAGGTGTTAGAGTGTTAAGTGTTAGGTATACGTACGCGATAACGACCCTTTCCGTTAATCAAAATCGATTCTGGCTCTTGGGTAATAGTGGAATTACGTAATCCTGGGAAACGTTCGGTAGCGAAACTATGCATCCAATCGTTGACTATCAACACGTGTCTCGAAAGATCGTAATCGTACAAGCAATCACCGGGATCGGCTCCCTCTGGCTGACGAATGGCGATACTGCCGAATATACCGTCCATCTTTTGCAAACCATCGTGGCTATGCCAGAAATGGGTACCAGCATTGTTAGCTCTCCATTGATACCTGAGACAGATATTAAAATTGTTAAACATTATACAGAACAATATACATAAGAAACAGGTGAAAGAAAAGTGGTAACGAAAATGAAGCTGCATCGTGCACTGAAAATAGAAATTCGTTGAAACTTCAATATTTATTTGAAGATATAGAATGTGAAAATAAATATGGAGTGAATTCAACAAATTTTCGTTTTCAGTGCGAAAACTGTTTGGATCAGAAACTGAACTCTACGAGAAAAAAATATTTCAAAGAACAATTTTTCTCTGTGTGAAATGAAATTCGATGATATAACAATGACGATCGAGTCTTTTCCTGAATCTCTTAGAATAATATTTCAAAAATAAGCAGCGTGAAAGATAAAAGAACAACGAAAAAATATGTCTGAAAAATAATTACAGGAATGAGGTGCCTTCTACGATGGGACATTGCGTGACCTTTGGTACACCATCGTAAAACGGGCTGCCCTGTTGGAGTACACCGTGCCAGTGAACGGAAGCCCCGCTACCGGACATCTGATTGGTCACGCGGACTATCACCGAGTCACCCTCGCAAACCTCGATGGAAGGACCGGGTAACAAGCGATTAGTCACGAGCGCTATTCTCTGAACACCATCAAGTTGTACGCATTGACAATCCATAAGAAAATGGCTTATAGTTGTTGTATTGCACAAGTCGCACGCCCTACGGAAATAAAACATATACGAATATGACGCAGCTCGTCCACTAACGCATTTATAACATCGAGCTTTACTTCTTTTTTTCATATTTTATTTTCACAATCTGTTGTTCTTGAATGAAAGAAAAATTTACGTTGTTCGATAACTCGTGAAAATATGCGCTGTTGTTTCGTCCTAACAGATGATGACGTTTTTTTTTTTTTAAATAATTTTATGGAGTTTTCATTGATTATTGTTTATATACGATAAAAAGAATGAAATCAGTTGCCTGTAGGAGTTCACGTATAATTTTGTATTGATTCGATATTGTTCGTGTTGAAATTCAACACTATGTTGTTCAATATTTTAATACTATATCGTGCAAAAATAGATTTTATACATAAGACTCTATAACCAAATATTTGTGATATAATCGTGTTAAAATATCAAACGACGAAATAATTATATTAAATGATACATTGTACCATTTTCTTTAACCCGTTGAGGACACACGGGATCCAACGGACCCCAGACAAATTTCAATGCAATTTTAAATCAACCCTAACAACACTAACAACACTAACAACACTAATAGCACTAATCAACGATAAAAAAAAATTGAATTTTTTTAAGACTTTGCCACAGTAAGGCCACACGGGGTCTACAGAACCCCACAAAAAAAACAACACGTCCGCACTAATATGACTCTGCAGGATAACTAATGCCAAAGAGACCTTCGTAGCGTGTCAAAACTTGTTGTGGAAACTTCAAACAACAACAAATGCAATTGCATTGAAATTTGTCTGGGGTCCGTTGGACCCAGTGTGTCCTCAACGTTATTTTTTCGACGTGTGTCCTCAACGGGTTAAATATTGAATAACAAAACTTACATTGAATTAAGAGGCATAACTAGTGTGAAATTTTTGAAAAATCGATTTTTTCTTCTTCATATTTTGATTGGTTATACTTCAAAGAATAACATACTAAAATTTCAAATCAATATCTCAAGTAGATTTTAGTTACAGCCATTTGTAGCCGCTGGGTAGTTTAGATGCAATAGCTAATTTTTAAACGCATTTTTCGAATTTGCTGCAGTGATTACTCGGAGACAACTCATCCGATCGCTTTAAAATTTTTTCTGTATATTCTGTATATAGTTATTTATACAATGACCCTCCAGTTTTTTAATCTGATCAAAAATAGAATTTTGGCAGGCCAAAAACGATCAAAATTTTGGGAAAAATACAAGTTTTTGTTTGAAAACACCTCTACTTTGTCAATTTTTGATTTTTTTCTGAGGGTCATTGTACGAAAAATATCTTTTAGTTTAACGAGAATTTTCGTTTGGTTTCATCTACGGGGAAGCCCAGAATCATTTCTGCAGTGGAGGACTTTTTTTTCAGCGCCGTCGGAGATCGCAGAAAATTTTTCTGCATATATTTAAAATATGTATGAATATACCCTCAAAATTTCAGACCGATTCACACAGTAGTTTTCTTTGAAAAATTCCACTAAAATCTTTTTTTTAGGCTGTCAAAGCAGTTGTGCCCCTTAATAATTGAAATAATCAACAATTTGACAATCAGATTTTTTAAAGCATCTTTTTTTCACTACAGTGAGTGAAATGAAACGTACCTTCCGTAGCCGGGATAAGCCTCGAAAGTGAACTCGTAATAACACTGTTTCGGTTTTTCGCCCTTTATGCATGTTCGCGCGCATTCGGCCGGTGTCGAGAGTTTCGGGTGATCTTTCAAAAACTGCAGGGGCCGAGCGGATGCGTCAAATGTGTGCCTCAGATCGTCCAAACCCATGACAATACGCGGCTCGGCATTACCTGCGTGATTAAAGCTCTGTGTAGCATTAAACGTACGTACATGTTGGTCATGACGGACATGGACATTAGTACTGCCGTCGATCCACTGCGATCTCGTACGCAAGAACGACTGTAGGATATCCAACATGTAATCAATCGACCATGCCGACTCTGCTAAAAAAGAGAAAGGTCAAGAAAAACGAAAGAAAACTGCCGGACACGCGGTACCCCGTCTCGAGCATTATCGCAAAGTTGAGTCTATTTTCATATTGAGAGGAAACAAAATTTTGAAACACATAAAAAAAAATGGTATATTTTGATTAGAGAGTAATTTTATTAATGACGATATTCGTACCACAATACACAGCCGTCAACAGGAGTATATAAAATTGACCGATGATGTACATTTTGACGAAAATTCATACAACACGGCCTCGATTAAGTTTTCTTCCTTCTACCGAAGGAAAAGTTCACTGTGACACTCGTAATCCCGCGATCGTAGTGCTGTATGGAAGGATCATGACTGGTGTGCACGGCCCGTTCGACACACAATTTGTTTTATATACCGCTTTCACTGGTTGTTTTTAATTCACAAGTTCAGCGGTTTTTATTTCTGCCGGTATCTCGTATCCCCGTCGCACCCACCAAATATTTGCGAAAATCGAAGAAAAATCTTACACTCGCTGCTGTATAAACACTGGGAAGGTACCGTTGGTTGCATTTTGCATTTAAAATAATACACGGGGATTGCAAAATCGAGCGCAATAATCATAGCAAATTCTCGCAACGACCGAAATATGAGGAAATTTGAAAACTTCTCAGGAAAATTAATATTCGACGCTCATTTATCAATGATAAACAGATTCTTTCTTATTAATTTTTGTTTTCTTTTTATTTGTTGATTTACCATAAATTTTCCTCGTGATAAAAATAAATTGAGATCTCGTACTTGAACGGTATTGACGATTTCAAGATATTCAAATTAACATATGATGTTGAAACTGATATTTAACGTAAGTACCAAATCAGTAAATACTATGGAAATTTCTTCAGCTGTGATTTGAATTCAGTCAGGATGTAGGTAGTTGAATGTTAATTACAAATAAATACACAATTATTGAGAATTTAAAAGCTATTGGTATATTTTTCAATTAGTCGGCGTTTGCTCTTTGTCTTGCAATATTTCTTCTGCTCGATAAACTCTCCAAGTCACGACATAATCTCGAATTGCTTTGAATAATGGGTAATAATTAACCGCTAGGAGCATCGTCATTGATATTACCTGGTACCATTCGCTTATGCGTGTTAAAATTACTAATTGCGTACCAACTACAAGTATTTGGAAACACATGAAGATACAAAATAATAACGATGGGTTCTGGAACAAGACCTGTGAAGAAAAATAAAACGAATAAGTAAAAATGTAATCTAATGTATTATTTAAAACGATAATCAATTCGACGTACGTAGAATCGGTGATGGTTCGGATTACCAGGTTCCGCTGCCGTACAAACTCCCTCCGATCGATAAAATTCTTTATTATATTTCACTATCGATCCATCTGGCCACAGAAGAGATTCGTTCCACGCCTGAGCATGTATGTGAATACCGCGGCTTTCGATTTTATTCCAACGGCCCAAATGTAACGCAGCTTTGTGCAGGACATCGCAATATCTAAAATTGATTACAATGCAATATCACAAAATCTATTGATTAGATTATAAATTAAAATTTAACAATAACGCTTAATTTGTAATTATACGATGTCAGCTAACAACTATCAGTAAACCCACGTGGTTATCACGATTGTCAAAATACCTAACGGGATATGCTTGAATGAAATGGGCAGTTATCCTCCCGAACCAAAATAATACGACGTGCTGTATCGCCCATTGTACGTTGAAATGTAAGTGAGGTGGTATAAATATTATTGGTGCAATCCCACACACGTATGCACTAGCGGATGAGGCAAACAATGCGCGTTTCAGTCTTCGATTGAAATCTGCTCGCAGTGCGGTTACTTCAGTTCTTATCGCTGACGCATTAAGCGAACAATTATGCCATGGTTTGTCTAAATATAACAGAATAAGTTGAGATCAATACGATATCAGTATTTTTATCGATTCATTGTAAGATGCTACCTCTATAAATTTGTTTATTTTAAATACTTTAGAGAATATATTTGTTTAATTTTCATACAAAATTTGTACTTGGTGCATAATATGCATTTAACATTCATAGATATATACCGAACAAAAGTTTTATTCTCTTGTCTTCCTTGATATGATAAGCCGCAGTGGAAATATCAAAAAATGGTCCAGCATTTGCCCCAAACATTAAAAAATAAACCGATAGACTTCTGAAATTTTAATAGTTTGAAAATAACTGAAATCATAATATGTCACATACATGTTCAATACATACGGATAGCATAAGTAAAAAATTTTCATAGAGTTGTAAGTTTCAGCCATATGATAAAGACACCATAACAATATACTGATGACTACAATAAGTAGAACAGTCCTATAACGATATTTTCTTATTAATACTTGATTATGAATTTTATAATTTCAAAACTACCTCATAATAGTTTGAGCTATTTGTATCCATTTGGCAGGTAATGATTTATCGATAATACATCGTAGGACAGCATAAAGAAATCTTCGATTGATCATAGTTATAATAAATATTAATAAATGGGGATCTAATAAATAAAAATTCTGGAAAAAGAAATTGTGTAATTAGTTTTTAATTTATCGTGTTATTATATAGGAAACTATTTACATACCATACTATAGGTATTATGCGAATTAGGTAACCACCAGACTGTTCGATACAAGTTGAGAATTTGCATGCAAACAGTTACTAGCGAACACCCAAATGATATGGTCTCGAAGAGTAATTGCTCATCAGCCGGTACCGGAGGAATAGGAATGTGTTTGGGAGCCAGCAGTCGTTCATTATTATCATCAGATTTTTTATCATCCGTCTTGTCATTATGTGTCTTATCTCCGCTATTGCTCTGAGTAGAAGAATTGCTCAACAAAGAGCAATTATTTTGTGTCTTGCTTATAGTATTCCTATTTGCTGTATTTCGTCGACCTCCAGGCATAATGTATCATGTCTTATTTTATCAACTTTCTATAAGATAATATTCACATTATAAGGATTACTATTGATATTAATTTAACCAAATACTGATATATTTATTATAACAACGTTTATGGTGGCACACACCATAGAAAAAGCTTACCTTGAAAATTATAAAACTAATTTTAACAAAAATATTTTATATAAAACATAATTTTCATTTTTGTGCGTTTAATGTTACGATACATAAACGAAGTTAATAATTTAGTTTGATGAAGATAATCTCTGATATTTCAGTGTAGTCAAAAATACGTCAATCATTTAATAGATACGATAGGGTTGATGTACTTGTGTTATTTCAGAAAATAGCTAAATGTAACAATATGAATAAACATTAGCAATCTAGCATATAAAATACAAGTTACAAAACTACTATTCGGAATTTCTTTTTGTAGTTCGTACTCTACAATGACAAACTAAACAAAGATTTTATGTTTGTAAATAATATGTATGTGGTTTTCCGGCTAAAGGTAGATAAAATTACTCCGATATCAGAAATTGAAACTTGAGACAAAGAGATGACGCTAACGCCGAATTTGAAACTCTTAAAATAATGACAGATGCCAGCAGATGGTATATTCTTAACCTTTCTTTTCTATCTTACCTGCAGCAGTACGAGTACGTTCTTAACTCCGAATTGAAAAGGGAAAAAGAAAGGCTCTTGACAGGCGTAGACAAAGGGATAAAATATATGGTTCTATTCTATACTTGTATCCCTTGTATCAGTACTCAAAGTAATATTTACCGTTTATCTATCAAAGTGAAATATCACCGATAGATCATAAGAAACTATAAAAATTTATGAAATTAATTCTTAATTCGCACCATTTTATTTCATCGTTATTATACCTATCTGCGGTTTGAGATACAAACAAATATTTTGTTGTATTAATTGATGGAAGTGAGATTTTCCAAATTCAGATGTCAGTTGTATTAAGATGTGAGTAAATGTTAATAAGTATAATCATTAAAAGAAATTAAATTCTCGAGTATAATAACTTTTCTTCTTTTCAGAATTGCCATATGTATGTAAATATTTGCATCAAATATTTATATATAATGAAAATAATTTTTTATTAATTGTGAAATTATGCTACAATTATTCTGCTACGGCAGAATTAAATATAAGTTGTTAATATAAAACTCATTCATCTTTTAGAAGTTTTCAACCAATATGCCATTTCAATCAAACCCACATTTAATAGAAAATAACCATATTCAATATATTGAACAATGTCAGTTGAAGTTTCAAGAGGATGGTGAACATAATCACTTGTTGTATAATTTTCAGAACGTTGAAATGATTAATGAATCTGCACAATTATCGCAATCACCTTCTTCTAACAGATTGCCTAGTTCTAATGATCTGCCCAGAGGATCTACTCAACCAAGTCCGAATAAAAAATTCAAGTGTCAGTGTGAGATATGTTTTAAAGAATTTGGCCATAAAAGTAATTTATTTATACATATGAGAACTCATAATGGTGAAAGACCATATAAGTGTACACAATGTGCAAAATCCTTCACTCACAGTGGAAATTTAGCAATTCATATGAGAACTCATTCCGGCGAAAGGCCTTACAAATGTCAAATTTGTGGTAAAATGTTTAGTCATAGTGGAAATCTTTCCACTCATTTACGTACTCATTCTGGTGTAAAACCCTATAAGTGCAATATATGTGGAAAAGAATTTAGACACAGTGGTAATTTATCGATACATGAAAGAATACACTCTGGAATAAAACCATTTCAATGTAAAATTTGTGGTAAAGAATTTTATCATAGTGGAAATTTAACTACTCACATGAAAAAACATTCTGTTAATAAAGATGTTAGTGCAAATAAGCTTGAAAATAATGGAAAACAAACATTATGTATAACTCAGCATTTAAACGAAAGCATCTCATTAAACACTGGGACTAACTCTGTTGTAATAACAGAAAATGATAACAAATTACTACCAGCTAAAAGTATAGTCCCAGTTAAAGATGAATGTCTTGATGAGTCTACATCGAATAATTATGCAATTATATCTTCAACAATGAATTAGGTTTCTACCTCTTACTGTTATTTATATATCTATTTTTATGATTTATGATATATGTCTATAAATGTTCCTTGAACTTTAAAATAATCTTAAATAAGATAAATTACTTTAAGATAATAGAGAAATGAATATCTACAATTAGATATCAATGTCAAATCTTTATTACTTTGTAAAAATATAATTAAGTATATTGAATCTTTTCATATTATTTGTAACAATTATCTAATGTTTTTATACATAAATATAACTTTTTCTATATCAAAACATTCATTAATAAATTTATTTAAACATAGTTTGTTCAATAAACGGACGAACAATAATAACTCATTTTTGAGGTATTTTATTATTAATAATATATAGATGATTTCCAAGTTTGATATTCATTTTTTTTGTATGAAATATTTTTCTACATTTTTCAAAAATTTATATGTACAAAAGTATGTACAAAATTGAATTATATATTTTTACAATATTGATATATTTATTTTTAATACGAAAAAATTGGAATGTAGAAAACAAATAGAATAACCATTACATAACATTAACATTAACAAGTAACAGTTTTTTCCAAATTTAATAAAATAATTCAACTGAAAATAGAACCTCATCATTTGATAAAATTGATTAAACATTATGATAATCTCATTACAAGTAATGCTATATGCATAAAATAATATATACGTTATATATATATACATACTTTATATACTATTCGTAACTATAAAATATTTTGTTAATCATTATTGCACCAAAGGATGATTATTAAGTATAAAATTCATAGTTACTATAAAATAATTAATAATGATAACAAAAATTCTTACAGTAGAAACAATAAGTTAGTTCTTACATTATACAATACATAAATATGTATTTTAAAAAACGAGTATGAGTTTTCAATATTTCATAAATTATTAACGAACAACTTTCAATGGTATAGTCATATTTCTTGGTAAACGAGATGTTAAAGCATCAGCCACATTCTCAGATAGTTGATACCATAAGAAATTACTCAATACAGGTACATCTTCTAAAGGTACTTTAAATGAAACCAGTAATGTCATACAGAAACCATCATTACCTCCCATACCTCCACTAAATTCTACTGAAAAAATACCATGTGGTTTATGTTGTGGCACATTAGCTCCAAACATGTCCTGAATAGAAAAATTTTCAATTAATAAATAATTTCATAAAGAAAAATGAAATATTGAACATACCACCATATAACCATGGAGAGTCGATAATAAATTTTTCTGTGAATTTATTTCACACAGAGGTAAATTGCCTTGAGCTTGATCGGTAACCAGTACATGCACTTTGTTACTAAAAAGAGTGAATGAAAAATTATAATTACATAAAAAATCAAAATTGAGTGTTACTATATTTAACTGCAAAAATACTCACGTTGCTCTTTTTTTTGCAGTTATTATAAGACGCAATAATAATTTTGAATGACATTTTATAGTGGGTAAAATTTCTGGATGTTGTGGTTTTTCACTTCTAAAATTTTGTCCTCTCTCAATTAGTGGAAGTATGTCCTTTGACCTTAGTGTTAAATCTTCTACATTGAGAACCCACTTGGCTTGTAATGATTCTTGATTAGCTTGTTGGAGTGTTTTCAAATTTCCACCAACTATTTCGCCAGTAAATATGAACCGAAACCATGAACCACTAGCGCATTCAACCATAATTAGTGTTTTAGGTTCCATTGATAAACCAGTTTCCTCTAGAACTTCTCTCTTTACAGCATCAATTAGATTTTCATTTCGTTCTACTCTGCCAGCTGGTAAATACCATTTTCCTTTGCAGGAGGCTTTAGCCTCTTGTACCATCAATACCTCATTTTGATTATTGAAAATGACAGCTGCCACAATATATGTTACAGTTGTTTGGCAGATTGGTATATAGCTAGAGGTATATACTGATTGCCCTTTGACATCTAGATGTATGAAAATATATAAAAATGTAAGAAATGTCCATGTATGAATTCAAGAATGAGGAAATACCAAATTAATTGAAATTCTAATTTCACTCTGGCAATCAACTATTATTATACTTACTAGAGTCATTTTGCACCGAGGTGATATTGCATACGTCGTCATCGCTTAGGCAATGACCCTTCAATAGCAATTGCACTTTATTTTCCACAATATCCGACATTTTATCAAATTGATCTGTATGTTACACGTCGCTAGCAGGTATATCCAAGGATACACAGATAGTTAGGAATACATATCATCAATAATTATGGCTTGCCATATCGCGGAAGGAATGACCGAACGGTAAGTGGGGCGTAATCGGAAAGTGTCTCTTGGATTTGTGTTCGTGCGCTGGTGAGAACGTGTGTCCGTTCTCTCGCCAAAACCTGCTGCCGTACCGTTATACGGCAGACATAACCTCTCCTCCTGTTAAATGCCGACAATCCACATAACCTTAATACTCTTATTCAATGTGTATTCGCGCTCTGGAGCTGTCAAACTCTTATATCTGAATGTTTATCTCGCGAGTCACGAGGTCGTTACCGTGTAATCATACATAAACACATCATAAGTCCAGTTTCTAAGAACATTTCTAATTACACACAAAATATACTCCGAATTTACCGGCTTTAGTGATATAATCGTTGATATTGTTTATAAAAATTCAGCTTAACGAATTAGGAGCTTGTATTCCATCATATCCATAATAAAAACAATTAAGAATTTTTTATTATAAATGAGACAGTGGTGTTAATGAATTTTAAATTAATGTGAATTATATCTTAATATTTAAAAATTTTGTTTATAATCGGAAATTATAGTAGTTTCAGTGATGTTTTGAATTGTGCTGCACAAAGTGTTGTTACAATACTTCAGCATCATCATATGTAACATTTATTCAAATGATAAATTAATATATTCAAGTTATAATTAAATTTTATTTGATAAAAATTGAACGTAACTGTGCATATTCATGTTTAATTTAAAAGTGTAACTGTAAGAGTTAATGACAGAATTGATAGATAATTTATTTTTGGCCAATAAAAGCAGATAGTTATACTTTCTTTAAAATTATTATCGAGAAGAAAAATGGATGCACTTGGAGTACTACTGGCAATAGGCCTTATACATCTTTCTTTATACTTCCTTGATTTTGTATTTATGGTAAGTTAATATTTTTTTAAAGAGAAGTTTATATTTTATAACAATTAAACAATTTTTATATTTAAGACTTGTTCGCATTGGCCGTACTTCTATTTTTTGAAAAATACTGGTTTCGAAATTCAACTATTCAGAATAAAATGGTATACTACCGTTTTTAACCGAAAGATAATCAAATTGGGTATGGATCGATCAAGATTTTGGACAGCCTGGTTTAATGCTGGTGTTATCATTACTATATTAATTCTTCCATTTGCTGCATTCTTGATTATGAAAATGACATATAATATATGGTCTGGAGGATCTGATAATAAATATGATAATACAGAAATAACTTTAGAGCCAATGGTAAAATATTTATTAATTAAATTAATATAAATATTTAAAATGAACTATGATTACTGTAATCATAATTGCTATTCTAGTTACCAGGAGTTGATCTTCCATTCAATGAAATTGGATATTACATTGTAACATTAGGAATATGTACAGCGGTTCATGAATTTGGCCATGCGTTAGCTGCTGCTAGAGAAGATGTACAAATATTTGGAATAGGTGTAATATTTTTATTTGTGATTCCTATGGCGTATGTAAATTTGAAGAATGATCAACTTTCAACTTTACCTCTACGTAATCAGTTACGAATAACATGTGCTGGAATTTGGCACAATACTATTCTTGCTACAGTAGCTGCACTAGTATTGGCACTTTCTGCTTGGTTCTGGTCTCCCTTATTTAGTGTTGGACAAGGCGTTTTTGTTAAAAATATATTACCGGTGAGAGAGTAACAAATAAAATGTTTATTATTCAATACATGATCAATCTAGTATTAAAGTATGTCTATTTTAGATATAATATTCTTAATTGTGAAATTTACAGAATTCTCCAGTATTAGGACCAACTGGACTGTTGGAACGCGATATAATATATCAGCTTAACGACTGTCCCATTGAAAATAATGAAGATTGGTACTATTGTATACTACAAGCAGTTCATCAACCTTCACCTGGTTACTGTATTAAACAAATATTTATACAAGTAGATATTTCACATTACATACATAAATTTATTAAAAACGTTTTTATTTTGACAAATTATGATTTATATTTAGGAGTACGATGAGTCTGTACCAGCCAGGCAAAAAAGTAATGGTGTTGTGAATTGTTGTACTTCGGATAGCGAAAACAATGGTAATGTTTGTTTTGAACACATCGAGGGACCACAATCTGTACCCCTTAATCTGCCCCCTCATTCCTGCTTGCCAGTGAGAACAATGATTAATCAATCTCAAAATTTTTGTCATGCCAATTACGAATGTTCATCAATAGACACACATTGCATGAAACCTTCCTTGGATAACAATACCAAGGTATGTTCAAAATTGAATGTTAAATTGAATGTTATCTTAATATGAAGAATTACAAAGTTGTTAAATAGCATCAATTTTAATTCTTTTGCAGATTATACAATTAAAGAGAAGAGTAGGTGCTGACGTTTTATACATTGGTAATCCTGCTGCAATTTATCAAAGTGTAGAAGTTTCGGATTGGATACCTAAGTACCCATATATGCTTGGTTCGAATTGGCCAGAGAGTTTGGCATTACTATGTAAATATATAACAATTTTTTCTGCTGGATTGGCAGTTATTAATGTAGTACCTTGTTTTTTCTTCGATGGACAACATATTTTAAACATTCTCACGAAATATTTCATCAATTCCGATGAAGATGGAAACGGGAATGTTCAAGAAGTTGTAACATTAACAATATGTTGCATAGGTACAATTTTACTCAGCCTTAATGTAGTGTACTTAGTTTTAAATAAATTTTAGTCAAATTCTTTTAAATTAATAATTTGGTTTTTATTCATTGTAAATGATCTTTTAGTTTGATGATTCTTTTAAAGTCTGTTGTGATATATTTAATTTTTAAGAATGATGTATATAAAGTATTGTTGAAAATAATAATATTATAGTAAAATAAAAATAAAATTATTCAATTTTTCATATAGTAGAACTACAACGATTAATGAATTTAACTACATCCATTTACCTCTTCAAATTTTTATATTTCTGCCGCTATAATAATAAAATAATTATTATGTAAAAGCTGCAAACAGGCAGTCCTTGATCTTAATTATATTATAACAATTATATTATCTAATTATAAAGCAATTCAAAAATTGTTATCGTCTAGCAGCAGAATCTGCGTCTAACGCTGAAAAAATCATAGTTTGATATTTAATTGATTATAATGCTATGAATAATTTACATATACAAGATTCAGTACTCACTTTTGCCATCACACGCAACTATTTTCACTTTATCAACTACCGCAAGTTCTTGAACTTCTCGAAATTCAACATCATTGAGCATAAATGTCCAAACATTATCACAAAATCTGTAAGTATTCAACTTTCCTGCCTAATGATAGGAATTAAAATTTCATTAAAAAATTTTTAAAGCATTTTTCACCCATAGTAACTGATATTTTATAGCAAAAAAATACACACCTTAAAGGTTAATCTTGATTTTACTCTTGTGGCTAATGCCTGATTGATTGCTTTATCAAATTGTAAGAGAACTTTTATCGCGAGCTGCGGTGTAATTTGTCCATACTGTAAGAGATAATAGTTTAGATAATAATTATACATTCAATAAGAACAAAAAAGTAAATAAGTTTGTAAGAAGTATACTTGAATTAATTCGTCGAGACTCTCCTGTAATGTGTTTCCTAAAGTAGTATTACGATATAATTGATACGACATTTTATGATATTATTTAATAAGTTATAGTTTTAATTGATTTTTAACAATCGTTAAAAATTAAAGTATATAAACATTGACTATGATATGCGTGATTTGTTGACACTGAGCGTCGTCAGCAAACAGAACGAGTAACCACCATATTAGAATTATGTATGACGTGCGCATAAGAAACGCCGTCCCTAGTGCGCATGCGCGTTTTTCAAATTTCAATTAACACTAGATATTTCAGAAATGTTTTTCTATAGCAGATTTACATTGAAACCAGTCAAATTGACTGGGTATGATAAATTCAGTATCAATCGCAGCTTGACATAGTGACGTTTATAATCGAACTTCATATTTATTCATCAATTTATAATAAATAATAATTCGTTATATTTTACAAAGCAAGTAAAAGAATTTCAAAATGAATAATCCGAAGATTTTCATTGGAATTCAAGTGGTGTTGGCTATCTTTTTGATATTTACGTTTTTATATACGGTAGTCGTTCTCGCACAGTTCACAATTTATAATCTCAAGAGAATTTAAAATGACCACCATTAAACAGTCACGATGTACTGTTTCCCCAACTTCGAAATGTTATTGGTATTTCCACCATGGGGGTGATTCAATGTCTGCAATGTTTCTGTGTCCGTTTTCTATCCAGCATCTTCGTTTTTCTGTTAAGATTGTGTTACGATCTATGTGTACGCGGGCCTGATCAGCAAAAGAGGTCCGGAAAAGTTATAAACCTACGGAAAATAGCGAATTGGCGTCTTCCATTGCATCGACATGAATCACCAAAAAAGATGGTATACCATGTGTAGGACTATTAATTACTAGATGAGGTAATTAATTTTAAAATAATTAATTACCGTTTGTGAATATGGTAATTTTATTTCGGTAATCTGTTAAAATCGTTAAGAATTTTATTTTATTAATTATTTTCAGATGAATGATCCTGTAATTGCCAATTCACAAAGAGTATGTTATTATAAGTTGTTATTAGGAATATGAAATTCAGCTGTGATGTACTTATAAATTGATGTCGGAAGAACACTAGGAGACTGATATTTATTGTTTGTATTCTTATGAGGATCCGTAGGAGCCACGACCTTTCTTGACACAACTTGAATTTTGTTAAAATAGAGATTTAATAATTAATTCCTAATTTTAATATTAATTCGCGTGATGTTTAATATTTTATCATATTTTAATCACACGATAGAAAAAAGTTGTGACCTAACGGTTTTGATTTTTTAGTTATTTTGATTTGATATTATTTCTGCTGTTTTGTTTACTTGAATATATTTGTTATACGATAAATTAAATTTGCGAATATCAGATTGACAATGGAAAGAAAATTAGTTGTGACCTATAGTCATTTTGGTTATTTTATTTACTTGAATATTTGTTATAAAAAAAATTAAATTTCTGAGTTTTAGATTGACAATATAAAAAAAAATAGTTATGACCTCTGATCATGTTGGTTATTTTATTCATTTAAATATATTTGTTGTAAAATAGATAAAATTTGCGAATATCAGACTGACAATAGAGAAAAAAATTTAGTTGTGACCTAAGGTCATGTTGGTTATTTTATTCATTTGAATATATTTGTTATAAAATAGATAAAATTTGCAAATATCAGATTGACAATGTAAAGAAAAATTAGTTGTAATGTATGATCATGTCAGTTATTTTATTTATTTGTATACATTGTTATGAAATAAATTAAATACGAAAATACGTGAATGTATTATCGATAGAAATTCCACTGTAAGATTATAAATCTATTTATCTCTTTTTTAGCAAATACTCGATCTAATAAGTAGGCAAGAATGCATGTTTCATTTTAGGTTTTTTTGATGTTGTTACGAATCACATTATTTGCGATTTTTTACAATCTGAGTAATTGCACCGGCAGATTTGTAATATCGCATTGGGAAATGAATATGGATATATTCATTAACATAAATAATTCTATTGTTAAATGAGATAATTTAATCGTGCGATATACAATTTCAATGATTCATGAATTTAATAAGGATTGATTTACAATTCAATTCGATTCAAATAAGATAATTTAGTGGAAATTTAAAAACAAGTGATAGAACTCCAATTACGAAATAAAAATCGTATTATCGCGATTGAATCGCCGTTTGTGAACACATTATTCGTTTTGCTCTCGTGTTTTTTTATCGCACTGAATTGGGATAAGTCTCGGCCTTCTATAACGATAGAATGGGACAGTTGCATCGATCCGATTCTCCGATGTAGTAATATAACGAGAGGTATCTTTAAAATCCCGACTTTCAACCGTAGGAGTCTAGAAGAACGAAAGTTGGATAGTATAGTTAAAAGACAACATTTGTTCCGAAAATTTTACAACAAAAAGTTAACTGTTATTAAAATTAAAAAAAAAAATAAATTTTTAAGAAATTTCAAACAAGTCCTGAGAATGAAAATTTGAAGCGTTTCAATCTTACCAAATTCATTACGTGTAGGACTCCGTGGAGGGGCGCAGCAAATTATAGAGATAACGAAAGAATTCGACGTGCACGATCTATTTTGCGGTCTCTGAAATGTCCGATAATTTCACCGTTCCTTACTTTTTCCACCTTCTCCCCGTCTTCTCCCCGTCTTCTCCATTTTTCTCGTTTTTCTTTTCCTATTCGTGTGCTCTTTTCTCCCCACCCTGTCCTCCATCGGATCTCGAGGTCTCCGCTATGTCACGGAACGCGAATTTCCGGGACGGGAGGTGAGTCGGCTCGCGTGTATCCCCTTCCCACGCTCTCTTCTGCTAGCGCGAAATACGTCACCCGAGAAGACGAAGAGAAAGACTCTTTCCTTTATATCTCGTTCGAAAGTATGTACTTTCGGCTTCGATTTTGAAGCAGAAAGTCTAAAATTTGTTCTGATTTTTATCAAAATCGAACCGCAGAGATGTAAAAAATAATAATTTACACTTCACAGGCAGAAAGTTTTACATTTCTGCACTGCATCATGACACACAGGGCAGGAATATTGAACTTTCTTCTGCTGTTGTAAAATGTAATATGTAATATACTATTACACTCTGAGAAAAAATTTTTGTTGAAACAATTAAATATGCAATACTGCCAAGAAGATATTTTGTTGAGTGTAATAAAAATCTTTTAAGTGAAAAATTTATAGGCTAAGTTAACAATTATTACGTCAGGCTGAACGATTATTTTATCGAACTTTCAAAATATTTTCTTGGCAGTATATGAATCCATATTTGATTGATTCAACAAAATTTTCTTCCAGTGTATTTTTGATTAGTATATACATGTACTATATATATTATAAACAGCTTCTGGAATCATGAACAAAATAGCTCATTTTTATATTTGAACGCAAAGAATTTTCATTCCTTTCTTTTTGTTTGTCAATTAAATGTTTTAGCTTTATAGCTTAACTCTCTAAAATACATCTCGAATAAATTAAACTTAGATCAATATTTAGATTCGAATCTTCGATATCCTGCATGAGAATATAGTTTGATTTTTTAATTTAATTGAACCGTATTCAGCAATAAAATTGGATTAAACTTGTTTTCGCTGGGCTAAACGTCTCTAATTGATTAATAAATATAACTCAAAAATAGTCATTGGATCTCAAGAGAAGAAAATATTTCTCGTTTCAGAATTTCATGAACTGGTATTGAAATGCTGTGTGATAATACTGTATTAAAAATAAAAAAGTGTTGAATACACTCAATATTCATCTACGTACAAATAAATATGAAAATTATTGAACAAAGTTGAGTTGAAGGTTCTAATTTCATTTTAAATAATCTTTTCACTGAATATTAAATTTATTTATACATTTTCAAATGAATATTGAATAGATTGAACAAAATTTGTCGATTTATAATACATACAATTTAAAAAAATTAAAGGAACATTCGTCATTATTAAACAGCTATATTTCAACTAAAAATTATTGAATCGAATCGAACAGCTGATAATTTTAAAGAGGAACATCTAAATTCTCAAATATTCACTTGATCTGTTAATGATTATTTTTAGCCGATTTATTAATTTTAAAATGATAACCGTCCCTTTAATTAAATTGAAGAGTGTATTACCGTGAGTAAGTTAAACAGCTATAAGATAAAAATTGGTACAAGCAGTGCAATTCCCAGGTGTCGCGATTGTATGAAAGTTTAGTTAGGCGTGATATTGAAAAGTGCATGAGAGAGAGAGAGAGAGAGGGAGAGAGAGGGTCGACACCAGAGACTAGGACAACGTCAACCGATCGGAGGTAACGTTCGCGTACGACTGGGCAAAGTTTCGATTCACGTTGTGCGGTTCACTCTCACATCGAAGCGTGCGCGCGGTGCCGGCTTGATGCGGTTGCGCGTACACACTTTCATCCCACGAGTAAGAGAGTTTTCGAAAGCTGCGACTCCGGCAGTAACCGCCGAGCGGCCGTACCGCATGGTTACCGATAAAGAACGGTCGAAAAGAAAAGCCACAAAAATCAAATTTTCGTCAAACTTTAATTTTTTTCACTATCCAACTCATCGTAACTCGCGAACGGGCACACACTAACGCACGATGGTAACTCGTACGCGGGCAAATGCACTGGCATGAGAATCGAAAGATCGGATAAATTGGAGAATCGATCGATGTTAATTAGCGAGAGTAATCGATGAATCGCGTTAAGAGAGGATGTCGAGGCGGAGGGGCCGGAGCGTGCCGGGCGCGCTTCGGTATCGCGAGTGAGGTCACACGCGTGAGGTCAGACTCCTCTTATCCTCTTCATCCTCTCGCGACATCCCTCGCCGCGTGCTCTCGCTCGTCGACGGGATCACTCCTTTCGGTACTTCTCGGCCTCTGCACAATTCTCTCCCCTCTCTCTCTCTCTCTCTCTCTCTCTCTTACTCACTCTCTCTCTCTCTCTCTCACTCTCTTCCTCTCCCTCTTTCTTTCTCTCTTTCTCCGGTTCCCGTCTCACTCAAACGGCGCGCGTTCTCTCTACCCCCAGTGAGATATTGATTTCCCTTAGCTAACTCCCACGAGGGTCCCGCCGGCGGGCTACCTGGTAGGATATCATCCCTCCACCTTCCCGTTATACGCGTTTACCTTCGATCCCCTTTCTTCTCCTCCTCCCCCCTCGCCAATTTCTCTCTTCGAATCGCGACGCGTACCGCCGGCTCCTCGGATTCCGAGGACGCGATCTCGCGACCTCGTGCACTTGTACACGGCTGAGGGGATGGACTTGATTCGACACAAACCATTTGTTTATGTCGCTAAGATTGTTTATATAACTCGTGTTGCATTTTTGAATTGGGATCGTATAACAATTTTGTGTAATTTTACAACGAAATATTATTAATGTGACATTATGTTGAAATATCGATTATGTCAAATTGTACATTTCCATTTTTTATAAAAATTTAAATATTTTAAATTAATAATTAGTTAATCAACATAAATATTTTTTGGTAGTCACATTATTTCAACACATTACACATCTCTTTTTACGATGTACTATGCATCTCTCTTTTTTTCTATCTATCTCACAGTCGATCAGTCAAAAAGAATCGATCGATCGATTTTCGAGAGGTTTTAGTTTTTTTTTTAATTTTCGGTTACACCTTGTATCGTTATCGATGCCTTCGTTAAAAATTTTAATGGAATTCAACTGCTCCGGGGGCTTCGCTCTTCTGCTTTCGGACCAGCGCGAGCGCGTCAAACTCCGTTATCGATCTCGTGCAAAAGTTTTCAAAAGTTCTCGCAACTCACCGAGTTCCGTCCGCTCGTTACAGTTATATTCACAAGCGTGAGCATCCGTGGTGGAAAAAAGGCTACAATTAACGTGCAAATTCGACGCTCTCGCACGCAATCGCGGTAATTGCCTTTAAAATTAAACATTCAATTAAAATCCCTGGATCAAAATCGATATCGTTGCATTCGTTGACTGACTTTAGAATACTAGAAACTATTTTTTGAAACGGTACAAAAGGCAAATTAAAATTTACTTAATCTTAGCTAAATTAACACACCCTTAAAGATCAAAATCGATATAATGACGTACATTGATTCACTTCAGAATAGTGAAAATTGTTTTAAATTTTAACGATATAAGTGATATAACGTTAATTGAATTCACCTTATTTTATCTACATTAATCCTAATATTTTTGATGATCAAAATCAATATCGTCATGTTCATTGACTGGCTTCAGAATACTTGACACTATTTTCTGAAACGGTATGCATGATAAAAAGCTTACATTTGCCAAATCTTATCTAATTAACCCTGACAACCTCGAAGATCAAAATCAATACATTCACATTTATTGATTGATATCAGAGTACTAGAAACTATTTTTCAAAACAATATAAGTGACGATGAATTGATTCATCCAACTTTACCTAAACTAATCCTGATACCCTAACATTTTGATAAGTCAAAATTTTCTCACTAGAATCTTTATTCAAATCGGTACAAGTGACGAGAAATTAATTAAATTTACCTAACTTTACCAAAATTAACGCTAACATCCGAACATCCTACAAGATCAACATTTTTTTCAAAACGGTACAAGTGACAAGAAGTTAATTAGAGATTTCCGAAACTCGAAGTGCTTCCCGCTAACACAATATCGAAATTTCTTAGTCAGGTACGCGCACGTCGACTGCATTCGCGGGTGTGTAAATTCGCTTTGTGTTCACGGAGTTATCCCGGAGGGGACGAGGAAAAGTAGAAAAGTACGAACCGCGGGACGCGCACTTATATTTACGTGGCCGGATGAAATACTTTTCGACGGAAGTTGGGCACGTGGGGCGCGTGCGCGAAGCTCCATATCGCGCAGTGTGCGCGCGTGCCGCGCCGATTTCGCGACTGACTTGGAAACTTTTTTATTTACCCGCCGGGAGAGGGTGAGAGAGAGAGAGAGAGAGAGAGAGAGAGAGGGGACGAGAGGTGGTGGAAGGTTTCCGAAGTCAGCCGACTGTGTGCGAGACTACGCGCGCCGTATAAATACATCCTGACGGTCTTTTCCACCCCCACCCCCCGGCTCCGAGCCACCCCTCAGCGTCGTCCCGGCGCGAGCAAAGTTTTCACCGAGATCCTGGAAATCGAGTAAGGAGGGAAGGGCGGGAGGGGCGAGTCGCGTGGCGGCGCGCGTTCCGCCGGGGAGAGAAATTCCGCGCGGTGGGGGATGAAAAGGGGTGATCCCCCTCGAGACGGCCGCGGGAGGGGGTGGCGGATTCTGGAAGCACTCTCGCCGGCTCGGTTTTCGCCAAATTTCTAACCTAGTGACGGCCGCGCTCTATCGGTAACACCGGCACGCGCGCTCTCGTCCTTTCTTACGAGATTTCTTCCACGAACAGGTGACGAGCGAACAAAGAGGATTCGCGAGGAGAGACGAAGATTCCGCGAGCGGATGGATCTCGACGGAGTGAACCAGTGCGCGCGCTTGTTGTTGTTGCGAACTTGTCAAAGAAAAATGACTTAACGATAAGAGTGCTTCGTTGTGCGACGTGGTGTAGGAAGATGTTGTTGACAATATGCGCTAGTTGAGATATGTTGTTTATTAATAGCGTTGTCGCCATCGAATACGTAAGTTGCTCCCACGAGTTTTACGTTATTCACGTGTTTTGGTAGTTCGATACACTGTACAGTTTTAGTGGATAGAAATGTTAAATAATGCTGATGTTGATGTTGATGTTAATGTTTGTTAAATGTTCTTTTTTTCAAGTAGTTTGTCATTAAAAATAATTGAGTTAGTTTCTATGACAACACTATAATACTTACACTTTTATGTTAATACAAGTCTATACTAACACCTGTGTAATTTTTCAATAGCTCTGTTTGTTATCCCACAAGATGAACGGTGTTAACTTGGCGCGCGGTTGCGTATGAGTTTATCGAGGGTGGGGGGATGGTCGAGTGGTGGGGTGGCGAGAACGTGCCGGGTCAGCTGATCGTCAATCCCAATTGACTGCATAACCGAGCTCCGTTGCTTCCGATGTTTTGCTCACGGTTTTTGATTATTGGGATTCGGATGCGCGCAGACTCAATACGAGATTAAGAGAGAGAACACAGCGGACTCCCCCTTCCCTTCAACTCGAGCTACCCTCTTTTCAAAGTATATATACAGTAGGCGTATATATATATATATATATATATATATATATATG
The DNA here is from genome assembly GCA_003055095.1 of Goniozus legneri. Classification (NCBI taxonomy): domain Eukaryota; kingdom Metazoa; phylum Arthropoda; class Insecta; order Hymenoptera; family Bethylidae; genus Goniozus; species Goniozus legneri. The sequence continues at coordinate 37,388 of NCVS01000299.1, forward strand.
TACGTGGGCTGTACGTGTGTAAAGCGCGCGTCCATCCGATCCGCCGAAACTTTCGTCCGGAGTTAAAAAACTTTTCCTCGTTCCCGGGTACTTTTGTGATTTAGTGCCGTTACGGAAAACCACGACTAGAATAAATAGCGTATTAGATCACTGTAATGAGGTTCCGGTATACGCTGCTAGATTAAATTTTATAGTGCGCTATAAACAAACTGGAACGCACTCCGATATTTTTCTACGCGTGGCGAAATTTTGAATTACAGTATTTTAAAATACCTGCGACAAATTAGTCGTTTTTAATTTGAAAACTATTTCTTCCCGAAATGTTGCGAGTTGTGTAGTTGAATGAAATGAATTATTACTCGTGAAATATTGTTTAAAATTAGTGTATTTGGTCCAAACAAATATTTGGTTGAATGTATATGATATTTATTTGAACTTGTTTAACTGAATTAAATTCAACAAATTTTCATTTCAGTGTATGTTTACTAGTTGAAATATGATTATTTTTATTCATATTTTATATATTACTTAAAAAAATTGAGGAAATACTCATAATTTTAAAATAGATATTTGATTATATATTCGTAGCTGAAATACTGAGTAGTACTTTTTATTATTCATTTTTTTTTTCAATTTTAAAAATCGATGGAAACAATTTAGAATAAAAATGACCAGTCCTCTTTAATTTGTTTAGTAGTATATTTTTATTATTGTTATTCGAGAGGCTCTTTGCATAGGCTACGTGTTTTAGAACAAGATTTTTTTTCAATTTTAAAAACCAGTTTCAATTCAATTCCAAATAACAATAATTTAAAACAAAAATGCAAAAATAACAGGTCATCTTTAATTTTTTTTTAGTGGTATATTTTTATTATTATTATTTGAAAGACCCTTTGTATTCGCTATGTGTTTCAGAACGAAATAACAAACTTGACGTGTTTGAGCGTATTTCAGGCATTCTCGATTCGCGCGGCGGCTCACTTGCCGCTAATTAGGCCAGTCCGTAAATCCGCGCTGCGTCATCGTTCCAGCATAACTCGCGCGGTTATGCGTTCGCGTTTCGACGCCCCTCTCCCACTCGAGTATTCCATTGAACAACTTCAGCCGATACAATGCGTGCGTTTTCAACCCCAATTCTGGTTATTGTCGTCAAACATGTAAATTCGATCTCGATTGAAAATCATACCAGATTATTTTTCAATTTTATAATCCTATTGTTTCACAACATTCGAATTTTGCTCTCTTTTTGCGAACACTCTTTCGTTTGGAGTTGCGAATACGTTTACATTATGACATTCTACGCATTAGTAAGATTATGACTATGCGATTGTCTGGACTGTATGGAATTTTGAATAATTCTTCGTTAATAACAAAGAGGGATAAAAATTTCAATGCTGAACTGTGTACTTCTTTTAACGCGAGTCCTTTTCACGTGCCTCCTCCGAGCACGTTAATTTAACGTTAATTAGGAAGAACAAGTGAACAGGCATTCAGTGTTTATAAGTTTTGTTTTTAGACAGAGCAGTTAAATTTTTATCAAAACAAGAAAGATTGCGAGCTAAAATTATACGCTTCTTTTGGATAGAATGAATCCTGTATAGTAATTATTTTTTTGAATGTACACAAAAGTGAATAACTCGTCTCGTTTTACGAATGAATACAATTTTGGTTCCAAAAGGGGAACAATTTTTAAATTTAGGAGGATTGAATATTTACAATTTGTTCAAAAATTTGGCTAAGAATTCTCGAGATACTGAATATAATCAGACTTGGCTGACATCGAGTCAGAAGTTTCCGCGTTATTGGTGAATCCGAAAAAGGAAAACGCGTAACGAAAAATGACGAAATATAAGCATCCGCAGCCAGATCGGAAGTTCGACTGTGAGGTCGCGTGGTCGAGTTTTCGCGACACGCATTCGTCGATTGCTTCCGTGAATTTCAATGAAATCGGAAAGATAAATGTAATTCGAATTAAAGTTTCTTGTGTTTTCCTGCTCTCACAACTTTTTCAGCCTCCTGAAATTCTCATTCGTAATCGAATACTCTATCGAATCGATTAGCGCTGAAAGTTGTTTCATAGTCTGGAAATAAAAATTTGTTGAATTTACTCAATATAATACATTCAAATAAATATCGAGTACATTTAACGAAGTTTGTTTGAATTAAAAATACTGATGTAAACAATATTTCATAATTCATTTTATCTAACAAAATTTATTTCTATATTTTCGAATAAACGTTCACGAACAAATTTTTATTTTCCGTGTACGCGCCGAGTTATTCTCAACTATTTTAAAACCGAGCCAATATAGTAGTGAGGTATCGATCGAATGCAGGACTAAACTAATTATAATATTATCTTCACATATTATCGATTCCGATAAAAAGTATAATCGATCAAACTGCGATATTTCGAGAGGGCCGTTTAATAATTCCGCAAGAAGTTTTCGTTGGACGGGCAAACTTTATGCGAATTGCTCGCATCATGCGGCAGGATCTCACCGTTGAAGATGTGTTTTCGAAGGGGAATAGCGAAGGAGCGCGAGTGGGTGGGCTGAGCGGAATGAGTGGGACGAGTCGGCCGAGTGGGGTAAGTAGGAGAGGGCAGAGGGGGTTAAGTAGGGGAGGTGGTATGTCATTATCTTATGATGCACGGTTCCTGAAATTTCCAAAGTTTACTCATGCAGCGATTCTCGTATTGTGACGAGCGTTTAATTGCTACACGTCTAGTATCAATTAACCTTCTTATGGTTATTAACACTCTTGTAATTCGAACAAAAATCCAGACGTGCCGAAATATTTTTTACGGAGCAATGCAGTTTTTCGATTTCGAGTTTCAAAAATGGATGGAATTAACACATTAACACATGTGTACAATGTTAGCCCTCCACTTTTTAAAACTGGAATTTTTAAAAGTTGTACTGAATTATTTTATAATGACACCCACGAAAAAAATTAAAAAATTAGTAATTATATTTAAATTACCTGGACTGTTGTTTCTGAGTTGTTCTCGTTGCCTACAACACAATAAAATGCAACTAATTGAAGAATATAAGAGTTCAAGAAACTTTCTTGCAAGTATCTGTGAGACCCGTGTATTTATGTATAACTCCAAAAATTTAAATTTTTTAATTTTTTTGTCGGTGTCGTACAAATATAAATCATAAAAGTTGAGGCTAATATTATACACATTTGTACCAATTTTGCACAGAATTTCGAACAAAAATTTAAACGAATGTTTAATTTCTTAATTCCGAATTTTGAAATCAATGAAAAATATTAAACTCCGAATCGAGCCAATTGTTTTCTTTTACGGAGCCTGATTAATATTGTTCGCGTGGCAGGATTCCGAGGCCTCCATCGTGCCCACAGCTCGCGCCTTACCACCTCCTGGAAATCGAAGCATCGCTATCATCCAGCTACTGCTGTGTAAGCGAGGAAGTTTACGTCGTAAACTTTGGATCTTAAGGAAGCCCGCGGGGAGGAGGAGGAGGAGGAGGGCTGGGAGGGTGGGAAGCGAGAGGGAAACTGGTAGGAGGTGAAATTATAGCCAGACGACGCGAGCGCTGCCGAAGTCGCTACGGCGTAGCGCTTTAAAACTTTGTTCCCGAGATTCTAACTTCCCCCCCCTCGCGAGCGAGAACAGCCCCGCTCTCCTTCCGCGGATGAGGAAACGACGAGAATGGCGAGGAAGGAAAACGTAGAAAAGATGGGCGGTGGAGGTTGCTACCCCTTCCACCCCCCCTATTCCTCCCCCTCCCCCTCTTCGACGCCGCCGCTGGAAGCGAAAAGGGGGTGGTTAAGTTGCCAGGAAACTTCGGTAAAACTGAAAAGTTAATTTCGTCGTGTTAAATTACTCGAGCGGCCCGGACATTAAACTTGCAAAAGTTGGCCGGATGACTGAAATACGCAGTGTCCGCGCGCGCGCAACCTCTCTACCTCCCACGCTATCTCTGAACTCAGCCAACTCGGGCTTGCGCTGGATCTCGTACACCTATA
>NCVS01000299.1:52365-69057 GCA_003055095.1 Goniozus legneri
CCCCCCTACTTTTTTTAGTACAAATTCTATTTTAACAAATTCTCGAATCATACATTATCAATCAAACAACTACATTCAGTGTATAAAATTTGTTGGAGCTTCTTGCTATTCGCGAAATATAATAATAAATATTTTGTTGGGTTAAATAAATGAAAACTAATATAAATATTTAAAAAAACAAATATAAACTAATACAATACAAACAAATATCATTCCCAATAAAATTAGCATCTTTAATTTAAACAAATATCTTGTTTGATAATTTAAATATTAATTTGCAAACAAATATTAAGTAAATTCAACAAAGTTCCATTCTCTGTATATATATTTGTAAATTAGGTACCAATTGCATGTATAGAATTGTAATACATGTTAGACCGAAAAAATGTTAAATTTGTTTCTACTTCCTGATATTCGACTACTTTTTTAAATTTCCTTCGGTAGTAATTCAAGATGAGCAATTTTATCCAGAACACGTCAGTACGTAACGAGGTCGTCGGGGCTACGTACGGGCTCAGGTTGAACGTGGAGCTGGAGAATGAAAAAAAGGTGTAGTGAAGAGAGAGAAAAAGCGGAAGAGAGAGAGAGGGAATATAACCACGTCAGGACATAGAGGCGCAAAAGTTTTCGATGAAATCGCGAGTGCCCTCGAAACTTACAACACGGGCTCGTACACTCGGACGTACGAGACTCGACGTTAAAGCGTTTTGTTGTACATACGTGTACGTGTGTATGTACATATATATGTATATGTTAATATCGGTATATACGTGTATCGGTCGACTGAGATGCACAGACCGGTGGGAAGGAGCGAAACGTTCGGAGCGCCTGTGCGGGGTCTTAATTGCTAGCGAGTTAATTAAACTGTAATTCAATCGCGCAAATTCGTTGGGCGTTTTATCGCGGAGGTACGCTCAGAACGCGCTATTTAAGTTCGCGCTCGCGCGCTTTATTTCGCAGCGGAGCGTAACCGAAATACGCGATCGACTGCACGGTGACTCTGCCGGCCCCCGAAACGAGCTCTAAACCGCGAAACGAGAACGAGCTTGGAATTGTTCACGCGCGCTTGCCGAGCTACATCGAGTGTTTTATCGTTAGCGATAGTGATCAACGTGGTCGAATAGTTTTTCGGGAAAAAAACGTTGAATTTACCGCGAACTCGATAATTTGTTCTCGAATGAAATTTATAGACAACACTGGATGGAGTTGTTCAACTAATAATGTGTATTTCGAGATTCTTTGGTGGAATAAAATCTGGATAGGGTGTTAAAGTGAAAACTTGTTCTTGAATGAGATTTAAACACTAAAAACGAGAAGTTGTTGAATTTACTTAATATTCTCTTGCAAATAAATATTCGAATTATTGAATAAGATATCTATTTAAATTGAAGATGCGCTAATTAATATTTTTATATGTTTAAATAAATATCAAGTAGACAATAAAATATTTGTTTGAATGTTTGATCATGCTAAACAATATTTCCTAAATAATAATTTATATTATCTAAAAAAATATTTATCAGTATATATATTTTCAAATAGCAACTAGCTTCTACAAATTTTTATTTTCAGAGTAGATGAAAAACTTTTTTTAAGTAGTAACTAATTTAGTAGGTACACCGGAAATAAAAATTTGTTGAGTTTTGAATATTGATTTGTATAAGTTTAAATAAATTTCAAGTACATTGAAACAAATATTTGTTCGAATTAAAAATACTACTAATTAATATTTCATTTTATTTAACAAATTACTGTATTTTTAAATAGCCATAAACTGCTGAAACAAATTTTTATTCTCATTGTAAGTACAAAAATAAATGAAGCGCTAATCAGGCAAGAAATTTCCGATGATCGATGCGCACGCATCGAAGTTGAGCCACGAGTTTGAAATTCCTGGAGCAACGGCCGCCAAGTATGAGTGCGTTTTAACGTTTCGCGGTGGAATAAAATCGGCGCGAGGCGAGCTCCAGTTGACGGAAGGCCGTAACTGCTGCGTAGCCGAGCGATTTAACGACGAGTGAATAATTACGGGCGCTTTAACGGTCCAGCGTTCGCTCACTGTCGGGCGGTAGTTTGTATTTATTGGCAAACGATGACGGTAATTTCATACGCGGCGACGAAGACTACCGACGATGAAATTGTCGGCAATTCGCATCTGTTCATTGCGAATTCGAATTTTCTGAATCGAAATAATTCAACTATTATTTCGTATTAAGATACACTGTGAATAAAATTTTCTTGAATGTATTAAATTTACATACATTTAAGTATTTAATTTGCTAGACAAAATAATTGTTCGGCAAATACCAATTTTATTTAAACTAATATTCAATCTTAATTAATTTTATCGAATAAAATATTCATTTGAAAATATACAAATAAGTACATATAACAAACTTAAATTGTCAGACACTTTTATCGACTCGGACTCGAATTCCGACGTATGCGAATTTTCATGACTTTACTCGGAATTGTATACGTTGAAGTAGGAAGGGTTGGAAAGAGGCGAAGAAGGTGAACGAGGTGAGCAGAAGGGGATAACTTTGAGGGCAAATAAGTTCGTTACTCCGAAGAGCGCGAGCATTTATAATTGAATGGCGTTGTTACTTATTACATGGAAGTTCACGAAGAAGTGGAATAAGGTGGTTGTTAAAGCAGGAAGACTGCGGTTATTCGTACAATCTGTTTCATAATATAATCGGAAACGTGTATCTACAAGCGCGAGCCTGCATTATCGACTTACAACTTTCAATTACCAACATGCATGGATGAATCGAATGCGCTTTGCATAGAATGTATCAAATTTTGAATATTTATAAAAAAATAAAGTAGTACGAAATATTATAATAAATCGAATGCATGAATATATGGGAAAAAAAGGAGTTAACAGAAACATCATTCAAGATATTGATTATAATAACAACAATGTTAATATTAATATCATTACTGATGCAACAAAGTCAGTTTTGGAAAATTAACAATTATTGTTACATTTTATTTTTCAAAGATTCTTGATCAATGCAGTGCAAGATGTTAATTATTACATATTGATAAAGTTATACTAGATTTTTGTTAGATTCTACACAAATTGTGTAAAAACAACAATGTACTCAACATGTTGGGTTGATTAACTCATTTGATAGGTACAGTAATAACTCTACAGTCTTACTTATTGAGACTTGATAGGTTTGTGAGTGTTCATGATTATAAAAGTTATGAAAATGTTGTTTGAATTTAATAACAATGTTGACAACAATGTCGTTTAGAATCGACAACAATGTTGACAAACAATGTTCCTTTTTTGTGGTATTTGAAAATGGCTTTAAAGCTATAAACCCTCATTATTTTTTAGCATATCACAGTTTGAGAATTTCCAAATCGAATTGAAAATACGAGCGGATAACTCTCGCGTTCGCGTTAAATTGCTCGAGAGTGGGTTTCTTAGACGATACTCGGCCCGTTTCGCTGCTTATTGTAATTATCCCTTTTCGCGAGCTAGTAATGCCCCCCATGCATGACCGGTTTGAGTGGTGTATGTATGTATACGTTGCTTTCGGCCCTTCTCTCCCTCATTTCGTATACGCTTCGGGGGTAGCTCGATTGTTCTTGCTTTCTCGTACGAGGAAAGGGGTGAGGGGGACGAGGGGGGGGGGGGGCGAGGAGGGAGAGGGTAAGGCTCACGTCTATGAAATTAAGCGAGCGCCCTTCTTGCCCCGATACGCGCCAGCCACGTCAAGACCTTCTCTCGTGACGTCTACTCATCTACCCACGGTTCCCTTTTCATCCCGTTCTCGGTCCTTAATTTCTCGCGAGATAATTGCCGAACCACCCCCGTCTTCACCGAGACCTCGATAATCGACGATGGCGATTGATGACTTTACAGACTCCTGTACGAAAACGAAATTGCATTCTTTCGAAAGTACAGTCTCATCGTCGAGAATTACTTTTGATTTACAAATGTTAAATTACACGATCGGCCGATCGCGTTTTCAAGCCCACCAGTGGAATTGGTCGAGCAATTTCTACACTGGAAATAAGAATTTGTTGATTTTATTTGTATACAATTACAAAAATATCAAGTATATTCAACAAAATGTTTGTTTGAATTAAGAATACTGCTATTCATAAATTATTTATTTTATCATACAAAATATCTATTTCTATCTTTCTAATTACCAAGTAGTTTTAACTTATTTTTATTTTCAGCATCGACCCCTCTTTAAGAACGATTAATTTCTGAGCAAAATTTTTTGTCTTCAAATCGAAATAATTCGCAAGGTTTTTTGTTTGGAGTAGATCGAGTCCGGCGTAGCGGACCGTGCGGGTTATTGGAATATCGAATTGCGAAAATACTATTTGCTCGCGACATTTCGAGACTATTCGCGTCACGTGCACAACCAGCAGGTCATGCCCACACCTAGATTGAATGTTTGAGTTACCGTCGACGGATACATTTTTCAATAGTGTCGCGATCGCGTGCGACGTCGTTTCTCCTGGTGACCAGAATTTAATATTCATCCAATCAGAGGGACGTAGACATTGGTATACAAGCAGCTCGCTCCCTCTTTCTTTTCAATTCGTCTTGTCACTCGAAGAATTCTTTTTTTATATTCGTGTTCTCGAGGTATACAATCGTGAGAACGTCTGATGAGTTTTCTAAACTAAAATTTATTATTTATAATTTTTAGAGTATTATATACCACTCAAAACAATTAATGGGACTCTTGTCATTTTCAAACTCGTCATTTTTATATTCTTGTTCTTGAGGTATAAAATCATGAGAATGTCTAATGAATTTGCTCAACTATGAATTTTGTCAGTTTCTATTCGTGTCTTGAATTGTTTATAATTTTTAGAGAATTACTACCCAAAAAAATTAAAGGGTTTGTCATTTTGAAATAGTTACAATTCGAATAAAAAACGATCAAATCGAATCGAGCAGGAGATCATGTTAAAAAAAAAAGATTCAAATTTTAAAATAATCATTTAATCAATTGAATTTGATAATTTTTAACTGTGACATAGTCATTCTGAAAACGACAACTGCTCCTTTGACTTTTTCAAGGAGTGTTAATAAAATTATGAAAATATTCAGCCCACTCAAGAAAATTTTCGACAGAGTATTAAGTATACTTTAATTAGCCAAAACTTGTTTTTTTGCTATCTGCTCTCTGTGGAGCGAGGCATGAAAAAAGAAGAATGAAATACGCGAGCATCGATAGAATGTAGTGGGGGATCTGGTCGACATAGAAGGTAATTTAATTTGCATTATACCTCGCGGTGGGATGGATGAGAGTCTGCTTATGTATAAAATAGTGCAAGTGAGAGGGAGAGAGAGAGAGAGAGAGAGAGAGGGCACACTCACATATACTTGCATGTAAAATCGGCTGCTCCCGGTAGGAACATTGCGGGCCAGAGCCGGAGAGTAACAAACCCGCGGATTCGTTCGATCAAACTTAATTAGCGCTCAAATTCCAGGCATAATTAAATCCGGCCGCGCGGCGCAATTTCGCGGAGGTCGTGGATACTGTAAAAAGGGTAATTTCAGAGAAGGTGGATGGAAGGAGCATGAGAGCGGCTAGCTACAGGGGGAAAAAAATAGGTGGCGTGGGGTGAGCCAGGAAGGGTGGGAGGGGGGGGGGGGTTGATTCGCCGAAGGGGAAATCATGAACGAGGTGCGAGCGAACAAGAAAATGAGCCATCGCGCTCGAGCCGTCCTCCTTTCCCGTAGTGAATTGTTCGAACTGCAAATTTTCTTCCGCGCTTATTATTTTTCGATGGAACATTCAGGCGTTAATTAATCGTGAATACTTGTCGGAATATTACAGGAGTTTTTTTTTCGACTTTATAAAACTCTACGAGCTGTTTAGAAATTTCCTTTCGTGAGCTTCGATATTGCACTTTTCTTTTTCGTACGTCTTATTCCTTTTCTCGCTGGGAAATGATGAAAATTTCTTCGACAATGCGGGAATAAAAAGATTTTTATCGGGAAGTAAAACTTCTGTCAACGCGAATACCATTTCACAAGAAATGAAGAGAAATGGGTAGGAGACGCATTAGGCGAGGAGTTTGAAAATTGAAAAAAAAGGAGAGCAAACACGACGGTACGGTTTTTTTTTCAAAGAAAGGGTCGAGAGTGGACTTTGGAAAATTGAAGTGGACGAGGCACAATCAGGCGGTCGGTAGTTCGAACCGGGCGCGTATATGAAAAGCATCGGGGTGGAGACGCAGATGCTGTCTCGTTGTATATATACCGCGTCTAATCGCCCACCCTGTCACTCGGACCGCAACAGAGGACCATATCTCACGGGCGACGGCACATAAATCGAGAGTTCCGAGAGTCTCACCCTCCTTCTTCATTCTCGCTTCTTTTATCGATGCCGCGCAAGATCCCAACTCGCTCGAGGCTATTTCTCCCTTCGTCCTCCCTCTCACCTTCGCCCTACCTCCCCCTCCCGCCACGAGATTATCACCTGAAGGCACGTTGAGGGGCATTAAATCGTTCTCGAAAATCGTATCTGGACTCTTAAGTAAGCTCTCTCTCTCTCTCTCTCTCTCTCTTGCCAATCCCGCTTCAAAGAATGGTAACTTTTTTATTTATGTATTTCGGAGGAGTTTCATTGCCGACCGTACCGAGTCAACATTCTCAACTTTCGCGATCGCGGGATCTTTATCCTGCGTTTAATAACGACGAGGTGTTGTTTATATTTTTGCAATTGACACTTGAAGTCTATTGTAGTTTGATTTACTGATTTACTGAAACTGAAATACTCGTATTATTATTTTTGTTTAAACAACAGCGTTTAATAAGGACAAGGTGTTGTTTATATTTTTGCGATTGACACTTGACATCTATTGTAGTTTGACTTACGAACGTGGAATATTAAATGGTTTTATTTTTCAAATAGTGGAGTTAAAACTTTCGAATTATTATTTCAATAATTTTAATAACTTTTACGAAGAGCTATGAACGTTCACGAACCTATCAAGTGAGTTCATAAACTCAACATGTTGTACAGGTATTGTTGTTTTGATTTCAATTTCAATTTTAACGAAAATCTAGTATGATATTTTATTGAGAAATGAAATGGAAGCAATTAGCATCGTTGTGAACATTTACATTGATCAAGATTCTTTGATGAAATTATTGAAACAATTACCGGTTCTTGAAATTGGCTTTGTTGAAGCTACTTGATATTTAAATATATAGAAATAAATATTTTGTATAATGTATTCTATACTCTGCGAAAAAATGTTGTTGAATCAATTAAATAAGCATTCATAAACCGTCAATAGGATATTTTGACAGTTTGTCGAAATAATCGTTTAGTCTAACAAGATAATTGTTAGATCAACAAAGAAATTCCTCATTGAAAAGATTTTTATTTCACTTAACAAAATATCCTCTTGGCAGTATGTGATTGCATATTTAATTGGTTCAACAACATTTTTTTCTCGTTGTACTTATTTGAACGTATGCAGATAAATATCAACCAATTTTTCTTCACTGTATGTAACTGCCACACCCATAAAACAATTATTTAACAAATCGATATGGATCGTTCGCAGTAATCGTGAAACTCAGTCGTTCAGGTGGGATGTCTTCCATCAGCACTTATAAGGTGCCAGGTGACGGCCGGGGAAAGGGATGGTTGCGATATAGAATGCCTTCGTGTGCTCACCGTCGGCTGAATCCACCTCTTGTCAAGTTTAAACCCGCTACGTGACTAAGTTGCAAGCGGCCTGCTAAGATGTCCGCTAATTTATATGTTCGCGTTAACTTGGCCCCCTGCCACCCTCTCTCTTTCTCTCTCTCTCTCGCGCGCGCGCTCAGCCGCTCTCACGCCAACGGCCCACTTTCCCTGCCCCCAGTCCACCCCGTTGCGGGTTCCTCTTACGAGAGCACACGACGTGGAAGGGGGGCCCTGGTTTCCCCGAGAGGAAGCTTCTGCCACGGAGGGCACGGGTCGCATAAGTAATCGTCGCTATCGTGCGCGACAGATGCGCCAAAGATCCCCCTAACACCCTTTAACCCCCCTCTTCCACCCCCTCCTCCTCGTTTCCTACGCTGTCGCACGGAAGAAATGATTTTTGAGGTTGACGATCACGTTTAACGCGTTTGTCAAGTACTCAACGAGTTGAGTTACCTCGGATATAAATTACCTATTAAGCCTTTTCCGCTCGACTAAGTAATATTTATAATAATACCTGTAATTCCTAGTTTAACCCTTTTTGCATTCAAAACGATTTTGGACGTTGGCTATTGGTTACTCATTGTGCTATGTGATAAAAACAGTCACGCGCGCGTACAGTTATTAATACACTCAAAAAAAGGAGACAGTTCAACTTTACAAATGACTGTAACTTAGCTGCGAATAATCAAATTTAATTGATCGAGTGGTCATTTAAAACTTCAATTATCGATCATTTTTAATCGATTTATAAACCATTGAAAATGCCTGTTCCTTTAATTTTGTTGAGTAGTATATCATCATATTATTATTTATCTTTTTACTTAAAAAAAAAAAAAACAACTTAACCCATTCCCTGCCAAGCCTAAATTACGTAAAGTCATTCCCATTGCCATTCATAGTTTGAGTGTTATTGTTTACCAAAAATCTGTTATTTCTGGGTAAGAGCACATATATTATCATACATAATCATTTACAAGCAAAAGTTTTTTACATATTTATTTATTATTATTCATCATTTTATTCATTATTATATCAAACGCCTGCATGATATAATATATTTAAAGTAGGATAAGTATATTCATTCTTGGCAGCGAATGGGTTAAAAATATGATGTTCCCTGAGAGGGTACAGTCGAGAGCAACGGGTTAAATAAAAAAATACGAGTAGGATCGATGGGATTCCCTGTAAAATTACAGCGAGTCAATTTAATTAAGGGCGTATGAAGTTCTGCATCGCCGATGAATTTTATTCATGTAAGACGCGATCGGTTTCTTCGTTATACAAAGAGCAGGCGAGGGTCCTGCTTCATCAAAGGAATCACAGCTACTTACCTGACAGGTTTAAGGAGCTAGCTAGCATGTTGCCGCGGTAGCGGCCGGAAACTTTATAGTCCAGCCAAGGAGGAGGACGAGACCGCCGCAAAAGCTTCGCGGTTCTAAACCGACGTATCTTGATGAATCGTTTGCTGCTCCTCGGCAACGTCTTTGATGCGTCTTACCAGAAGGGAGTGGACCCGCTCGTCCCATTAAGCGTAATCGGCGCTCCCATTCAACGTCCGACCACTGCCGTTATCTTTGGGAGGAAATTTTCTTAGAATCGTTTTGCATTTGCGTAAAAACCACCCCATATTAGCTTCTGCCTCCTTATTAACTTATCTTCGGCCTCTCGATCTTTTCGAGTCTCTTTCGATAAACTCGATGCTGAAATTGAAAATAAAGTAAGAACCTACTTGATATGTAGGGTAGATGTACCATTTGTGGCCATTGTACCACTTGTGGCCACTTTGAAATTCATATTGATATTCAGTTTATTTCTACGATTTTTAGATATGTTGACGTCATTGTGAATATTTCGTTATGCTTGTTAAGTAGGTATATTTCAAAAAAATATTAAAAAACGAACCAGATTCGTAGTGTATCTGAGCAATTTCTTTTGTTGTTAGTAAAAATCTTAAAAAAGACTCTATAAGTAAGTCACTAATAATTATTGAGAATCGTGTGTAACATTCATAGTATTTTTGAAATGCCCCACTAATTTATTATTTAGATCAGTTGAAAATTCATCAAAAATGGTGCTACGGCCGCTACTGATACAGCAGGCATTGCAGTACAATTTAATTTTTTTTAAATAAAGAGAGTTCTGAAGGTTTATACATGTAATAATTCGACTACTAATACATCAAAGAGAATTGATTAATTGATTTTCCTTTATAAAATATTATGATTAAATTGATTTAACTTTTGATCAAAGACACGAAATTTCTCAAAGTGGCAACAAATGGTACATCTACCCTATTTGGGAATAAATACTCCTATTGGAGTAAATGAATTAATACTTAGAATAAAGAAATATTTAGAATAAAATTTTCAACTCGAACAAATATTTCGATCAATTGTTTAAATATTTATTTAAACGTGTGCAAATATTAAGTACATTTAACAAATTTTTATTTTCAGTATATATTCAGATTTCGTCAAGAAATGAGACTCAACTTAGTGGAGTCGTTACTAATATCGACATTGATCAAGAAAAAAAAATTAAAACAGTCATTGCTCATTTTCCAAAATTAGAATTGTTGCAAAATGTTATCTGCAATAAATAATATATATGTACTATATTCATTGTTCGAAATTTCTTCAATTTACGTTTGCTATTAAAATTGGATATCACCGGTTGATCGAACATCGCTATGGTCGAATATTTTGAGAAACCGAGTCCATAGGGGTGCTCGTAGACATCGTCGAGGAAAGAAACTGCGGCGAAAATTCAAACGCCGTGACAGAACGCGGGATGCGAAGACAAACGAGTAAGCGGGATGCTTGATCGAATGCTCGAGTCTGGTCGCTATTCCTTTAGACGACAGCTCACACGCGATTTCACATACCGACAGCATGTGGGCGCATTCTTCGGCCAGACGGCGCACACAAGACACCGTCGAGACGTACGGAAAATACGGGCTTCCCTTAAGGGGTGCGATGGACATAAAATGCGACGGATGGGCGTACACTGATTGCGTCAAATCTAGATAAACGGATTATACTTGAATGAAGTAATTACGACAAAAACAAAAATTAATTAAACACAATTCTCGAAATAAAGTGGACCCTCGTAATTTTCATACAATTATAAAAATTGCAAGAAGTCATTTCAAAGAAAAAGATTCAAGTTTAAAAATGATCACTCGATCGATTGAATTTTAAGCTGAGATAGTCATCTGAGAATGACAACTGTCCTTTTAATTTTTAGTATATTTATTTGATAGGTTTGTGAAATTTGCGACACTTTGTAAAAACAATCAACTGTGATGCTATGATATTCTTTATTCTATTTCAATAGTAAAAATAATCACCAACAAAATGGTAACTGTAACTATTATTTTGATGACTACTTCTGATAGTAACTATAACTGAGAGAGCTTAGATTAAACTTGCTTAAAAATTAGTTAATGTGACTAATTTACTGTTCACTATTTGACATAGTTGAACCGAGCTGTCAAATTTTTCTCAGTGCATCTTTTTCAATGCACTAACTGCATTTGGTATAAATTATGTACAGTTAGTCGCATTTTCGCAGCAGCTCGCGGCTTCTTCGATAGCTCGGGGTATCGGTGTAGCGATTCGGTCTGAGGGGGGCTTCGGAGATCCGGGGGATCACCGAATCCCGTAGACCCTTATCAAAACGTAGTTTCATAGGAGCTACACGCGGTCTTCAAAGCCCAATGGCTGCCCCCTCCACCTCCTCGGTCCAACTTTCGCCTTCTCCCCCGTGTCGATATAAATCATGGAAGCCACTGGGTGGTCCACCCCTCGTGTAAGTCGAAGGAGGAGCGGCGGACGGGGGTGGAGAGGGGTGTGTGTTCGGTATCCAGATTGCTGGTCCCAGGCTCCGAGGAAAAGGAACGCGACGTCTTCCTCGACGAAGGCGAGATCGGTACATTACAGATAAAAGGCGAACGCGCGACTCGACCGTTCGGGACTCTCTTTTTTTTTTTAAGCTATAAATTTCACGGCACTCGTGGAATCGGAGAGCACGAGAAGTCGAGGGGTTCGGAATATACAGAGACGTTCGAGGAAAGAGAGAGAGAGAGAGAGAGAGAGAGAGAGAGAGAGAGAGAGGTGAACGAGAGAGGGAGGGAGACAGAAGTGTTTGCCGAACTGGTTCCTTCCTTCCTAACTCAATTGCCGCGTAGCCGGTGATCTATGGTGGATGAGAGGGTGGCGAGGGGAAGGGGCTGCTGAAATCACGGGAGAGTGGGCACTGGGAGAGAAGTATTGAGTACCCGTGCCCCGTGTTTTTCACCGAGCCTTGGAAGTTACTCCTCGTCCAGGAGTTACCATATCTTCTTTTCTTTCATTACCAAATTTTTCTATGCTCAGCTCATTTAATTATTGCGACGATTGTTATTTGGTAGTTATGGAATTTAGATAATTTTTTTTATTGACTCACTTCTTTTCTGCTGCGAATTATATGTTATTCACAAAAAATGAAAATGTACAATTAAATAGAATCGTATAACAATATGTGTTGAATATGCTTTCGATTATATGTCACTTTAATAATATTCGATTCCAAAATTTTATATACAAGATCTATTTTTTAATAACCATGATTCCAAAATGTAACATTGATATGTTATTTATGTGAAGAACGATGTTATTGAATTTATAGATATGAAATTATTTATAGACATTCATAAACAAATGATTTGTGTTAAATTAAATCCAACATTTTTACTGTTTAGATTATACAGATAATACGAGTTTCGATTTTTAGGCTTGGTTTTGGAATACGTAGTCCTCGATCTATTTACGTTTGATGGTACGAAGAATCGCGAATAAGCGGGACGTATAACAGACGAGCGGTATTAAACTCGCTGATGACTGGATCGCGGTAACGCACGTTTAATA
The DNA here is from genome assembly GCA_003055095.1 of Goniozus legneri. Classification (NCBI taxonomy): domain Eukaryota; kingdom Metazoa; phylum Arthropoda; class Insecta; order Hymenoptera; family Bethylidae; genus Goniozus; species Goniozus legneri. Next base: position 64,967 of record NCVS01000299.1, read on the forward strand.
AGCATTCTTTCTTCATTATCCCGACCCAACGATCTTCGCAACGTTGAACCATCCAGATTAAAAACTTATCCTCTGCTTTACTGTGGATTGTCGTAGAATCGCTTAATATTCTGTTTGCGCGTCTCGAGATTTTTAATCAATTTTTTCAGTCAATGTGATTAATCGCGGTAGCTCCAAATTGAGCTCTTGTCGAAGCAACGTGATTTGATTTCATTAAATCGCGATCAGTGAATAATCCGCCTCGAAAGATAAAATTTCTTTCTTTCGTACATTTTAATAACTTTTACAGAGTCATAAATGTTCACGAGCCTATCAAGTGAGTACATTGACTCAACATATTGAATATATTGTTGTTTATACACATTTGCAGATTCTAACAAAAATCCAGTATGATTTTTTTATGAATATTCGCATTGATTAAGAATCTTTAATAAAATTAATAAAACAAGCATTGCTGATTCTCCAAAATTGACTTTGTTGCAAAATGTTATTTATATTAACATCGTTCTTATTATAATCAACTAAGAGAACATGCCACTTGACTGCTACTTTAGAGAAGAGTAGAATAGAACGGAATTATTTTTAAGAGCCACTATGTATCTTCGATTACCCGTGAATGGAGAAACAAATGGGCGAAACAGAGCGATATAAGAGATAAGAAGAGCCGAAAATCCGCTTTATAGTTGGTAAGGAGCGTTGGCGACCTTCCGGTCTGAAGGTGGCGACGCGGTTGGATAACCAGGCCGACCCTTTCGTTCGACATCGTTGGTTTGGTTCCTCTCTCTGTCCCCTGGAGAGTATTCCAGCATCCCCCTCACGCTGGCATCTTTTTTAAGCCATAAATTGTTCGTGTCTCGCTGCCGCCGCTCGAGACAAAAGAAAAACCACCCCTCACCTTGACGATCGCGTAATGTATTTAACATAAGTACCTTGCGCGGATTACGTCCAGAAATATCGCCACAGTACGAAAGACCTTGCACAACCCGGCTTGTCTTTCTATTCTTTATCAAGCGTAAAAGCTCGTCAGAACAATTTTTCACCGACAAATAAATCGCGACTATGGTAATCGGATTAAAAATCACGAATACCGCCGGAGGAACTCTCTCGACGAGTTTTAACTTCGTTATACTTGAAACCCCTATTTTCTGTATTAATTCTCATATCGTCTACTTCGTTCTCCTTTTTTTTTAAAGCCGCTATATCAATGCGTTGTATTTTGCAATAAAAATTGAAAATTTGTTCTAATATACTGAAAGAAAAAAATTATGATTTCAAACGATAGTATAAAAACATTCACGAAAATGGCTGTAAAATTATCATTGTTGTACTAAGTAAGTTCGTCAACCTAACATGTTATTTGTAGATCCAAACAAAAATTCAGTACAATCAATATGCAACTTTGTCTAGTCATTATACATTCCATTGATCAATAATTTAAAAAAAATTAAAACAATTGCTGTTTTTCAAAATTAACTTTATTTCAACAACAATGTTAATAACATCGTTATTGTAAACAATACCTAACAACCTGACAAGAATTCAGTACGACCATTATGCAACAATGAACTTTGTGCAGTCATTATGCATTACATTGACCAATAATCTTTAATAAAATAATAAAAACAATTCAAAGTCAACTTTGTTGCAACAGCAATGTTAATAACATCGTTATTATGATCAATACAACTTCGAAAGAGAAAACGCCACTTTGCCTCTACTTTTTCAATGTAAAAACAAGATATTCTCCGAGAGAAAGAGCGAGGAAAATAAGCCGAGGATGAGAAAAGAAACGTATCACGGAGACGCACTCCGGAATTTCGCTCTTGTCGTCCCGACGGAATTCGAAAGGTCGAGAGTTCGGGAGGGAGAGTTTTTTCGCCCCACCACATCATCTTCTCTTTTTTTTCGAGCGCACGTACGACGTTCTTCGCGCCGTATCGCGGGACTGTCCGATATCGACGGAATCTACACTCTCGCAGAGGGACACGTGTGACCTCATCCTCCTCCCGGTCCGAGCCTGCCCGCCGTCCGTAACACGACGGAGGAAAAAAAAAAGTTAAAATCGCATCAGTACGCCATTATTGTATCGTTGGCGTCGTCCGTCCACCCACGAAAAGTTAAACAATTTACGGCCACATCGGTGGTCTTGAGGGGACGTCGTGGGGGCGGGGGTATGAGATGGTCTCGCACGAAAATATCACACTTCGTCGTACGGATAGTCGTTTGAGATTCTGCGCGAGCACAAGTGTCGCCACTGACAGCCCTCCCGCACCTCTTCGTTACCGAACGCGCTCGAAAACTTTCGACGAGAGGGGAGCTCTATATATATATATATATATATATATTATATAAGTTCCGTGAATTGATGTTGGCCATTAAAACAATCGATTCGACACTTAACGCATTCTCGCGCAATCGATAATATTCTCGCCCCGAAAATATATTATAGGTAGCACACGTCGATACGAAACGAGTCTGACGAATGGAGAGAGTTGCATTATTTACGAAATGATAGATCCGAGAGATTATCGACACATCTGGGTCATAAATTGAACGATGAGCCCATGAGGGTCCGTGACGTAACGCGAGAAACTTTTCGCCAAAGTTCGGACTGTGTCGCTCGCACGTGAGTAATCGAATTGCGCATCGATGTATCTATAATATGCCCAGCTATCGTGTATCAATTTGGTTAAGTTAAAAGTTCCCCACGCGAATGTATGCATAACATTTTTGCGAATTTCAACGCTCGTAAGGTAACATCGGAGGGATGGATAAAATTAATATAGCATGAGTGAGATCTTCGAATAGCCGAGTTTAGGCTGAGAAAAATATATTTTGAATTATTAGTTGTATTGAGAGAAAGAAACAAACATGTTGATAACTCTTACGAAGAGTCATGAACGAAACAATCAAATGAGTCTCAACGAATAAGACTATAAAATTATGATTGTTGTACAATTTAAAATTGGTATATCTAAAAGAAAATTTAGTATTATAACATACAATAATCAATTTTGTGAATGTTTGCATTGATCAAAAATCATTGAAGTGATTAAAACAAGAATTGCTGATTCTAAAAAATTGACTTTGTTGCAAAATGTGATTTACATTAACATTGTTATTACTGTAATTAGTATCACGTCAACTAAGACAAAATGTCACTAAGTCATCTCCTATTTCTCTTAGTATGTTCTTGGCATAAGAGAATATCAATTACTTGGAATTATGAAAATTTTCAGCGTTGGACGAATTTTATTAATGTCCAATCGAATTCAATTTTTCATTAAACCGGAAAATTCGATGAGCACGTAGACCGGCAAGTATCTGTGCGAAGCGGAACATGAGAGCGCCAGCCTCTGCCGGGAATTACTTAAACCGGCTTTACGACTACCGAAAACTACCGGCTTCACACTGACCAACGACAGCGCACGTAACGTTAAAGGGATTCCGATGCATTACCGTATTAGTAGCCGCGCTTAGAGAGCTACTAGGGCGCGCCCACTTGCCCACACCGTGAAAATGCAAAGTAGACTGTACACAGGGACCATTTTAATCCACATTCGTAACCCTCTCGGCACTCGGCCCTCCCTCACCCATAACGACGAGAATAATCACTGTTCGACCGATTTATCACAAAGCAGATTTCTGTTCGTTTTTTCACTTCTTCACTTTGAACCGTTTTCAGAACTGGGTCCATATGAAATTTGATATACACTCGATATTTGCGTGTTTAAATAAATATTTTATTTAAACTATTATTTCATCTCAAACAATAATTTATTTGATCGAATTGAACATTTGAACATTTGCAAATATTGAATACATTAAACAATATTTTTTTATACTCCTAAAAAAATTAAAGAGACAATTGACATTTTCAAATAACAATATCATAGCTAAGAATGATCAAACTCAATAGATTAAATGATCATTTCGAAACTTGAATCTTTCTAGTTGAAATGATCACACCTGCTCGATTCGATTCAATTATTTTTCATCGAATTACAACTGTTCAAAAATTACGAGAATCCCCTCATTTTTTTTTAGAGTAGGGTAACCTGGTCTAAGAGTACGCACTTAAGGTTCAAAAC
>NCVS01000300.1:0-11289 GCA_003055095.1 Goniozus legneri
GAAAAAATTTTCAGAAATGAATTCAGGACACCGTCAGCTACCCGGCGATGCAATTCTGCGGTAAGTCACCTGATCACCCTGTATACATATATTACTCAGAAATAATCATATTTTTCTCAGTTTTATTATATTTAAAAGTATCAGCTTGACAAATTCGTTCAAGTGGAAAAGTTTTTCGATATTTTTCTCGAGCTTACAACGCTCGTGTTTCTAACGCTCAGCAACGCTGTTGATAGTGTGCTCTCGGTCGTTCTCGTTGCCGCGGCACAATTTTTGTGCGCGCTCTCTTTCTAATGCACGGGAGTGCTTGGTTTGGAGCTCTGGTTACCGGAGCTCAGCTGACCGACGTTCACTCTTTTCGAATTGTCGTACGAAACAGACGTAACACTTTGAGCTCCTGAACTATTATATACTGAATAATTCTATTTGCGATACGACAAAGAGAAAAAAAATAAAACTTACTGCAAAAACCGACTAGAACTATCGAACTCGATGAAATGTAAGACGAACTTCATAAAAAAATATTTTTTTTAACCATTGCGGTGTTAACATGGCAGGGCTGAAGTTTGCCCTCCTGGTCGCTTCTGGACGTACGAAACGAGCAGGAGAACGAGCGAGAGAAGTCTCGTACAGCATTAATACCGCGGAACTATAATGGTTAATTAGTCTTTGTCGAGAATAACGCTGCCGAGAAGGGAATCGGCGAGTGCCGGAGCGTTTGGCTGGCGGAATAAACTGCAACCGCCGAGAAACGCTCTCTGTGCTTTGCATGTAAATTCAAATCCGACGCGCATTCAGCGCGCGCGGGCGCGCGTGTATTAAGATTCAAATAAGCCTCCACTCTCCCTATTTCTTTCTCCCGCCATTGGCTTCTCGCTATTCTCCTCGAATTTCGATTTTACCCCGAACGACCCCCTCTAGTCGCGTTCTTGCTCGCGTTCGTTACGCCGCGATTGACGTACTAGGTCCGTATTTCGCCGGTTATTCCAGAATTAATATATGCGTATATACCCGTCCGAGTTCGGCGGGGACCGGGAGCTTAAGTCAATTTGCCAGTTTGCGCTCGGCCGCGGATAATCCGATTGCGTGGATCCGCGAGAATTTAACCTGGCCAATCCCGAAATCCGGGAAACTTGGCGAACGATGAATTGTATACTCTGCAGCGGCGAGTTTCGGGACGGAAGACGACGTCGCCCGAGTCAACATTGCCGCGATTCTCGGGGATTCTTTTTTCGACTAGATATAAATCGGCAGACGACGAGGGACCGAGAGCTATCAGGGCGAATCGCTCCTCGTCAGCAGCAGACGGCAAGAAGACTCCGAGGAGGCTGTCGGTTTTCTTGCACGATCGTCGTTATCCAACTCGAGTTCCGTTCTCGAAGCAACCCCTTCTGTATACGCGGGCACGTAAGGGGTGTCTAATAATTATCTTTAGAAATATTTTTAAAAATATACGTAAAGAGATCACGAAGAATCATGAAATAAAACTATTTTATTTTCTGGAATTTCAATTCAAAATTAAATTTGAAAGAAGAATAAAGAAAATATAGTTTATTAATTTCTCGACGTAACTATTCCACCTCACCTACGATGTATTTGAAGTTTGCATCGTTGGAGTCCAACGAAAATTCGACAAAATTTTTTTTTGGTCATTTTTGACCAAGTTGGTCATTTTTTACCAACTTTTTGAATTTTCGTTGGACTCCACGATGCAAACTTCAGATACATCACCTACAAGTCTCTCTCTGAAAACATCATCTCGACTCGCCAGGAAGTCATGACCCACTCGTATCGCAATATACAATTTCAGAGCGGTAAATAACCCCGGTACGAGAGGTTTCTTTTTCACAGCGAACGTTATCTCGCAAAGTTATTCGAGAGTGCTGATATTTTTTCCCTCACCCTGTATACAAATACACATATATATCTATGCGTATACGATAAGAGTAGGCGACACGCGCGATCTAACGAGAGGGCACTTCGCACGTGCCAATCTAAATAATTGCTGCGATGCGGGTAACCTCCCTCTCGTTCCGACGTACGTAGCGAGATGCGAATACATACGTATATACGTATGTAGAGAAATCGAAGGGCCGACGAGACCCTACGGCAACCTTCTCCACCCCAGCCAAATTGGACAATGGCTTTCGAATTTGCCTTGCGTTCTGCACGCCCAAAACCCCCTTTTCCTATCTCTCCTATATATTCCGACCCCTATTCCACTTTCCGTTCACTTGTTCACTATCGCGCGTAATCGTCCGCTTAATAAAAACAAACCCGAGCCTCTCTTCATTTCGCTCTTTCTCTCTCTGCCTGTCTCTTGCACAACGACGATTCGATTCTCCAACCGCGAGCTTGTTATCTCGATACCCACTGCGTCGGTTAAAGTAGAACTCTATCTCGCTATCTTTATCACCCCCAGTTCTCGACTGCGGTAATTCGATAATCGATATACCGCTTAATTGTCGCAGTTTTATCGCCCGGAACTCGCGATCCCAATGGAATTCCGCGAATCGCGCCTCCTGTGTGTCGTTATCGGAGAATTTCTCTGCTCTTTTTATTATCTCTCTGGTTCTCGCTATATCCCGCTGATTCGCTAGAGACGAAACAGCCGCAGAGCCAGCTGTGTGTTACTCGATCGATCGAATGACGCGCCAATATTTGCTCCGTACTCTCTATAGCTTCCTTTCTACTCTAGACGTCTAGTATAGGTAACTTCTCAATATTTTCAGATTAAATGCGATTCAACGAGTTTTCCAGATTTTCAATCTTCTTCAAATACTTTTCTGATAAAAATGTGTAATTAATTTTACTAAAAAATCTTTTATTCCCTAGATCTCACAATCAGATCCTATACTACTTAATATTTTAATAGAAGTAATCTAGTTTGTAGTCAAACTTACAAACTTTTTCTCACGTCGAAAGAGAAATTTTTGAAAAATTCTAAAGCCCATCTTCTAGTCTGCAATTTTTGCATATAAAAAGGTTTGGGCGATACGTGATTTAGTTTCGGAGAAGCAAAAGATAAAAACCTTGGTCGACCTTGAATACTCAATCCACTCCATATAGACGATTCCTATCGGATAGGAAAAATTTCTATAGCATCCGATCGAATCAGTCAAAATGGAACACCTTGTATACGTATACATGTATACATGTAGGGGTTTGAGTAGACGAAGCGGAGTGCTTTCGAAGCACTCGTCGCACCCCCGGCGAATACCGCATATGCGAAAACAAGCGGGAAGCAACCGTCGCGCATCGAGGGAGGCGGCCAACAAAGACGATTCCTTTTTTCGTCACCCTTTCCCGTGCGATTCCACTCGACTCTCTCGTGCCGAGTATCTCTCTCCGCGAATCGCGCGACACTGTTATCGTACCATTCCCGTCTCTCTCATTTACTTTTTTTTGTACAATTTCACTCCAGATTGCCGTTTCAAGAGACGACAATAAATAATCGAGGTTATACCGCGACGCGGGAAGGGTTGAATTTTTATGTTACCTTTTTTCTTCACTTGCCCTCCCGTTGCTGGATTATTGTTCGACTTTCGCCGAACCTCGTTAATTACGAAGTTTTGTCATGTTGCAGAGGAGAGACGGGGAAAGAAAAACACCGCTCTTGGTGGCTTCCTGAATCGGTGAGTACTCGTGAATTTTCAACCCTCGCCTCTCTGTGTTTGTACGTCCCGTTCTCCTCTCTCCGATTCTTTTTTTTTTCACGCATCAACGAACAAACTTTTCGCTGATTACACCGCGGTATGCGTCTCTCGCGACGATCATTGCGATTTGTTCATCCATCCCTTACTTATTTCATCCCCTTCGGATATTCACGAGAATCCCATTCGCGGAATTCGTTCGCGTATACTCCGATTTTTGTCGCGCCGTGTAAAATATAAGAATTTTCGTCCACGCATCGCGCCTTTTTCTCCAAATTCAATCCCGTAACTCTGCGAGTAGACTAGCCTGTCTCTCGCTTTTTACCTCAAACGCGAAAAAAACTAGAGAGAGACAGAGAATCGTATAACGGCGTAGATCGGAAATCCATTTGCCGCTCGGTTTTTTGATACGCCGTGTATCAGGGAGGTGGAGACTGATGGACAGAACAAAGGGGGTGGCTAATTAATTGCGGGATGAGCGGCCGGCTATCGAGCGTTAGCGCAAAAAGCTGCAAGGAAACGCGGAGGGTAAAAATAAGCGGTGTGTACGAATCTCTCTGTACACATATATACGTACGTATATGAAATCCAATTAATCCGGTGACGGATAAACCGGGAGCTTCTAATTCACTTCGTATATTGAATTTCAATTTCAAACAAAGCTGGGGGGAAATTCGCCGTGAAACATCCTCATTATCTTTCGTTATCAATTTCATTACGACTGACTCGATCTGAATTTCAATTTTTTCTATGGAAATTTATATTGAAATGTCTGAATATGTTCCAACCTTCATTATCGAACCAAGATAATAACTAGTATTTGATTCAAAAAAAGTTTTAAAGATCAAATAATATTAGATTGAATTAAATCATATGTTTCAGTGTAGTTACTTTGAAAAATATGAGAATAAAATTGGTATGAATATTCAAGTACTTCAAGAAACAAACTCATTTTTGCGAACAAGTGTCGACAATAAAATTTAACGTAATACTGGGTTTTGGGTTCTGTCCTAGTTGGTTGGATGTATATGCTGAGTGTATCCGTTTGATATGTATGTATGTAAAATAGTGCGCTTCTATTTATCTCGCACGGAAGCCGAGCTGGGTAAGCGCTTGCGCGCGAACTCCGCGAAACACAACTGCGCGGGGCGGAGAATGGTTATGGATTTTCGGCCGACGTCGACCTTCGCGCTTCTCGCGCTCCGCGGACAACCCACTCATCTCCTTCTCTCGCTCTCCTCCGAACGTTCGAAAAGCACTCGAAACGGTCCGATTTCTCGTCTCGTCTCGTCGCGCGAAAAGCACTCGCGGGGATACGACGAGTTTTTCTGTTTTCCTTTTTCTTCCTCTCCAGCTCGTTTTTTTTTCTCTCGCAAGCCGGCGAATAAGAGAAAAGCCTCGGTCGCTGATTGATTTCTCGAGTTTGACCGGTAGCTCGTGTTTCTTTCCCGTTTCACTCGAGGGACTCCCACGGAGCTTTTGAAATTTTTTTCCTCCTCACTTTTTCATACTTTTAGTTCGGGATAACCGTTTACATTTGAGGGAACTTTTTCCAACGTCGATGAAAGAAACGTGGATGTAAAGAACGGGGAATTTATGATTTATACCTAAGGAGGTTCGAGTAATCAAACGTTGCCGTTCTAGCGCCGCCATTACGTAGATATGCAGATACGTAAATGGAGAACGTCGAATTACCGGTGCGCTCTCTTCTGATCCTGATGAATAAGAAATGACTATTCGAAGTTTGCAGAACGGAGTTAAACGCTGTTACGCGAGACGAGCTTAACAAGTTCGAACTGTACAAATTCCTTTAAACTCGGTAGATATAAAGACGGTTTATAACAATACCCGTTCAGAATTTCAATAAGCGTAGAATTCCTGGAAAATCCCGATCTGTTTATATTTTTTATTATTGTTGCATACCGCTGCTTTCGAATACGCATGCGAGGTCAATGTACCCAATACACATAAGTTTCGCAATATCTTATTCGGTCTGTTTATTTGCTTATCGAGCACGCGTTCGATATTTACAAATATGCAAAAATTATTTCAAGTTTACAAATACGGCTGTTTTTACATTTCTTTAAATGTCAAGGTTTCAGGAAACAAGGACAGTTAGTCACGTTTTATCGTATTATGAATTTTTTATTCTATTCTTTGGTATACATTTTCAATTATATATTATTAATTTTTTTTTCGATCGAGATTAATTTGATTACATTGATATGTCGAATAATGTATCGTATGTTGATGGTGATAATGAGCGTGTATAATTGCGAATATAATATCGATGCGAGTTTGTGGTATTTTTCAAAATAATTTTTTCGCGTTTAAATTGTTTAAACTGGACACAATGACTGTTTACGAGCAGCCGATCTTAGACGAGAGTACAAGTTGCCTCTAGATCCAACTCCTTCGACTAATTCGACGCCTCCATCACGGGCAACTGCTCCCGGAAGTGGTCTGACCGGGACCTCCGTCTCAAAGATACGCTTTTGCACGTACACATTGCCAGGCACGTAGTCCGGTTTAGATGGTCCGAGCGGACCACAGCCGCCTGTGCATCCGCTCACAATCGGAGATACGATTTCACTTGGTACCGGAACTGGTCTCCAGATCGGCGCGTTTGGTTTTGGTTGGACTGGTTTGAAACCCAGGTCTCTGCAAAAAATATATTATTTTATATTCGGAATATAAGAATAAATTAAAATCGTTAGGCGATAAATTTGTAAATCTAGATTTATCAAAAATTTTAATTTCAACTCACCCGTATGTAATAAGAGAAGCTGAACTAGAAGACGACGAGGAAGACGATTCTGCCTCAACTTCTAATCTTTCGCGTTCGAAAGCTTCGAGTTCAGCTGGATTCTCGGTATCTTCGATGTCGACAGGGGTGAGTCGGTTAGATGGCACGCTGAGCTCGATGACTGGTCTGTCCGAGGTTAGGAGTTTCTCCTCCGGGATGTCCTTTACCGTCTTGCTCACTTTGTACTCGGCGGGCACTGTTCTATGACCAAACGCTAATTTGTCCTCCGGCACGTACTTGCCTCTTTGATAGTGATTCACGATGGGCGCCACGACGTGTTTATAAGCCAGAGACAGCGACACCGGATCGATCGGCACTGGACCCCTTGGTTGAGGAGCTGAAATTCAAAATTTAAAAAAAAAACACGCTTATTATTTGATCTTCCTTCAATTATAAATAAAATTTTATACAAAAACTTTACAATCGCAATCGCGAAGAGGGCTGCCTGTGCTCGGAGTTGAAAAATCGTTTGGGTTAGAAGGATATGTGTTGAGGGCACTGAACGATAAAGGATCGTATGGACTGTCGTCGTAGTACGGGCTTGCGTAATTTACTGGGCCGCTCGATCCGAAACCTACGGGCGCTGCCGTGCTAGGAGAACTGGGGCTACCAAAGGCTCCTCCAAACGATCCAGCCGAACTGGACGCGGATGCGCTAGCTCCACCAAACGCACCACCGATTCCGCTGATTGCGGTTGCCGAACTGGAAGCTTGAGAGCTGGCAAAGCTGGCTGTAAGTGCACCAGACGTGCTCGGTCCGCTGCTAACTGGACCGGAGCTACCGGGTCCTCCTAAAGAGCCACTGTATTCGATTCCATACCCAGGCCCGTAGCTCGGTCCGTAACCTGAACTACCGTATCCAGGACCGTAACTCGAACCTCCATATCCTAATCCATAACTAGAACCACCATATCCAGGAGCGTAACTAGAACCACCGTATCCAGGACCGTAACTGAAACCACCATATCCAGAACCGTAACTTGAACCACTGTATCCAGGACCGTAACTCGAACTTCCTAATCCATAACTCGAACCACCATATCCACCGGCAGGTGAAATACTTTCGTATCCATTACTTGGACCAGAGATAGGATCGGTGAATGCTCCTCCGTATGAGCCAGAAGTGCCATAGCTGCTGTATAATGAACCGTAAGAGGTGCCAAGTGAACTGGATCCTCCGTAGAGTCCTCCAAGATTAGAAGAACCACTGTAGCTGGTGCCGTACGATCCCGAACCAGAGCCATACACTCCATATCCTGCAGAACTCGACCCACCGTAGATTCCTGAACCAGAACCGTACGATCCATATCCACCGTAGCCTACACCACTTACGCTTCCGGAACCGGAACCTCCGTACAGCACTGTCCCTTGGCCATATTTCTTGTACCCTTTCTTCTTGTAAGCCCCGAAGGCACCCGAGCTGGAACTACCGTAGACTGCTCCACTTCCGTAACTCGTACCACCATAGTTCCGTCCGGGACCGTAGTCATCTCGGGATACACCGGAGTCATCGTCGAGGCTGTTGACTAGTATTCCACTGGGTCTCGGGTCGACTACTTGCAAACCTCCGACGACTATTTTTCCTGTCGAAGGATCGACCACGTCCACACCTTCGATGACTGCTTCCCTTCCTCGTGGGTCTACGACATTTACTAGTCCTCCTACAACTAATTCTCCGGTTCGTGGATCGACGACGTTCAAATTCTCGACGTTCAATTCCCCTCCTCTTGGGCCAACTAAGTCTAAACTATTAACAGCGACTCCTTCGCCTCTCGGGTCCACAAGATTACCGCCGATGACCGTCGTACTATCGCTGTCTCCTCTCGCGGATGCTGTGGTAAAGCTCTGGTTGATCACTTCTACGTCGGCACTTCCACCGACTCCCACGGAACTTCCCGAACTGACGCTCGAGCCACTACTTGCACCGTTCACCAAGAATGGCCTGACTGGATTGTAAGGTCCGTCATTGTCGCAATCGCTGTCGGGTTTGACAATTTTTCCCGCGGCAACTTCGTTAGCTCTGTCGTAGACTTGGACACCCCCCGCGCTCGCTGTAGTAGAAACACCGCCTCGTGCGACTCCGTACTGTCTCAGAAGGTCCAAGCAGTTCAAAACCGGGGCGGGTTTATTCTCGCATCGAACTTTTCCGGGATAAGCCGGCGTGACAACTGTGTTCACTACTTTGCCAATTATCGCGCCTGTTTCACGGTCGACTTCCTCGATCGGATTGCACAAATCTCCCACTGGCTTGAGACTGAAAATAATTGAATTTCATAAATAACGGTCATAAATTTAAGCTTGAATTTATAATCGATTTACCTCGGTACTACAACTGGTTTCGTGTTTGGATCCTCCACAACTTCGATGTTACCGTATTTGTCGCCGATACCGTAGAGCCTGTCGTGGTATCTGCTGTAGGATCTCGCTTCGTCGGGAATTCTGTAAGATCCGCTTCTGTATCCGCTGGAGTATCCGGCAGCTCCGCCGTATCCGGCGTACGCGTAGCTGGATCTGGCGAGCCCTTGGTTGATCGCTAGCGGAGACGCGTAGACCAGCGGTCGCGAAAGTTTCGCCGCCTTGACTACCACCTCGGCGCACGTGCAGGGATTGTTGCCTGGGGAAAATCGAGAGATTCCCCCGAGTTATAGCGAGCATTAGCCGCGCCAACCGCGGACGCAATTACAGAGCAAAGTCTGTTAGCCGTATTAACTTCTCGCGAAGTTCACTCCAAAGTACTAGCTCGCAACTAGTATATTACATATTTGAATTTTTCTCTCTCCTATGACTCACCTGGTCCGAGACTACCGCAACCCGGCTTGTGGTAATGCGCCAGACACGCGCCGGTCGCTATCGCGAGCAGGATGCCCAGGATCTGGATGTGCGAGGTCCTCATGATTCTCCTCGTGGTGTGCCTTGAACTCGCTTTGTGTTCTCGCCGAGACTCGCGAGGCTTTTATACACCCGAGGTCGATGGGTCGGCCGAGAGACTCTCGCGATCCGATTTCGCAAACGTCAAAACATTACCGACTCCGCGCTTGTTGTTTCCACGTAGTCCGGAAGGACGTGTCCAGGCTCGCATAACTTGCACGGGAAGCGCATGACATCGTGCCAAAACATTCGTCGCTTCCTGAAATGTCGAGCATATCTTACGACATTCTTTCGGCTTTGTCGCACCCATCTTCTAATTCGACAAAGAGAGCGAACGAGAAATTCGCCTCTCGTTATTCTTTATACATCTGTCGCAACGTCAGCGTTCCGGTGCAATTTTTGCTAACGAAATCGGATCTCGATACGAGCCCGACGTCACACAGCGAGCGGCCTCGACGCGGACGAACGAAAACGAAGGTGAACGGAATCGATTATAGTATGGCGCGGTAGTCCTTGATAGCGGTCGTCGCATCCGACAAAGAGCATCCACCTGAGTTTCATCGTATAGGGTGATGAGAAGAGGTATCGATTTCGTCCATTCGCCAAAGTGATATTTTTGGTGAAATTGATTTTGTGTGAGTAGGTGTACGAATTTTTATTTCACGATTTTATCATCTTATTTGATTTTATTGTTGATAAATTTCTTATATTAAGAAATCACAATAATTTGGCTTCAGAATCACGAAGAACGACTTTAAAACAAAGGGAACTCTTTCATGAAATAAAAGGTAGAATCGCTACAGTAGAATCATAATGAAAGGCTATATATAGCGAGTATTAGTTACTTATCCACGATTTCCTAACACTGGAACCACCATCTCGCGGAAAAAACTCGGTCCACAATCGCTTAATAATTCTTCGCCAAGTTTTTTTTCAGAGACGAAGTTTTAGTTAGTACGGTATACCTCTCTTCGAACTCGGAAAGGTCAATTCCAAAAAATGTGTTATCCCGTTACCCGAGACCTTCGATTTTTTCGTTCCATATAAATAAACAGTTGGCGGAATCAAAGCGAGCGAGTGAAAGAGAGAAACACGACGGGCTGAATATGGATGAACAAAGGAGCCAGGGTTCTACTGGTCAGGGTGGTAAAAGCCCTAGAGGTCGGGCGGTCCGGGTGGTTGGAGGGATGCAAGAGGGGCTCGAAATGGTAGAGCCTCGATGTCCATCGGGCGAGTCGGGCGGAGGATTACCCGCCGATCTCTGATCTCCGCGTAAACAGCCTGGGGGCCGCGGCCGCGCAGCGAGCGTTTCATGCTTACAAAGTGGTGTACACGCCGCTCTCGGCTGTATTGAGGAGGAGAGCTACTCTATTTCTATCGAGACCGTTACACCGAGAATATTCGTACGGGCATTCGCGCGGAGGAGTGCCAGCCAATAACAATTTTTCCCAAGATTGGTTGAAAAAAATGTACGTAATTTTATTCATCGATACCACCAAACAAGATTCTCCTGTTTCGCGACGGATATTTCAATTACGCGTTCGCAAGAGTTTCGTCCTGGCTTTGAATCGAAGGAGCGTCCGATTACGAATCGGATGCTATCGCTGCGCGAGGTAGGTTCATCGGCGTGGGTATGGAATGCTTCTCGAGGATAGTTTCGATTAAATCTGGTACGATAAATCGTGCCAATCGAAAAGTTGTACTAAATTGAATACTCGCGATAAAAATGAACACAAAGTTAGCGATAAATTCGATAACGATTGCTTTTTCCAAATTGGGATTTTTCTCATTCAATCCTTTTAGAGTATACACCACGTAGTGCAAATAAGTATAACGAATATAAAATAATTTTTAAATTGACAAAGCGAGAAGAGGATAATGTTCGCGCTCGGCGAGGTTGGTTGCGGTACTCTGCGGCAGCCAGTTTGTGTCGCCATCTTGGTTTATCGATTTCCACTCCCTC
>NCVS01000300.1:11346-63905 GCA_003055095.1 Goniozus legneri
CTACTCTCTTACCACTCTCGCGCTCTTTTCCGTTCATCCGCGACTCCTCTCCGTCCTTCTTAGATTTCGTATAATTTTTCTCTCGCACCGACGTCTCTTTTTTTCCTCGGCCTGAGTTCCGTCGATCCCTCCGTCGTTATCATTTGAGTCGTTTTAAGGGACGCGAAAAACCGTGCGCGGTCATTTTTCACCGCTCCTCTTTTTTTTTCCTCTCGCCAAGAAAACGAGCACCCGTTGGACCTCGCAAGGCCACGATTACCGGAGTATCCGGTGGCGCAATTTCCAGCGCTAATAATCGCGCGGCACCTCCAGCACCGATATTCTTCCGAAATTCGATTTAACGGGGAAGAGTAACGCGGAAATTGCGTTCCGTTCAAATTATGCGCATAAATTCGTCGTCCGCGACGAGGTTGCGTGGCCGTGCGCGCGGCCGCGTTCGATTGCGCGTCTGGTAATTAGTTTGCGTTAGCTGCGAGGGATAGAAGGCTCGAACGAAGCGATTCGATTGGTTTATAACGATCCGTGCGCGGCGATTGACCGTGACGCACTCGATCGCCCGCGGTTAATCGACCGTCTCGTCGGCTCTTATCATCGTGAAAACATCGTGTATAACGACGTTCGGGGAGGGAAAAATCGAGGAGCCCGGGAGAGGAGGTTAGGAACATTGGCTACTAAAAGTTCCAACAACGTGCAATCGCAGCACTTACGAGATAAGACTTTTCCTGGGCTTCTTCGAGAGCGGGCGAGTCGTAAAGTCGCCGCGAGTTTATTGCACCTGATATGTTTTCCTCCTCCTGCCCTGGTGCCGCGTTAGTTTCTTCTTTATCTCCTCCTCTCGCCGCTCTGCCTTACTTTTTGCGCACCCTGATGAAAGGGTATACATCGAGCTGGAAATGCGTCCGCGAGGGGAGGTGGGGAGGCGCACCAGGTGGCAACGACGAGTCCCAGACATCGTAACCAGGCTATGGAAAAAAATTTGTTTTTCTCGCCCAGCCACCGGCGGGGAAAATTTTCTCTCGCCCGTTTCATTCTTCATCGGGACGCTTGGTGTAGACTCGAGGACCTTGAAGTGTTTAGAACGCGAAACGCGTATAGGACCCCGTTCTATGAATTTTAGAGTGGCGCCTTTTTTTTCGCGTTTAAACATAGTCGAAATTACGAGTGAAGTGACTGTCGGCTGGTCGTGAAACAGAATTCTA
Organism: Goniozus legneri; assembly: GCA_003055095.1. Taxonomy (NCBI): domain Eukaryota; kingdom Metazoa; phylum Arthropoda; class Insecta; order Hymenoptera; family Bethylidae; genus Goniozus; species Goniozus legneri. The sequence continues at coordinate 12,546 of NCVS01000300.1, forward strand.
GGGGTGTGTAGCTCGTGTGGAGGAGTGGGGGGATAAACAAACGACGCACTTGGCTAGGATTTTTCAGCTCTGCTTTGCATTTTTCGGATATTTCGAGTGAAAACTGGCTGGGGAAAGATGGCGCCCGCGACGTTATCGTTGAGAACTGTTTATGCACCTCGTAAAAAGCTAAGTGACGAGGTACTTGGACGACGTCTCGCTACCTAGCTGGGTAACGTCCGTGCCGGGAGATACGACTCCGTCATTGTCCGCCCCGTCGCGGGGATAAAGAGTCGAAAAATGGAGGAAGAAACGTCGAGTGTGGAAGAACGAGTGGAAATTTGGTGCCAGAGTTGCTGCGAGATCTACTGTTTTTCAAACTTAAATAGCAGGAATACAATAATAAAACAAGAAAAAATACAAGTACGAGAACGATAAATAATTATTTGAAAAGATCTGCCATGAAGCTACAATCCGGAAAAACAATTTTAGTATCTCATATAAGTTACATAAGCATCCCGTCTGTCTCTCTTCGTTATTTCTCGTCGTCTTTTATTGATCAAAAAACTCGTATAAATTATTCCGACTCTCAGTTAGACGGATGTTACGTTTCCCTTCTTTTGAAGACGCAGACGTCATTAGAACGGGTGGGGTATATACTCGATTTGTATCTCCCGCGCGAGGTGTGACGCTGGGACGTCAAAAGCAGACGAGAAGGCGGAAGAAGGAATCGCAAGAGGAATTGCACGAAATCGTCGAGTTCCGAAAATCAGTTTTACAACGCGCGTGACACCTCGTTTAAATTTCATGGGTACGCGGGTGTTTATAGTCGAAAGGGTGGAGCGCCTGTATCTTATTTTTGCGCGACGGCACTCGCTAAAATCGTCGAACGTGAGAGAGGGAAGTCGTTGTGTATAGAGATAGAGGGGTTGGCAGACGCTCATTTGAATTCCGTGGAATCGAGAAGCGTTGCCGAGGCCGAGGCAAAATGCGGCATAAATTGAGCTCTACTACCTCCGGGTACCGCGTGTAACGCGGTAAGCTTCTTATTGTTAGCCCGACTCGGTTCGAAACCTCGAGCGCGAAACGAACCCTCCGCGTTTCGCGGGCCAGTTGCTTTCTCAACTTTTGCATATCCGGATCCGAAATCCGGAATATAATATTCGAAATGACGAATCGCATCGACAGCGCAATCAAATTTTCGACACAGACGAAGCGAATATTCATCCGCGGATTTCGAATTTGCTATTTGAAACAACTCTGAAGTTACGGTACACGAGAAACGAGCTGAATTTAATGAATTTTGTTTCCTATCGGGAAATAATAAAATAATAGATATTCCGAATAAATACAGTAGTTTAGGATGTTTCTTTAGATCGAACGTTACTTGATCTTTAGCCAAAAAATACAATTTACTACCATCGAACAATAATTTTATTTGCTGCAGAATATTTGAATTCAAAGAAATGTCAGCTGAATAAAAGTTTTTTTAGCCACGTATGGATTTAAGACACCCCGGATATCACAGAATTTTCATTCGACCCAGAATATCTTATTCCTCGGTGTGTATGAATTCAACTCCAGCGGAAAAAAACCTCCGGTGTTTACTGCCAAGTCCATTCGCGAGTTGCAGCCTTACGCAAAAATTGTTTCCCATCGTGCGGTCCTCTCACGGATAGGAAGACCGGAAACGTTCGGCCATTTACCGAAATTGGCCGGTGCGCCGTATAAAACGAGAAAATACTCGTAGCCGAGTCTCGAGTAAAATGGAGGACTGGCGAGAACGTAATGGGGATTCCATCCAGACTGAATTTTTCATCTCGTCTTTTAGCGCGGCAATCGTGCTTTACCTTCACCTTCCTGTTTTTCCTTTTGTTCTTTCCTCTTTTTTCCCCTCTCCTTCTTGTTTCCTGCGCGAAGAAATCCAAGCGCGTGTCATACCGACTGATTTCTCGCAGGGACCGGTACCACCCCTACACCCTCTCTTCATTAACAATGTATAGATATTTGTCGAGTCGACGACGTTTCGTTATTTATGGCTCGTCGAGTTTCACTCGTCGGGGGAACCCGACGTTCGTTTTCGCGTACTTCGGAAAGAAAAATTACGGATTCGAGGCACACCCGGTGAAAATTAATTACGTTACATCTCGCCGAGACAACAACCGCTGACTCGTTGATAACCCATTAGATTTTCAACGGGTGGGGTCAACGGGTATAAAAAAAAAGTACGAATCGCAAACAGAGATTGCAATTGAAGTTTGATTGCCTATGAAATTTTGAAGGGACCGCTCGTAAATTCGCCTCGGTTGCACGTAACAAAAATAAGCGTATACGTATGCCGAGTTTATCCGGAATGTATGAATTTTTTTTTTTTCTTATATACGCTCTCGTCGTGAATTATTCGAGGGGCCCTCAAGTTTCTCCTGTTTCCACTGACGCGTTCAAACATTAACGCCGAGCCCCAGGAATTCGTAACGAGACCGAGTCGAGTCATCTTATTACAGCGAACGTCGAGCTCGCAATGAGGAGATTCGACTGCATCGGTGAATTTCGGGACGATCGAACTCACGGTGAGCGCTCGCTCCTCTAGAAAGGACGCGGTGGTTGGTCGTTAACCAACGTCACGTCACGACGATAATAAACGCCGCCGCGAGCATCGACACGGGCATTCGATAATGGCGGTCGACGTTGAAAGCTGATCACGAGACGCTGAATAAAGAATCGATTTTTCCCGTCATTTTTTTTCCTCGCCCTCGCTTTTTTCACCAGAGCCTCGAACTACGAGCATAAATCTCTCGTAGAGGATATGGCGTCGTAAGGAACGATGGTTGGATGTCGATTAGATTATGATGTATCTGGATTACGTAGATGGGTGAATAGAGCGCTGCTGTATTGGCAATAAAGATGTCTAGATTTCGCAGTAGGAAAAGTAGTCTGAGCCACAAAATAAAATTCGTTTGGCTGAAATAGATATTCTTCTGTGAATAGTGCAATGTACGTGAAAAATTTATTAAATGCTTTTCATTAACTCAGAAATTAATCGAATTATTATTATTGTGTTTAACATAATACAATATCCTCGCCTCCATCAATATTGGTCGAAAAATTAATCACTCGCGAGGTAAATGTATGAATTTCCAAAGAGAGTCAACTTATCCGTGAGAGAAAATATTAATTTCGGTCCCTTCAGCGGCGGATCGCGTGATAGATCATCTCCTCTGTGTACGGAACGAGCGGGCGTACGACGAGCGGCTGGGACGTCCATAAACAACGGGACGCGTATATCTCGACGACCGTGACGATTTTAGGGTAATGTGCCATAGCGGGGGATAACGGTGGCGTCAGCCGTCAGCGGAGCTCGATCGTCCGTATTGTGAAATGGAGGGAGAGTGAGCCAGTACGATCCGGTGAATATTTCACGCGAGCCGGACCCGATACACAAATTCTCCATATCGCGAGATTCCTTGCACAAGGGGTGTCCCGTCTTCATCCGACTCCTTCGGAATTCGTTCTCTCGGAATTCCGTCTGAGATTATACACCGAGAGAAATTTAACGTCGAATAGTAAACTAAAATAAATACACTTATTTTATAAAAAATTTAAAATAAAATATAAGACAATGACGATGCTGAGTAAAAAGAATAATGAATTAATCAAATGTTTGCGTTGTTTAAAAATTTTATTACATTATTTACAACAATTGATTTCAAACCTATCACAAGGTGTTTGACTACCCACGGGCAAAATTGAAAATTTTATCAGGCGGTTATTATCATAATTGATCTCTCAATTATAAAACTCGCTCTAGTCGAGTTTCCGATCGATCGAAACAAGACACCCCGTATAGCTCATCCCGGTGCGTTATCTCCTTCCGATTCTGTATCGCCGTCTCACCTGTCTCAACTGTCGGACGTAATTCAGGAATTGAGACGGGTTTTGAGTCAGGAAGCACCAGACGGCCGTTATAATACGCCGAGGAGCGCGTTCTCGGATTTTCTGGTGTAGCTAGAGGGGCTGAAATTTTCACGAGGTAAGCCACGCGAACTTGAAATCTATAATACGCCCCGTCTCGGTGAATGAACCAACCTCGGGTATTCCTTTTTTTTCTCTCGGTCTTTGTGTACCTCGCTCATTAGCGTATTAATCGTCGCATGCGCTTCCGCGCGCACATCCGCTCGACGAGGCGCGAAACCGATGTCGAGATCGATATTTTACCGACTCTCGCTCTTTCTCTCGAGCCACGGTTAGACCGAGCCAACGAATAATTAACAACCGCCTCGTAATCGGCGACGAAAACAACTTGTTATTATCGCGTTATTTGAATTCGACGAATTGCGCTATTTTATCAAATTTTCTAGAAATAATCGTTCGCGGATTTAGATAAACCGACTCACGATAAAAATTCGCTTAACTCGATATCCAGTTCAATTAGGATTATTAGAATCTGATAATCGAAACGAATGAAAATTTCAACGTCTCATTTTTGCGCACGTTTGTAAAGCTCGAAAAAATTTATCAGCTCTCTCGCTGATTCCGGCTTATCTATGCGATTCCTTTATTCGATTTATCAAGATTTTGGCTGCGAGAAGGCGATAAATTTTCAGTTTCGCGTAACGCTGATTCGGGGCGAATAAAATTCGCGGCCGAAAAAATTCTTCGCACCCAATAAAGAACGTTTATCGAAACGCTTATTATCCTCCCCTGTTCGTAGCGGTAATATCCGTCTCTGCGTTATCGATCCTCGCCTATACGCGCTCGTTCTCTCTCCCTTTCTCTAGAGTCGGTGCGAATGAACGAATCTAATTATAGTCCGCGAGTACACACGATATCGTACGTCGGATCCACTATAACACGAACGTATTAACAACAATTCGACCACTGTATACTTACACCTATCGGGGGAATCCGTATCGCTGTTTCGCGTACACGAACCTGTTCTATGTAGCCGCATCAGTCGAAACTCGGTTATTTTTTTTTTGCCGATACAGTTTACATGTGTTGACAGCCTAGTTCTACACTGATAGTCCGGTTTGATTTATTTGCCCATCGGATATACTTATCCGTAGTTAATAATGAACTATGAAACAACCGTATGAAAAATGAGCAAGACGTGATATTAAAGGCAGAATAAGGGAGCGATTATGATAATTTATAAACCAAATTGGTATCGGATCAATCGTAAGGCAGAGCTTTTCTTTCGCGCCCTAGCGAGGGGAGTAAATTGCGGTACCAAGATACGCCGGCGAACGTATCATTCGGCGTTCTTAATTAAGCTTAATTAATCTACGGCAGTCGCACGTTGGAGCCCGTCCTCTTTCACTCCCCTTACTTTCTCTCCCTCCCTCTTTCTAGATTAAGAGAAACGAGATTAAGCCAGCAGCCGGCGTTAGACGCGTGCCTCGCGGATACTCGCACAGAAATGTATCTTAATATAAAAGCCGCTGGAATGCGTCTTACACATCCTCGAACGAGACCTCGTGGATCGATTCTAAATATCGATTCGCGAAACTCGGTCAATACGACCGTGTTTATTTATTTCGCAGGGTAATAACACTATTTTTATCATTATTTTGGTTTTACTGTTTCTCAGGAGAGAAAAAAAGTAAAAATTCTCGATCTCGGAATTTTTTTCCTCTCTCTCTTTCTCTTTATTTGCTGGCACGGAATATATCGACTCCGAACCACCTGGCCGAACGCTGAATGTGAATACCGAACTTCCATCGAGTTCTCGAGAGAATGTTCTTCTGTCGAGATTTAACGACTGGATAGTTCATTGTTCGATTTATTGTTACGAGTCTTGTACCTTCTTCATCTCCTGTCTCTATGTAAATTCAGAGAAACCGCGATCGCGTGAGAGCTGAACGCGTGCCAATACCGTCGCGTTTTGACATCTGTATTAAAATGCGCGTTAAATAACGCGGAGTTGGTACGACCCGATCGCGCAATCGCGGAAATTGGCATGATTCCGCATGAATACGTCAACGAGATTCGATCGAATCGAGTCTACTAGAACACTTTTTTATTCATTCAACTATCCGAGTGAAAAAATTGTTACTCTTCAGTTTGATTAGGAGCGAAGAAACTTCAATTGGAGAATAATATACTCAATGTTGACCTCTCCGAAGGTACTCTACTCGTGAATATCAAATGAGTTCGTAGTCATCAACATCGAAATGAATATTTGACCAGAACATGTGTTCGGAACAATCAAAGCGAAGCTTTTCTGTACACTTCTAGGAGTTGATAGTTTGATTACTGCTATTTTTGACAGTTTAAAAAGGATCCATATTGATTTTTTCACAATCAGTTTTCATATACAATTCTTGTCAAATTAATACAGCTGTAAGGTTCTCACTCATCTCACCCTGGATCTATAAAGATATTTTTTGAATTATCTACTTATATTTTTTTGATGGTTGGAAATATTTTCATTATCAAATAATTGTACATTGCAATAGTTCTAGAAACCAATATGTATGTACAGCGACATGGCAAAACAGAACTATTATTTGTCCAACTAACAAAACTTTTGTTCGCTTAACTAACAAAATAGTGAAAGATACTATTAATTCCTGACTACTTCGCACAGTAACTATAACTCGTATGCCGTTTTGTTTGACTACACAGCGATTTGCCATCAGATTTTCAATCAGACTGTCAAGTTTCTTTCAGTTCTCAAACGGAAAAACCATAACAAAATAGCGTTAATTTCGTACTCCTTCAGTCAGAACAAACAGTTCATCAAAAGAACTTGGCGTGTATCGAATCGTACGAGTGGATAATAACCCGTAAAAGAATGCACGTAGGGAAATGCTGGAGAGAGAGAGAGAGAGAGAGAGAGAGAGAGAGAGAGAGCGAAATAGAGAAGAGAGTAAAAATGCGAGACGGAGAGAATCCGCCGGCCGGTGTTACGGGGCCGGCGAGGGGCCGGTAAGGGGTGGTTGGCCAGCCAGTGGTGGCCGGATGATGGTGGGGGTGCGTCGACCGAGGTCGTCGTCGGGCGGCGGCGGCGGCGGCGGCTAGTCGCGGGTGCAAAAAGGAGAGAAGATCAAAGAGAGCGAGAGGGGGAGTAGAGTTGAATCGAGTGAATCGCGCGCACGCGCGAGCCCCGAACTTCCCCGACGTCTGGCCAGTCGTACGTAGCCCTTCACACGCGTCGCGTCGCTCTCGTTCGCTTCCGTCTCTCTTGCACGCTCTTCGATCCCGACGACTCTTTTTCCTTCTCGCTCCACTCCCGCGTTCGCTGTTCTGTCGTCGAGGAGAAAAATTAAAAACCAGAAAAAAAAGGAGGAGGATAATCGAGAGTGTCCCCGTCACGCTCCAGGCCGAACACGTTCGATCGCGGGGCGTTCACCACTTTCGGAGCAACTCGCGCGTCGATCGCGTTCAGTGCCACAGAAAAATTGTACGTTCGCGTTCGCGCGATCGAGTCGGAGTGTTACGGGCGATCGAGCGACGTTTCGCCGGCCGGTAGCGAGCACAGAGGACGTTCGAACGTTCCACGAGCGATAGAGAGAGATAGGAATAGTATCGAACTGTCGCGTCGCTGTGTTCACGTTGCTCGCAGTGAGAATACCTCACCTGGTGTGTAGTTTTTATTCCAAGAGGGAAAGGGGGGGAGAGAGAGAAAAATTATTTGTGAAAGGTGAATCACGTGATGTCAAACAATGTTGTATTGAGGGGTTTCTTGTTCTGAAAATTTGTTCACCTGGTCTCGTTACTCGGTGTGACAACATACACACACGTACATATAAATATTCTGTAGTACGTTGAATCGTGACAAGCGTAAAAAAAAAAAAAATTAGTGCAGCTCGGGATCAATTTCACTCCGTTTCACTGGAGGAGGAGGAAGAAAGAACACAACTCGCGCTATCGATCCGCCTTGAAAGGGTTTTCGCACAGGTAAGTCACCGTACAGTCGCGCGATCCCGTCGTGCGAAATTCCGTGCGAGAGTGTGTCTCGCACTCGTCGATTATCGTTCCTCGCGTTGCGCAACGATGAAGCGGGAGGGAGAGAGAAAGAGAGAGAACGGGATACAGAGTACGAGAGAAAGAGAGAGATGAGAGATCTCGATGTTTATTTCTGCGAAGGCGTGTGTACGAGCGCGCACGTGGTTCAAGGTCGAATTTTATCGGCGAGAGCCGATATATATATAATACTCTCTCTCTCTCTCTCTCTCTCTCTCTCTCTCTCTCCCTCTCTTTTTCCCACACACGCGTACGAGTACGTATTCGCCGAATTCGCTACCAGTCACGTGTGTGTATCGCTCGGAAACGCCAAATAAATTTGACAAATTCGTCGCTTTACGAGCTAATGTTTACGGCGAATGTGTCCCGGCGAATTTTCTCGAGAGAAAATTTCGCAACCTCGTCATTCCCCAGATTCTACCGAGCTTCGGCGAATTTTATTTCGGCGAATTCGGAATATTTTTTTAACCGCGTTCAAAGATCGACCGTGACACTCGTTTCGCGTCGAATGTACGTTGCGGGTGATTTGGGGACAATTCGTTTCGAAGCGGTTCTATTTTTCGTGCACAGACGAGCGGGCAGTGCGTGAAATTTCTACTCGCCGCTTGCACGCACGTCGTCCGACTACACCTATCCCTCCCTCGCCCCTCCGCGTACGCGCGATCGATATTTACGAGCCACATAGAACGATATCGCAAATTTCGGCTATACGCGTGCACGTATACATTAACGTGCCGTACGTGCGTACATGTACGAGACGCTCCCGTATTGCCGTCGATTACCCGTCACGCTCCCGACGGATCAATTTTCGCTATGCGCGTCTGCGAGTTAATTAAAACCACGCAACTGCGCCGAAATTCTATCGTATCTTCCTTCTCCGAAATATTTTTATATCAAAATTTGTTCAAATTCGCGCCATCGTCTTTAATTTGCATTTTAAAACGCAAGAAAAACTGAAGCAATTACGTATTTAATTAATTTATTTTCGCTATGCGCATATCGTATCTTCATATTCTGTAAAATTTTTATATGGAAATTCGTTTAAAGTTACTCCAGCGTCTTAATTTTGCATTTTAAAACGAAAAAAAAAGTAGATTAATTACATATTTATTAATTGATCAATTTTTACTATGCGCGCAACGTATCTTCGTTTTTCATAAAAATTTTTATATGAAAATTCGTTTAGTGTTCACCGCTGCCTTAATTTCAAGAAATTATACTAAGAAAAACTAAATCAATTGTGAATTTATTAATTAATCACTTTTTCCCGTACGCGTCTGTGAGTTAATTAAAACCACGCAACTGCACTGGAATGATATTGGATCTTAGTATCCTCCGCGGAGGATTTTTATAAGAAAATTGAATATAGCTATTCAAGTTGATCGATTATTTTCTTCGGAAGAAACGTAGAATTGTTCAATATCATAGGAAAAGATTCTTTATAAATCAGTTGGAGTGGCCACAAGTCCTCGCCAGCTCTCATTCCCGTTTGTTTTTACAACAGCGCGGTCCCGAACTAAGCGGGGAAATTTTCATAGAAACGGAGTTTCGGACGATAAATTCGCGCGCACGCGGCGTACTGCGCGTTGGTGCTTGGCGTCCGAGAAAGACCCACCGATCGATACGAAATATCGAGGACGCCGGTCGAGATTGAGAACTCGCCGTGTATATACGTATCTCGATCTTGGCACGCGAAATTCGATCGTTAAAAAAAAAAACGTCCCAACTTACCATTTTTCCCCCCTTTCAATATTGGACAGCTGACAGGTCAGGAATAATTTTGGGAAACGGATGATTAATAGCAAACTAGAACCTCATTACGGTGAATTTCGTCTTCGAGAGATTTTCAAACTGCAGCGGACGGCTTCGCCCTTACGAAGTACTTCGTCTCGAGTTTTGTTATAACGAGACTCGATCGCAGGATAAAAAAAAAAAAGAGGAGTAACGAATGTTTATCCGAGCCTTCGCCAAGGCTGAATATTCGCCCGAAAAATTCATTAATCACGTCTAACGAGGATAATCCGGGTCCGTTTCTCTTTTTCTTCTCTTTCTATCTCCCCTCGCTCTCTCGGTTGCCATGTGTTACGCGAAAACGTCGTCACCCACGTGTTTGTCAGCGAAAACAGCGCGGCGCGCGGGGAACAGGATACGCAATATTCGAGTCAGCTATAAGCACATAGTATCGCTGAAGTGTTTCGATCGGCCGCCAACTTTTAGTCCGGGTGTTTACTTAGTCGGCCACTCTCGAAAATAAACGTTAATGCGATGAAAAGCGGTGAAATTTCTTTTTGCAATCGAGTCTATTTTCGCTGTTGAGTCGAGATACGCCGAGGAAATATTTGTATAGGAGCGTAATGAGTTTGGTTCGCGAGATCCGAACTCGATTCGGATCGAGAGAAGCGTCTTACGTAATATCGAGCGTTCTGCGCGAGCTAGTCCTCGCGGAGACCGCGTAAAATCGAAATACGTACGATCGTATATTCGAATGCGGTGGAGGAAAAAAATATTTCGTACGACGAACCTCGTACTCTCGGTCAGTAGAGTTTACGTTACGCTCTATCGTAAAGACGTACGCGAGCCGTTCTGGAATCAGACCAGAAACTCCGGAGCCAAGCGAACGAGCAAAAACTTAATACGTACTCTTCAATTTAATCCAATTATCTTTCACCAGTCAAAAATCACATTCCAGACTAGATATATTGTCTCTGCTGACAAGTTGAGTTATCTCGACTAGATTATCAAGGATGTTTCGGAGTTACAATAGTCAGCACAGAAATATTTGAAAATTTTATAATATCAAGAAGATGAGTTATTGTTTAAAATTATTTAAAATTGGAAATTGAAATTCGAATCTGTAATTCAAACAAATATTTCGTTTGACAACTTTAAATATTTATTTCCACCAAATAATTATTAAACAAATTTTCATATGCACTATAGTATCAAGAATATGTATTATTTATTTCATACAACTATTATAACTACCAACGCTTTTTAATCCCGATATAATGTAAAAAAAATCGAATTGTTTTCGAAATATTTTACAACAGTGAAAGTACATAAGCCGCAGAAAATGATTTTCGACGAATCCCGCGAGAATCGCGCGCATTACCGGTTGCGTAATGCAATTAATGCAAATTGACGGGGCGCGGAGAGTCGACGCAGCTGCGAAGGCCGAGTGCGTTCGTGTCGCACGAGTGCACACGCGAGCGCGTGCCGAACTCGGAGGAATTAATCGTTTCGCGACTCGACCGCGTGCACGCTTTGACGTGGGTGTATCGAGTGAAGGGAGCGAAGGGAGAAACGTTATCGACCACGAGTTACATAATCCAGTCGTGTAAACACGACCGCTCCAATTACACGAGAGAGAGAGAGAGAGAGAGAGAGAGAGATGCTCCGATCGCGGTGCACGCCTCTGGCTTAGCTTCCCGTCGGGAAAGTAGTCTTCACCCTTCCACTCTGCCGCCTCACCCTCCGTCACGCATTCTTAATTTATCCACGTGCGACGGCGCGCCGTAATCCGGTCGAAAAATAAAATTTGATTCCATTACTTCTATTAATAATTTTCAGTGTCCTTTGCAATAATTCAATCTCGCCGCACGATAATATCGTATAATTCGGGAATATATCAGAATTTCGCGCGAGAGCGATGAATTATTCAAGTTATAAACATTATAAATCGTGGAAAAACAAATGGGAAATAAAAAAGTCGAAGCTCCGATAAATTTATAATTTCTTAAAATCTCGCCCTCGGCTGGGTTTTTGTTACCAATTTGTCAGAATATTCCCTGTTGGTGAAATATTCTTTCATCGAGAGGGTTCGCTTCATTCAATACAGTCACCGTTTGCTCTTTCGTACAGTCACCCTCCGATCGGGGGAAAGTTCGACCGGTATTCTTCTCGGAATGTCACGTGATATATGTATGAACGCAGCACGAAAATGTCGGCGTGCCCTTGGCGCCAACTCGCGAAGAATAAGGGTAGACGCCCTTCCTGCGAAAGATCGTTGACCTCACTTACGTAAATGTCCTCTCTCTCTCTCTCTCTCTCTCAACCCTCGAAACGCGTAGGAATCTCGACGTACGTCCCTAACGACGCGTGCATAAGTAATCATTCTTCCACCCAGCCTATCTCTCTCTCTCTCTCTCTTTCCCTCCGTATCTGCCGATTCCACGTTTCCCAGCGAAACGTTACTGAATTATTATCGTATATCTGAGAACCCAGACGCGACAGAGTGAGCGAGAGAGATAGCAAAAGAGCGAGATGTGAGGGAGAAAAAGAGAAAAAATAGTAAGAAAATGAGACGGAGAGTAAGAGAGTTGTGCGATAGACACAGCTAAGTGTACAAGAGAAATAACGTTAAAAATAAGCAGTATTCGTCAGATAATTCTTTTTCTCTCGCAGCATCATCAGTGGGAGGTTTTTCGGTGGTCTCGTATTACCTTACTTCGTTTGCGGCGTTATCGTTCGCGAAACAACGTCACTCGAGCGTCGGAAAAACTCTCTCTCTCTCTTTCCCTCCTCTCACTCGTTCGTTCTTTCTATCCTTCGCTCGACCCCAACTGCTCGCGCGGAATGGCCCCTTAACTCGGACCGGGGCTACGGACATGCAACGTACTCTCCCGACGAGGGCAGCGTGAAATAATACTAACACACATACCTCCGTCCTATTGATTTTTACGCCCACTACTTTCTGTACGCGCGCGTGTGTGTGTGTGTGTGTGTGTGTGTGGGCATGTTTGTACTACACGTCCCGCACCTCACCCTGCCACCGTGACGCTGTACACGCGCGCACGTTGCTCTCACCCACGCTTGTCACTCAATTCCCGAAAAAGAGTAGATGAAAATTTGCGATTCGACATATTCCTCTTAATTCCGATCCTCTTATCGATTTCAATATCGACAAGAGCGGATCGCGATGTATTTTCAAAAAAATATTCCCCGTGGGCGTTCCCTGGATTTTCTACTCGCTATTTCTTTGGGATTTTTTTGCGATGGGCGAGGAATAAAAGAGAATTTTAATTGACGCGATCGATTGTCAAGGACGGGTTCTCGTGTAAACACGAGCAATATTCGGAGAAGTGCCAAATCGTCGAGAAGATTTATCGTCCCGGGGATTTATGTTCGATCGACGAGCAAATTCACACTGCGATATAACGACGGGGCTTTATCCGACCGTGTCACGTGTGCTCTCTTGTCATCCGGCGATATAGCCGTTCGAGTGTTTCGCGAGTGTTTCTCTTGCATCCGATTCGCGTACATGATCGGTGGATCGTACGAGATTAAATGCCGGTTTTCGACATTCTGTCGACTCGATAAATTTTGCATAATTTCAAATGATTGAAAAATTAAACGTGAAAACTGTTACATAAAATTAAGGTTTGAATTGTAAACATATAAATATTTATTTGAAACAATAAATTCATTCCCTCGATCGATATTTTAACATAATGTTTGAAATATTAAACAGCTTCAACGAATATTCGTTTCCAATATATCATTAGTTCCCAACATGAAACTTGATTTCTTTTTTAAAGTTTGGAATTCCGCTTGAAATTTCTTTTAGAGCGAAGAGAAATTTGTCATCTCGCCATAGCGGCGAATAAATTCCGAGGCGATTTCAATTCACTTTGGCCCCAACAAAGTCCTGGCGATACGGTATTTTCGGTCCCCGGGAAGCCATAGCGCGCGGCCATTAGGTACGTTCGCAGTTAATAATGGCTTGACCGTTTGATTTAGCGCCGTCATTAGAACCCGAAACTCACGCGCTTTAGCGCGAGATACTCCGGGGCAATTACGCGTTACTTTAGGAACGCTCGAAAGAAATTAGAGACCTTTTTACTTCGGAAAAGCGAGGAAAAGGAAGAGAAAAATTCGCGAGTGGGACTTTTACCGAACGATAGTTGATATATTTCAGCGCCAAGTTTGCGCGATGTACCGAAAACGAGTGAATTTAACGTCCGCCTTTACGGGCACCAGGAAGTTGCGTAACACGAGATTACCGAGCTGTTCCGCGCGTTTCATCGATCTCACGCTCTCACGACCGATCGCGCCTGCTTAGCCGGGATGCACACTCGAGTTGCCTCCCATATACGCACGTTTCGCGCCACATTGTGCGTGCATGCGTAATCTTCTATCGGAAAATCAATATGTATACTGCTTCCTATAGCGAAATTATGGTCGAACGTTGTGTACGTAGATTCACAGTAAGTTGGCTAACAAATTTTCGTTCGCCAGAGTGGAAAAATTAGCCGATATAAAATTCACAAAGGCCTTGGAAGTTTGGCGCCGAAGGAAATTCACTTTTCCTAATCTTATTCAATTATTTTTGAATATTTTTACTTTAAGATACTTCGACTTTGAATAAATCTTAAAAGACTCTACTTAAAAAGTTTCATTTAATGTTTCAGTTCCTCCTGTCAATTTTAATTCTCGTTCATTCAATGTTTACCATATAAATTATAAACGATATAACCCATAACCTTTAATTTACTCGTTAATTCGTTTTAATCATTAACGTTGTCTCCAGCAAAATATGAATTATAAACAGTATATCAACTATACGAGTTATGTAAATCGATTGAACAATTTATTAATCGAAAAACATTGATTGATCAATTTCATTCGATAACAGATTCATAGTTGTTAAAATTAGAACTCCTTAAATGATAAATTACTTAAAATAGAATTATCCCAGAATGGAAATATTTGAAAATAATTGAATAAGAGTGAGAAAATTCAAATTAAAAATATTTCGTAATGGAATTCTAAAATCCGAAAATTCGATTGTTCTAAAAGCAGTTTCATCAAAATGACAACTCTCCGTGTACCCAATGAATTGATTATTCTCGCTTTTGTTTCGTCGATCGGTCTCTCACCGTCTCCGATCGAAATTCCGTCCCGAAGTTGCCGGATGAAGTTTTACCGTCTACGGCCCGGAGATTCCACGCCGATTTATCGTCCGAGCGGGTGATTTATCGTCGCGAAGCTTCGATTAATCGAGACAGGAGCACCGCGCATAAACCTCGCTCCAAGTTTTTCCAGACTCGATGAAAATCAGCGGTAAATCTGTCGCGTTTCGCCGATCCCGATGTGTATATTCTATACGTATAGATATAATATGTGTATGCGGGGAAGTTCCGAATTTAATTAAGCGAACCGGCAGTGCGAGAGAAGGAGCGTAACTAGATCCGTCTCTCGTTTCGAGAGACGCGACGTGACGAGAATTTTAACGCGCGAGCGAGACGTCAATGGAGAAGGAAGGGGCCGGGGGGCGGGGGGAGGAGGCAGATGAGCGAGCGAAGGGTAATTGATATCTGATTAGCGACGATCCGCGTGACGCAGACGCGTCGCGAAATCGTAAATAGTCAACCTCGACGTACAGAAACAGAGTCGTGTTTATTGATCGAATAACTTTCGCGAGAAGTTTGTTTTGCCTTTTTATTCATACCACGGCGATATGCATTTTAATTCAATCGCGATAGCGATTGAAAAAATGAATACGCGATGTCTGTACGGAGTGATTGTTTTTTTAATCCGATCTAGAAATTCTGAAAGACGATCAAGGTCGATGTTTTTTTTTTCTCGATTGATTTTTATCGAAGTTTGAGGATTTTTTCCCTCTAAAATGGCTCGTAGCGGAACGCATTTTGCATGCTTTTAACTTTCTACTTTCTCTCTCTCTCTCTCTCTCCTTCAGATTTGCGATATCGACGCGAAACGTTATTTCCGGTCGTTCGTCTTCGCCCTGTGGGCGGGGGTTACTCGTTTCTGTATATTCATCATACACGACAGTCTCGTTCTGTATCGTTGGGACGCGACGTACGAGCCATTGCTATCTCTTCCTACTTTTTTTTTTTTATTACTTTTGGCATCAAAAGCACACGCCGCTCTCCAACACCGCTCCCCCCTACTCGAACGATGAATTTACGATTTTACTACGCACGAGACACCTAGAAAGTGCAATCTAAGCGCTCGGAATTTACGACCGGTATTTCTGAATTAAAGAGAGAAAGGGAGATGAAAAAATTTGTTTGCTCGTAAAGAAAGTAATTAATTTTCTTCTGCGAAGTGGCAAAAAGCAAGATCCGCGTGACTTGCGATTCCCTCTAACGAAAATTCATCTCGAATTGCTCCGTACATCTGCGTTATTCGGAGTGGAAAACCCCAGACTGCTTTTTCTCCAATCCGGTACTCATGAAGATCCAAGAAGAGCGTCTTCGGGTATCGATTCGACCACCTGTGCGCGCGCTCGGTATAGTCTTATACTACTGAAATCAGCGATAACGTTCTATTTCCGTTGCTCGAATAATACGTTTATGTAAAACTGGAATAATCCTAGAATCAAGCGTCGGTATCGCCGATCGAATTAACGTATGCATTCAATAATAGAATCTACATTGATTCAATTATACGTACAGATTAACGGGGTTGAGCTCTCCCGGTTATGCATTTCGCATCGCTGTTAATCAGCAGTCCAATTTCTCTTAATTAGTCGACCGCGGAGGAGAAAGGCCGAATTGTAGTCGCACGTTGATGCGAAAATAACGAGAAAAGTAAATTAACGAAGGACATTAGCGGGATGATGTGGGGCGTCGATTCGTTGCTGTTGGGGTTTCTTACGGGTCGTCGAGGATGAGCGATATAATCCGGTGGCTGGGCTCGTGATATTCCCGGTTAACGGAAGCGTGAAGCCCTCCTCTTCTCGCTCGCTCGCGCCGCGAGAATACACGGCCTCTATTGCACAATGCGGGGGTTATTACATTAATTTCGCCCTTTGCCGGCTGAGCATACAGATCGCCTGTTCCGATAGATCGACCAAAATGTGTACAGTCGCGTCGATAAATTCGACCCTACGAGTGTTTCGCTTTTATTCATCGAGAGAACTGTAAAATCACGTTGCCTATAGAATCGATAGACGTTATACTACATCAAATTATATCGATTATCGTTAACCGTGAAATAGTCGAGCGATATCAATTGAACTTCGTACGAGGCATTAACAAGTACCGCTGAATATCCATCAATTCATTTTCAGTATGAAAGGCAAAGGGATCGAGCATGAATAAGGTACAAAGATATTATAATTAGACGCTGAATGGAAATGCAACTGTGCCAGGTGACATTAAATCGTCGATATTTATGAAAGAAGCAAAAATAAATACGACGGAGGGAAGAAGTACGGAAACCCTTCTCGGTCGACTTTTCGTGGGAGCCAGGTGGCGAGGATGCGGGTTAAACGAAATGGAGGGGGGAGGGGTGGGGGTCTCTCGACGCCATTAATTGACTCCGGCGAGCCACGCAGGCCGAAGGGCTAGAATATATTCGCGGAATTCGGGCGATGCCTATATGTTCGCCTCGCACCCCTCTTACACTCTGTCGCGCGTGCTACCGCACCTTCTATTCGTCTCACTCCGCGATTTTTCTTTCTCTCTCTCGGTTTTTGATACCTTTCTCATTTTACAATTCCTCCATCCCCGTCTACCATTTCATAATACGTCTTAACCTCCCCTTCCTCTTCGCGACTCTATCGATCTGTGACGTAACGCCGAGCGCCGATTTTCGAAACTTTCCTCCATAGCGGTGTTAAAAAAAAGAGCAAGAGAGAGAGAGAGAGAGAGAGAGAGAGAGAGAGAGAGAGTGAGAGAGATAGAGAATGAGAAAAAGCGTGGGAGGGCGTCTACCTCGTGAAATTGGGAAGGGTCGTTTGATTTACGACACGACTGGTACTCCCTCTCTCTTTCTCTCCCTTTTCTTCGTCCCCTCCCTGAATTTTCTACGCGCCGCTCGAAATTCGCCCGCAACGCCTCTCGCTCTCTCGCTCGCACTTTCAACCCTTCGATTTCGGCGAACCGGGTGAGAAATTGCGCGCTAGCTCGCATTCTTATACGCCAATCGGTTTCTCCCATCGAGCTTTTTCGCCCTTCGATTTCATACATAGGGTGTTTTAAAATGACCGCGTTTCCTCCACCTAATGGGGCCACTCTTCCGTTTTAGAGTAAGCACACTTTCAGGATATTGTATGTATTTCATTGCAGATAATACTCAAATGAAAAATAGTACTTTTTTTCATTTTATTATATTCGAATTGAAGATCATGTGATGTTTTTATGTGAAAAAAATATTCGTACCGTGAATTAATTTGTGTGAACATTTATACTTTTGTGCACATCCAAATACTTTTCGAATTGAATTATAAAATTTCACAATCTTCTTAACGTTCGAAGCAAATTTGGTTAGTTTGGGACACCCTGTATGTATGTAGTACATATATATCTACTCCAGATTCTAAAGCTCGTGACGATTATTCCGATCCGAGCCCTACATATCGACGGATTTCGCGTAGGTGGTCGAATTAGAGAAATTTCTCAAACTCTTCATTCCTCTCTTTCATTTTTCTGTTTACACGAATTCCAACACCAAGATGGAATGATGGATTCCTTCCTCAGCGCAGAAAATTCTCATGCAAAATTGTCGGGAGGAAACGATAAATTCGGCCAGGACAAACGCAAAAGTGGTTTCTTCGCGTGAAATGGATTCACGTGAAAAATAATGGCCGTCAGGAAAGTCCGAGGACAGCTTCGAGATTTCATGAATAAGAATTGTAATAACATGATAAAAGAGCCACGAGCGTAGCGAGTGCTCACCTCGCGCAATTTATCGCGATTCTTTTCCCGCTCGAAATAACTTTATCGCGAAAATTTCCCGATAATTTTATCGAACGAGGGTTTGACGATAAAATGATTTGTTTTTTTTTTCTCTGTTTCAGGTACGTAGCAATTTCACGGTGCACGAAAAAACGAATCTCGATAACGGCGAAACAGGTGAACGATATACTTTTTTATCTCCATTCCCGTTGAAAAATTTCACTATACGCGTGTACAAGAATTTTGGCCAGAATGGGAGGACGAAGTCGTAACGCGTATCGAGTATCGTCGAGTTTTACGGGACTCTTCGTGCCCGCTCGCAGTTCATCGTCTCGTTTCGGTCGCCGGGAAAAAGCCACGAGAGCGTTGAACGGCCGACCCATCCTACGGCCGTTTCCTCGCCGAAAAACCATTCCGGGTACGGCGAAAAGTCGATAGCCGTTTAACTTGTTCGTTTCGCGTGAATGGAGGCCTGCGGAGCGCGTATTCTCGCGGCTTTATATCTTCCTCCGAAATCTGTTGGTCTAGTTCTGGCCGCGTTCAACGACTGCGAAGATAACGGAAAACTGAAACCGAAAGTTGGAGCCAAATATCGATTTTTGAAAAACTAAATTCCGAACGAGATTCTCTTCGAATTTTGTTAGAGTGCGAGCCCAATATCAGGCACGATATTTATGAAAACTATGGTTATTGGTATTTTTTCAAGAATATTATATCATAGGATATTACACAGCGGGTATAGGCTGATAGAGTAAAAGGAATTTTTTAATACTACACAATGAGAACGAGTTTTATTTGTAGTTGCCTTTTATCGATAATCCCTTTGAAATTAGAAAATTTTATAAAGGCAAAAAGTTCGGTTTGGACGACTGCGCTGAAAAAGTTTTGTAGGCCAATTAAATGAGGATTTTTATACGACCAAAACGATATTCTGTCAGTACAATAAATCGTTGGATCGACAAAAACGTTTGTGAAATCAACCAAAAGAATTTTTATCTAACAAAATATCGTTTTGGTCGCGTGATAGTTGGTTCGACCCATTTTTTTCAGTGTCGTTGTACTTGAGTAGATAACGATCTTCTGAATACTGAGAGACGTCTAATTCGCTAAAAATTCGCATTGTTCTTATTCCAACTTGACCCGTCTCTTAATAAATTCCCTTTGGTACGAAACAAAATTACCCCAAAGCCTACGGAGAGGCTCGATTCCTCTCAAACCTCTCCGGAGAAATTTCCAATTTCCAACCAAAAGCGAGAGAATCGAGACGTTCAATATCTCGCTCCTCTTTTCTTTTTAAACGAGCACCGGGAGCGTCTCGTTTCTGTAAAACCGTGACGCTGGCGAGGCAATTAAGTCGTCTCTCGGTGTATCTTTCTCGGTGGCGTACGCGCGCCTTACTTCCGGCACATCGGGTTCGATAAGATAAGATGTATATACATATATATAAAGTATATACATATATATACACACACAGATAACATTGGCAGGTGGAGGGTGAGGAGTGAAGGGTAGAAAGGTGGGGGAGCCGAGGGGGTGGTTTCATCCCCTATTTTATGCGTCGACGACCTTCTTGCACCCCTGCTCGTCCATCTCTCCACTCTTTCCGTCTCTCTCTTTTCTAGCGGACCCGCGCGGAGTATACCTTCGCCCTTTGTATCAGTTTATATCTCTCCGAGTTAACTCGTAAAACCGAGGGACACCGCTCTACCCACCCTCTTCGCGCGCGAGATGAAAACACTGCGGTATGCTTCGGGGCTGACGCCCCCTCCCGAGCCCCTACCACCGATTCTCCCTCCCCTCCGCATCTCTCGCTACCCTCGCGTTCTAGGCCGCCGCGGGCCCCGTTAACCGTCGATCCTTAGCGATATCGCCCGTCCCGGGGAAGAAATTGCCTCGATTTCGCTTCCCTCTCCCTCTCCCTCTCTTTATGCTCCTCCATTGGCAGATATGGGAATCGATTCGAAGAGGAGGGTGAACAATGTGTTTCGTTAAGGGAATAAAAAAAATGTTACCTTAACGAAGTAATTCAGATTGTGGAACCTTGAGAGTCGCGAGAGGGAGAAAAATACGTCTCGGATTAATCGTTAGGAATTGCGCCCCCGTAATGACGAAATGGTCCAATTAGATTCCGCGTAGGTAGAGCCGAGTTTCCCTACAATACACGAGTCTCTTTTTTTTCGAAAGTGTAATCGCAAGCAATTGCAACGGGGAACGATTTCGTTTTTCGCTTTTACGATTTTTCTTCTCGTTATTTTCGGATGGAACGAGACATTTTTATCTCCCCTTTTTGACTTTTACGGTATATCGCTACCGCGAATTTTATACGGAGGAGTGAATAAAATTCTCGTTGTTTATTTTTTCGCCACGAGAACGCTCGAGTAACTTTTTCGACGAAAGATTTCGCTGAACGCGTGAAAATTAGTGGGAACTATTTTATTTTCTTGCGAGGACGCGAGAGGGAAAAAAAGGAGGGATAATATCTCTCGCGAAATTTAGCGAGCGTTCAAAGATGCAAGAGAGTCGCGCGTGTCAAGGATCCTCCCCGACGGTTTCGAAAGCCTTTTCTTTTTCTTTCTGCCCTATGGGTTAAGTACTCTTCTGTTTTATTCTCTCTCTATATATCTCTCTTTCTTTCTCGCAGCCGCGAATATCCACTTGGAGCGTCGCTAACCCAGTTCCGCCCATGTAGTTCAACCGTGTCGCGCATTTTCATGCGTCTCGAGTATCATGCAGATCGCGAAATCTGAAAGAGAAATGCATTAATATCATATTTTTCATTCGGAAAATTGTCCGCGAGACATTCCGTTGAATTTAAACCAGATATATCGATATAATTCCAAATGTCAAGAATTCCTTCTCGAGTGTCGAACCGCGGAATTTTCCTGAAGAATCGTAAATGCGAGTCAAAGCAATCTCAAGGAAAATCTGAGAAATTCAGACGTAGAATTTTCCGACGCGTTTTTCCCGAAACTCGCGGGCGTCGTCGAGACGTTTCTCTCGCGCTCTCTCGCGCACTCTCTCGCTTTTTCCGAGTATCTAATTTCAATAAATCGATATGCTGGCCGCGTCAGCAAGTAGAAGTATCGAATCATAAATGTCCCCGAGATATCTCTCGCTCGCCGGAAAATAATTCGGGTGCGAGATGCTAGTAGAACCGAGACGTGTCGAGTGATCCGTCGGAAAAAAACACTATAGAGAGACGCGAAACTTTTCTCCACTCGTATCTTCTCCGCTTCTTCCTATGCCAATTCTCCGCACTCGCATTAGCATTTAGATAACGGGGTATCGACGTTGAAAATTCGTGAATTTTCATTCCCCGTCGGGGTTCCACTTTGGCGAAAGTTGTGAAAAACAAAATTATAACGAGAGCAGGGAGCTCATGACTGGAAAAAATTGCCCAATTCTTCGGCATGCTTCTCTGCTTTTGCGCTTTTGATGAACGCACGACTGGCTTCTCTGGCCGTGAAACGTTTTTGGTCCGGCCCACACACTATCGCAGCGCGCTCTTGCCGATACACACCGACACGAGGATCACGCAAAATAGTACCGTCGAACCTTCGTCATCGATTTGCCAGCTCGTTCACGCTTTGTTTGCACGGCCGGATCGCTTGTTTCGATGAAAAAAAAAAAATTATATAAAGGACGAGAATTTTACGGTATAAGAATGCTCTCGTAACTGCTTGTATATTTCACTATCTTTCTAACTGAAAATGTTCGCTATTAAGAGATAGCGAGTTTTAAGAGAATATATATGTATGTATGTGTGTAAGTAGGTAAGCACGTAGGTCCATAATCGCAGCCATTTTGAAACGATATCGAGTCGAATGGGAATTCGCGGCAATCTCCTGTTGAAAGTGACGTCGTTAGAGCCGGAGAGCAACATTTCACCGCGATTGACCGTATAAGCCTCGTTTTTCCGCGACGAGATGAGCGAAGAAAATAAAACGCAAAATGATAACGGGCGTAAGCCGAATAACGATCGTTTCGAATGAGCCGACGAGATAAGAAAAAACTACAGTTTTATCTATACCGTAACTCTCGAGAGGAATTTTCCGGAAAAATTTAAACGGATTAACGAACTCACCCCTAAATTGCCGCGATCTCGACGATCCAGCGTGCACTGAAATTTATTTCAATCGCGGTTACAATTATCCGGCCACTAATTTCTAATAATTTTCACCTCGGAACTAGAAACACAACGATATTTCGTCGTAACGAAGGGGTAACTTTGCACGCAGAGAGCGTTAATTACGGTATCAAAACCTCGAGCTGCGAATTAATATCCGAAATAATGTCGAACTCATCAGCTGGCCGTTAGGGAACCCACCCCTTGGCCTACTGCGTCGCGGCAAGACGAAGGGGTGAGAATCGGAATTAGCCAGGCAGCCCCCCCCCCCCTGCGCACAACAGGAAAATGTTCTCGGCCATTAATAAGTCCGGCGTATAACCGCTAAATATCGAGCGAACACGAAAATTTCCTTCCGAGCTTAATTAACGCTGCCGATGTATGGAGAGGGTGCGACGGGATTTATCGTGTCGGGTGAATTTTCGCGGCTTACATTCTCGCGCGGCGAGAATTCGGATTCTCTCGTGGGAGGCTCGAGGGGACTCATTGTTCCTCGTTATTTTTATATTTATGCGTATTCATCCCTCTGGCGGGAGAGGGATGGATATTTACAATGCAGATTTTGCCCATAACTGTTTCGGCTATATATATATATATATCTTACCCTGCCGGCTTGTATTTAATTAACGAAAACTCGCTACGCGGTTCGTGTCAACCAGAGAATTGCGGTTTAGCGAAATTCGCGTTTCGATTCCACCCAGAGGACGACTCGATGTTCGATAATTTTGAATGTATCTGAAGTTTGCATCGTTGGAGTCCAACGAAAATTCAAAAAAGTTGGTTAAAAATGACCAAGCTGGACAAAAATGACAAAAAAAATTTTGTCAAATTTTCGTTAAACTCCAACGATGCAAACTTCAGATACATAATTTTTATCGAAATTGTAGATTATTCGAGGTAGAATTTATAAAAGCGCTCGATTCGTTCTACTTCGACAGGGAGGTTATTAAAGTTGTTGCCGATCCGGTTTTACAAAGTACAACTGCTTTGATTCCCTTCCGCGGAGGGTTAAGACCGGAGGCGTGTTTTGAGAAAGGCAATCACGCAGCACCCTTCCGACTTTGCTAGCTCAACGAACGAAAATCGGTGGGCGTTTAACGGCGGAAAAAAATTAAATTACGTCCGACGACATCAAGCCACGAAGGCAATAAAGCCACTCAGCCACGGCGTAGCGCGGGTTCGCAAATTCAAAGCCAATATTTACGTCGTCCTCTCGTACGTCATCTCGACAACAACGCGCCGCGTCAAACGAGGAACTGAATTATCGATGCTCAGAACCCGGGACAAACGCGACTCTAAGGGAAACCCAGCTCGGTGATATATATCATCCTTTATCAACTCCCCCGAAAGCCCAGCTCGTTATTCCGATTTCGAGTTAGCGGAATACCTAAATTTGTCTCGATTCCGTGAACAATCTAGAAATTCCGCAAATTCGCCGGCTCCGGACTCCCTTAATTACTCGTGCGTTCAGTAATTTCAAAAAACCCCGAGTTAGCTGAGCCAGCATACGGATATTGAAACTCGCATTGTAATTCAAACAAATTTCTTATCGGGACCGATTCAATTGCAAAAAATTTAATATTCCACGAAAAGAGAGTGACGTCGCATAAGTCGTACGGAGGATTAATACAAAATGACGTATTTAAATGTTAATGTATGCTTTTTGGGAGAGTCGAGAGAGGGAGCGAAAATGGCGACCTCTGACGGCTCAGATCGTTATAACGCGTTAAACCCACCGCTGCGTGCGCGTACACACGTCACCTGCATTTTGCAGTGGAATAGTCGTTGCATTTGGCCGGCGAACGTTGCACACACCTCTCGCTCTCCCTCCCTTCCCTTTCGTTCCCTCCTCTCTCTCCCTCTCTCGCTCTCTCGCATTCACGTCTCTGTTGTCCCGGTTGGCGTTATGTCGCGGGCTCCGCACGCGAATGCATTATGAACGAAGGGAAAATACCTCGTTACACGGCCCGACAAGGGTTATGTATGTACGCGTGCGCGTAAATAACAAGAGCACTCGTTCCAACCGCGAATTATCGTTGTCCGACAACCATACGCCCGATAATTCCATTTTTTATCACTGATTTACGTGTAATAAAGCAAATCCGCTCGTACCGCGCTAACGAAATACCGATTTCAACGTTTTGTTTCAGCTCGCTTTTTAATCCAATCCTTTTTTACAGATATTTCGGAACGATCCGATCCGATCGATGTTTATGGTAGAGATATCACGCTCGGAGGATTAATTGCCATGTCGACGGCCTTGTTTGTCAATTGTATATGAAATTCATGCGTATTATATGTATTCGTGCAATTCTATAGAAATTTTTCAATAGTTTATTCAATTAACATAACTAACAAAAAAAATTAAATACTATATTTATTACGAATATTTTTTTTAAAACATGTGCTGGAAAAAGTGGTCTTTTTTAAACTGAAATCAGTGAAGCAGATGGCGTTTTCCGTAACTGTGAAAAACAGTACTTTTTTCACACCTGTGACGTCACAACAGTGAAAAAAAAGTACTTTTTTTCTACTCGACTTCGCCTCGCCTTCGGCTCGGCTACGTCTCGTCTACGGTCCTCGCTGACAACATTGGTTCACTCGTTCGAAAAAGTCCCCTATGTCACACTTGTCTCACAATGTACTATTATAGTTAATATACTTTTGTGATATGACTTAATAACCCACATTAATTGTTTAGCGTTCACGATCTGATTATAAGATTATACTCATAAATGTAGAACAGTAGCGAATTTTCTCTCTTTTTTGTTCGAATCGGTTTTAGCGATATATCGCAGTGCTAAGTAACGCGACTTTCAGCGGCAATGAAACGGCTCGTTGGTCAACGAGGTTAATAACGCCTCTCTATTAACCGGCAGTTGAGTTCCAGAAAATCGTCCAAGACACTTTCACGCTTGATCGTCTCGAACGTCCCGTGGAACGAACCTTGAAATCACGCGCGAGATCGCAATTTTTCTTTCTCTCTCCCTCCCCTCGCTCCATAATAGCAATAAAATTACCGCAGAAACTTGGGTAATGAAAACAGATTGGACCAATCGGTGCACGCAAAATCGATTCGAGCCGCGAAGCTTCTCGGATTATAATGGCCTAATAAAACGGGAGGATATTACGCCCGGTAGAGCGATAATCCATTGGCAGGAAGTTGACGCGAAATATGCCGAAAGTTTGCCGCTCGGGCTTCCGAGAGCGTGCGCGCGAGGGGTGGAGCGAGAGGTCAGGTATATAGCTGGTTAATTTTCGCCCGTGCGTGCGCTTATGCGCGAATATGGAGACATTATACGTCGGCTGGGGATTCAGGAGTTTCAGCAGCGATTCGGGAGTGAGAGGGCGAGATGGAAGAGGCCGGAGGGTGGCGGCTTCGCGTTTTGGAATGGCGCTCGTATGCTACTATGCAAATGCGCTAATTAGTCCCCGCCGTGCGGGCCAGATGGGAGCGTATGGACCTTCGGATACATATATATTCGACCCTTTTGCCCTTTGTCACCCTTCCGCCACCCTGGTGGCTTGATTAAAGGATACATCCCTCTCGCGTATTTATATTTAGTTTCCAACTTTGCCCATCGAAAATTAACGAAAATTGGTTCTTATCAATTGAACAGGGCTCCACGCCAAATGCGGTGGAATTTATCTCAATTTTCTTCGATTACTATTTTATCGTTTTTCGTCAATTTGATTATTCTATAGTAAAATACTATAATAATGAAAAGTTCTTTATTGAAATGTGTCATTTGATAACTACATCGAGTAAAATTTTACATGTTCAATCACTGAGATGTCGAGCTGATGCAGTTATTTGGTGGATAAAACAGTCTTCGTGACAGATATCATATTTTTTTTGAGTTTGTTTAATCGAGCATCACGTGAATTATATACGAAGACAGAATATACAGCCACACTAGCAAAGTTTCTTCAACATCGCTCTGCCCTTCCCTTGGTAATTTCGTTACTCTCACGACATCCGGACGGTTTGATCCGTAAACAAGCAAGTCACAGCGATGGCTACCATCCATTAGAGGGATTCGAAACTGAGCCGCGCAGGGCTTTTCCGGCAGAACGCGTTTTAATCAACCTAACCCAGAAACACGAATAACCTATACGTATGACGTTCCGTGTAGGTTGTATATTGACCACCGATAAATTCGAATTTTTATTCTTCTCGACGTACGCCCCGTGAGAGTTCTCGAAAAACAAATTTTCTTTTTTCGATTACGTCTACCTTCCTTGAAATCGAAGTTCATAGGAAGAAAAGTAGAGAAGAATAAACAGCATCTGGAGAGTTATTTCGGGACAATACCAACTATTTCTTGAAATTTGTTTTAGCCGATCGAATCGAAATGCGTGGAGTATATCGAGAAAATATGAAAAACGAAGCGAACAATGGTAGGAATAAAAATGCAGAGCCGTGGATGGATTTTCTTGCGGTTGATTATTCTGGTTTGACGAATCGAAGCTCGTGCGAGTGAAGTGTGTATACGCGATATTTTTGTCTTTCGGGGGTGGAGAGGTGAATTTATCATGAGGGAATTGTCTTCGTGACTACTCGGAGGATATAAAACGGGGATGGAAAAGTCGGTCGGTTCTTACGTATAACGGCGATCCACTTCTCTTCTGGATCTCCTGGCCCGCGAGGTATTGCTATATATGTCACTTCTGGAATATATATATACATACATATATATGTATTCGCAGGAATTTTCCCACTATCCCGTACGGACTGGATTGAAATTGATTGACGACGTGAAAAATCGACGTCAGGCTAACCTTTATTACGGGCCATCCCTCTCTCGCTCTCGCTCTCTCTCTCTCTCTCCTATAGAAATGAGAAAAATGTGCGCTTGCGCGTAAAACCGAGATAACTGCGCATATATAGATATACACATATAGATGTACAACGAGACGCAAATTGTCAGACGTGATTTTCCAACGGATATCTCTCGTTTTTATTTTTCTCTCCGTCCGGGCTGTCAATTTGCGAGCGATTTCCAGATCGGAATCTTCAACTGCCATATGTGGGACGTCTCGATACAGAAAATATTCAAGCGTAATTAAAATGAACCCACAATTGATCGTACTGTGATTTTTATTTTCAAATAAATAATTTCTTTGTAGAAATAACAATTGACATGAATTTTTTTGTACCAAAAGTGCAACAACCAAAACATTTTGTTTCTTTGAGAATATTTTCTTCACACAAGAAAATTTCTGTCAAACAAATTTTAATTTACAGTTCAAAACTTGAATGTTAAAGGTAACGAATCGAATTGGAGAACACCCGGTATATAAATAATTATTTCTGAAATATCGCGTTGCATCTAAAAGTGCACACACACGGTCGGCACGAGACGCCGAATGAATATTCAGCGTCGGCAATTGGTGCGTATGCGGCGTGACGCAACCGCGGCTGCACGCGCGCGCATAATAATTTCGATCGCATTACGCGATTTTGCACCACGAAGATGGATCGTCGGACGTGTGTCGCGCGCCCGAGAGAGCTCCGCTCTCATTTACAAGCGCGAATACACGATTTTCTACCGGTCGATTAACGCGATTAAGCGTCGTAAATCATTTCGAGTCGTGAGTGGGTGCGACGTCTCGGGATTGCCGAATCGCGAACGGATCCTTCCTAAATCCGGACGGATAAATTATTGACAATCCGCAGCTCTTCGCGAGGATTTATTCGCCAAAACGTCACGCGTATTCCCGGATACAGAAGCGGTGGAAATTTTCAACAGCCCCGGCTGAGTTTTAAAGGGCTCGCTCGGCATTGTTCAAAGTGAGAACCCTTTTTTGGTTCGTTCTTTTCGCGAAAATTTTCGGCATTTACGAGCCGGCCTCGCGAATCGTCGTGGGCGTACTACGCGTGTTATTTTTATTCGTCAACTTTTCCGTATCGTTTCGCTCACCCCCTCGAAACAATGACGAAAAAGAGAGAGAGAGAAAGAGAGAGCTTTTTTTCATCACACGCTCTACTTTATTTTCAATGAGCGCGAGACTCGCATCAACTCGGCCATTCTCTTTTATCGTCACGACGTCTTTTGCCTTTTTCTCCACTCTCTTCTTCTTGCATATAATGTGCGCGAGGCTTTTCTTTCGACGGCCGACCGAGAGAGGTCCTGCTCCAAAAGAGGGAGAGAACGGGAGTGAGTGAAAAAAAAGAGCTAACGCGAGAAGGTGTCGATATGGAGGGTGGAAGGAATAGGAAAGAAAATATCCTTCTCGTTTCAATCCAGGCTCGTCTTATTCTCGTCACGTAGATCGGTCCCGCAAAAGGACGTGGATATATTCATCCTCATACACGTATCCTTATATATATATGGTGTACATTTCACGAGCGCGTCCCAAAAGTAGTTCGAGTGGATAGATTTTTCCTATTTTTCGAAATATTTGTAACCCTCGTAATCCTTTCGCTGTCGGAAAAAGGAAGAAAAGAAATATGTGGCCTTTTTTTGGTGGCACGTGGCTCGATATCGAACGTGATGAGGAATCGGAAAGAGTAGTTATATCATTTTTTTCTCTTTTTTCTTTTTATCTCGATAAAAACGAAATACACAATTATTTCGCACTGTACTCGCAGCTCAAAAAGAGATTATCCTACCGATAAAATAACAATTATTTCGCAAAACAATTTATTGAAAATATCGAAACGATCGAGTTGATAGAACAAATTTTCTCCACCGTTCCTGTGGCGTTGCAAAAAATTGTGGATGATAAAATTAAAGGTGTCCCTCTAGCAATCTGGAATTTTCGTCGCTCGACCGCGACTGGAACCGATGGTCGCGCATATAAACGCTCGGTAGGAAGAAGGGGAAGGGGAATTATTTCTGGTGGCGAGGGGTTGCGAAGTCCCGTGGGATGATTGCAGCCTGGTATCAAGGGATTTTCTCTCTCTCTCTCTCTCTCTCTCTCTCTTTCTATCTCCTTCCTCCCAGCTATGGTAAAAATCGTCGCAATTATCGAAGCGTCCGCGCATATCGAAGGGGAAGTCTCGTTAGTTACGTGACGTGAATTCGAGCTCGTTTTTTCGCTTTTATATCGAACTCTTCGAGTTCCATTTTTTAAATATCCAGCTAGTTTTGTCGGCGAGTGGTAAAATTTTATTTTTGATTATTTACAGTAAAAGAGAAATAATAAAAACCAGATTCTTTCGAATATCTAGCGTCGTTGTCGAGTGGTAAAATTTTATCTTGGTTATTTTTACCGAGAAGGAAAAAAAAAGTCCAATTGTCGACGAGAATTTCTCGAATGTTTACGCGTCTCGGCAACGAGTGAGGTTGAAAAGGAAATTCGATACCGTCACGTGCTATAATTGAAGTTTCTCTCTATGTATGTTAGGGAGTAGGGGCTCGACGCGGACGATTAATTACTCGACATCAAAGACTCCACCTCCTCTCGCCCTTTCATTTTCCTACTCCCTCTCCCTCTCCGGTGCAATCGCGTTAAATCGGCTTTTGTTTGCGAAAGCTCTCGCGAACCAGCCTCACCTTCGCTTCCCCTCCCTTTCGTTTTAAAACAGACGAATTTCGCTCTCGTTTTTGCCGGCGGCGTAGTCGTGCACCGGCAAGAAAATTAATTCGAGCACTCGTCCTTTTTTTTTTACGTACCGGTGTTTACAAAGACAATCGCGAGGGGTTAATATGTCTGTCCGCGTTTTTCCCGAGCCTCGAAATAAAATTCGCCGAGCGGGCGCAGATTCGAGTGGCTCCATTATCATCCCTTTTCTCGTTCAAATTAACTGGATTCGACGAGATATTAACCCCGCGTTTGCCGTTCGTTATTCGTGGATCATCGATTGGGAATTAGTCTCGAGCGGCGTGCATCGTGCCCACTCGCTCAATTAGTTTGATTGATATATGTATACCGATTTGATAGAATAATGAAACGATTCAGCGATCGTTCTCGTTTTTTTTTTTCGACCGTACAAAAATTCATTTTTCCCCTCTCTAATTTGATTGCTTTTCGAAACGCGTTACCGAGCGTTCGAAAAAAATAATTCCGTTCACTTGGACAATTCTGTCATTCGGTAGTCAGATTGGTCGCGCAATTTTGTCGTATTGAAACCCCGTGAAAAATAACGACGCATACGTAGTAAATCTGGAAACGTTGAGAGAGAATCGTCATTGTCGTTTGACGAGAATTCCGAAGCCCCGGTTTCGTATCGATCGTAAAATCTGAACGAGAGGGGCGTTTCGGGCGGATTTTCGCGGCTTTTGGCTTTCGGGAGACGAATCGCGGCTAGCATTCGTCTTCGTTCTCTCGTCGGAGGAGCCCCCGAGCCCCCGAAACGCGTCATAAACCTCGCGCAGATTTGCGAGGTCTATTCGATCCTCGCGACAGTTCAATTTCCTCGGGGTGGTTATATCGACGGCAATTCCGATCTCTGTAAACTCGGCTAAATTCTAAATTTCTCATACAGCGTACGTGCACCGCAAATAACCCTATAAATTTCTTCCTCCAACTTCGGTCGGAGCGGATGAAGTTACCTCGATTGGTCATTCCAGAGCGCGATCTTCGTTGGGTTTAAATAACGATGGGAACATCTGTGCGAAGATGAAAGATAAATTGTTTTCGCTGTACTAGTATACTACTATTGGTCGTAATTTTTTTAAAAATTCTAATTTTTATAAACTTGTATAAAGTAAAAAAGTTATTTTTTAAAAGATGGCGAGGCTTATTCCACGCGCATGATGAAATCAATGAAGAATTCACATTCGGGCGGTTCTTATAACGCGAGTGGGGTGAATGGGAAATTTATTTCACTTTGATACGCGGTAAAATCGTATAAGATATTCGGGTCCCGGTCGACTTATAGGGCCGGGTTAGGGATTAGTCCTCTTCCCTGCCGACGAATCGGGAGGATCTCCGGATCCTCCGGGACGAAAATCCCGCTTGAACGGGCGGCCCCCGGCTTCGTTCTGTCACGCGACCGACTCTCTCCTCTCTCTCTCTCTCTCTCTCTTGAGATGTTTTTTTTCTCTATCGCTCACGTGAAGAGGCTAATCCGCTCGTCGACGCGCGAAAAAACGATCGAAACGCGCTCTCCGTGAAAATAGGATTTCACTGTGGAAAGGTATATCGATGGAAAAATACATTGGAGATGCCTGAGAGGGAAATTCAAATCGTTGTTAATAATTCAATTCTTTTCACCGCTTTTACGATATTCGGTACTGGTAATGTTTTTCGAAAAATCCGATTCGCGAGTTTTTCAGAGTCGATCATTTTGACGAACTGGATGTTATTTTAAAGTTTTCATAGCAATGTTATCATTACTTATTTATAGAGTTCTCTTTGAAGTATTAAAAATAGTGAATCGAACTATTAATGTAAAATATTGTAACTATTCATTCATATATTGCTAGACATTTTTTATATCTATTCACTCTCGAGATTTCCAGTACACGAATCGATTATTCAGCACAACCCTTAGTCGCGGATTTCGCGTTATGTTAATCTCGCGTAACGCTCGCGCTAAGGGTCCCCTTCTCGTTGCATTCTCCTCTTCCTTCTCGTTCTCTACGAAACTACATTTGTATGCCAGTGCGGTCGCAATTCGGTAACCGCGCCCGAGGTCGCGCGCCGTTCAAAATCTGCCGGATTATATACACGTGCGTTCACTGCCGTACGTGTTCCGTCGTCTTCGACGAATCTAGATTACATAAACGAAACTTTACGTTTAGTGCGCGATGCATCTGTCTTGGCGCGTTCGTGAAAACGTTCACGAGTCGTGAATCTCCAAAAAATGAAAGTTCTGGCCGAGTGAATACCTCGCTACAAATGAATTGTAATTTCTCTGTCACTCGTTCGAAGTTATTCAGAGTGGATTTGATGTTTTAATTTTCAGTACTAGGCACGAAGAACTCCTTAAATGAAAGACAATTCTTGTTTTATAAAAATGAATAAATGAAACTGAAATGACAGTGCCACCGGAATACCGGAATCTTGTTTGAATTTCAAAAAAAAAAATACATAAAGTCGAGGGGAGGAAAATAAATAATCGAATTTAATAAACGAGATTTATTTTTTTTCCGGGTGCAATAAAACGAGCGCGGGAACCGTATCGATCGACAGAAATTGCGACGCCTGGGCCCATCACGTACGGATCGTTACGTTTATCCGTCGCGCGAGCGAATCTCGCTTCTTCTTACCCGAGACGTCGTTTCCGCCACGTGCACGCTTGATTTGTCGCCGGACTAGGGAGGTCGAGGTACTCGCCGAGAGGTTTTCTTCGCCAAAAGCGAAATAATCTCAAGAGTTGTAATTTACCGTTTCTTTCACCCCTCCCCATCCCCCCGCCACTCCCCTCTCTCGCTGATTACACCAGGCGCAGTTTTAATGTCGGCAATTAAAACTTTTTGATGCCAGTACCACTAAATTCTTGTACCTTCCTCTCTCTCATTGTTTCGTCGAGCAATTTTTTTTCCAACGAACTGTTTCAAACCACGTGAACGCGTACGGGCAGGTGATCCCTTTATTCTCGTACAAGATCGTTGAATTACGTTTCTCGTTGTATAAAACGATGCGACGCGAATGAAAAATAAAGCGCACTCTCGGCAACGGCGAACCAAAGTTTTATTTTTATTTTCCCTTTTTCAACCCGATCCCGCCGTTATCCTTATTCCACGTCGAGAAATTTCAAATCCGATAATACGGATGTGACGTAGCAGTTTTCTTCTCGTTCCGTTGTGCTATTATATATATATATATGTATGTCGGTCTATATACACGATACGATAGCACTGGAAAGCCAAATCTGGTTTCTTTCTTCCGTTTTTAAAAAGAGAGGTAAACAATCCAGAGAGATATAACCGTAGCGAAAACTCGAATGATAGGGAGACAGAGAGCGCTCGAAAACCCATTCAATCGGTGAATACACACGTAAATGATGTTTCATTTTGTGAAATTTGCTCTGATATATAACCTGAAATATTCAGTTTTTCATTTTTGTGTGAAATGATCCGAACATTTCAGCTTATGAAAAAAAATTATTAGTCTGTCCATTCTCTTTATGATATATTATATTCAACTAAATTATTTTATATATTATTTTTACTAGTTGTTACTATTAAATAATATCTCACTGTTTTGTTTAGTAACTGCAATAACTAGTGCAGCTTGGTTTTTAATTTACTGGAAAGGATAGTAGTATGAAATAACAAGAATTCTATTTATGGATATATACACATTGAATTTATTCAATACAAGTCACATTACAATTAATCCTATGCCGAGGTTGGGACGCGGAAAAGAATTTCATGAAAATTTATCGGGAGGGATCGATATTCCCAAGCTCGGTATATCTCGTCACGGTTTAAAATAAGTATCACGATACATCGATGATTGGTCGTTCGTCGGAATGGAGGATCGGTTCGTGTCTTCGATGTTGGCACGAATTTCTGTTCTAGTAGTAGTAGGGTGCAGAGTAAGCGGCTGCGTAGTACGGGTAGCCGGTGTACGCGGAATAGGCGGAGTAGGCGTATGGGTAGCTGTAAGCGGAGTATGCAACCGGTGCGGTGTACGCGACTGGTGCAGTGTAAGCGCCGAACAGTAAACCGCGCTTGTTCCTGTTGGCGAGTTCCGCGGGCTCAACGGATTGTTCCTTGCTGGGTTCGATCGCTTCCGGCTCGACTGGTTTAGCCTGGGCCATAGCAACGGCGATCAGAGCGAGAAGGAGGATGCTCTGTGATAAAAAAAAATAAACGAAAATTGAGTAAAATCGTCAGAAGTTAAGACTCAGAATTGATATATCGATTTCGAACAGTACACTTGGAGAAATGTTTAGTACAATTTGCTATTTTTATCGGTGAGAAAGAAGTCGAATTATAAAATGATGGACGACTTCTAAATACTAGCAAAATAATAATAAAATACCTAGTAATAAGAACAACTGTCGATTAATCAAGAATGTATTCTCGGTGTAATTACGAGCAAAACAATTGAAAACGCTAATTCTGCCAATACAATTTACGATTCATTTACAAACTATAATTCACTCCTATTCATTCGGTTAGTATTTATCGAATAGAAGATTCAATTACTGCTGATTAGTCGATGTATCGAAATCGAACAATCGAAATTGTTCGAATGTACTAATCGGATACTCACGGCGATGCACTTCATGTTGATTAATTGGGGTTGATTGTCGAACGAGAGAGTTCAATATTTTTCCAGTTGTAGCTTAGCGAAGCTCGATGGATCGATTGATGCTCAAACTCGGTACTCGGCTACCTTTATATACGATTTCGTTCGTCTAGCGAGAGAGCGCGCGCGCGTCGATGGCCAGGCGCGTGAATCGAATTCGTAAAAACTCAGGCTGGCCGCTACAGCGTAACGTGAATAATTATCGTTATCGCGACATTGTTCGCGTAGCCAGTTGGGCAATCCGTGCGCGTCCTTGGACGCAGTCCAAAACCAGAGGAGCGCGATCGATACGTTCGATTGCGTCTCGATATGTGTTATGCTGTCTCGCATTGTATGCATCCACCTCCCTAGCGCGCGATTCGTCCAAGGGAATGCCATCCACCGAACCGGACGAATAGACCGGCTAGCTAAAAAGGACTCGAAAGACTCGAAAACTTCCGACGAGATTGTTGTCATGCAAATTCGCCTGCACTTAGCAACAAACAACTTTGTGTAACAAATATTTTTCAAATCACAAAACTCGCAATGAATTCCTAATATGATAATACGAAATTTTGAGATACATGTATTATATAAAAAAAAAAAAAACTGGATAAATCTTGTGTTCAACATTTTTTGTATATCATTTCGGCTTATGAAAATTGAAAAATTCAGGACAGTTTTGGTTCTACATTCCATAACTTTGTACCGGTGACTTTATATCGCCGGTCGTGAAAAATTCTTCGAACATCGATAAAGTATCTCGAGCGTTTATTTATTCTCGGTATCGGAAAAGAATCGAGTCGCCGAGAGGAAGAAGTTCTTAAAGCTGGACGATTTATTTGATATTCTTCAAGATGTTTACACCATGTGGGGTCGAAATCCCGAAGGACGGATAAGGATGGGGTATTAATTGGCCTCTGAACGTACGACCTTGCGCGGGTCACGCGTGTTCGTGCTTCTCGACGATTCCTCCGTTCGTTACCCAGCCTCATTTGCGATTCAACTCGCGTCCAGCGCTATTCGTCGATCGAATCGATTGCAGCGAATCGCATTAACGTCGACGTAATCGTCGCGATAAATATTTCTCTCCTCTCCTCTAATTTCTCCGATTTTCTTCGAAATTCAACGAACGAGAGTATTTTTCGAAAATTTGAGCGGAATATCACGTTTCGAAAAAAGAGATCATTACGACCGGTTTGCGTTTAGACTCCGAAATGAACTTTTGCCGCAAATGGCGAACCATAAACACGTGGATCTGGTCTCTCGGGTTGGCTGGGCGGCAAGTTCAAGGCTAAATTACAACAGAGGGCAAAGTGCGCTCTTATGGCTCGTGCCTAACTCGCGATGTAAGAACGAGAAAAGAGAGAGAGAGAGAGAGAGGAAGAATAGCAGGCAGTGACCGGTTACGCGAACGACCTTACCAAGGTCCCGCACGGACGCAACGCGGAGCGAGTGGAACGTCGCCCTTCGTGCTCGCATTGAAATTCCATCCGTTCGCGAACCACCACTCATTCGCTTTTCGAACGAACTACGAATGAGAGTGAGGCTCGCTATAGAAACGACCCGAGTTTGCTTCTGTATTGATCGAAAATTTCGTGCGTAAATATGATCAAAATTGACGCAGGAAACAAATATTTCATCTTTGACGAAATTAATGAACAAAATCAAATCTATTCGAGTTAATTTTCATCTTCAACTCCAAATCTTTTCCAGCAATGAGAGTGGGAGGCAATTTGATTTTCGAACGTTATAATCAACAACAAGATAAAAAAAAAAAAGAGATAGGGGGAAAAGTTCTGGAAGGGCAGGGGGCAATTTCGAAGACGGCAATTTGGCTGTATCCCGTCCTTGTGCTCAATTGGAGCTCGTTTGCGGCCACGAAACCCAAATAGTCGATGTAACGAAAAGCACGCGGAGCGTACATAGCCGGCGTCGTTAATGACGCTTGAAAGTCCGTCGAGCGTGTCACGCGGCCGCGAAAGAAGGAGGGGAAACTTCCCGAGGAGCTCTCATTCCGCGTTCGATCGTCGCACTCGATGTTTCGTTTCTGTTTTTCATAGTCCAAAACGAGTTTCAGCTAATTTCATTCTATGTTTTATTTATAATTCGCGTATTTTTTTTTTTACCGCCGAAGGAAACAATCTGTGTTCTCGTTCGGAGAGAATTTTCCATTCGATTTGCGGACGTAATTAGATTTCTCGGTAATGTACGCGTCGTTTTCTTTTTATTCTCGTTTGAAGTGGCGAGGGGTCCATTGTATTCGTATTACATGCGAGTGGTATTTAATATCGGATTATAGCTCACGGCTGGTCACGGCGCAAGGGTGAAATAACGAAAACGTTGATTACCACTCGTTACCGTCGAGCGCGTATCCCGACACGCCTTTTTAACGAGGGGTCGCGCGAACACCCGAGCGCAACAACCGAGAGGGGTCATTCTCGCGATGATTTCGCTCCAGTCGATTTTCGCGAGACGCGAAAAACACCAATTCGCGTCCCTCCCGTTCGAATTAAACCTCGAATATTCTCAAGCGTATCGAGCCAATCATCGCGAATTAAACTGTTCGATCAAAATTCCATTTTCCATACACGATAGGAACAAATATCGCTCTCCGATTCAGATTACTGGCGGTAAAATCTTCTCAAGTGGGGAACAATACTGAAATTTTATTTGCCGGTTAATTAAAGTGCACTTTCGTCCGAGGAACTCTCTCATTTCGCGTCGATACTGCATCGAAATTGCGTTATCGCGTTAAAAGTCGCGGGTAATAGGGTTATAGTCGCGTTTATGTGTTTAGCGTAAAAGCGAAAATTGGGTCGCGGAACTTTAATAAAGCTCAAACGTTAGTATATCTATGTATACGTGTGTGTGTGTGTGTGTGTGTGTGTGTGTGCGTGTATGTGTACAGCCGCAACGGGAAGTGGTATACTTCTCTTTGATCTTCGGCTTCTCTTCCTCATTAGACACCGTCGTGCGACGAGTTCCGGTATCGTTTCGAGGAATTCGCTCCTCTTGCAACGAGGAAGACCAAGTTTTTCATTTAAATTCCCGCCGAAAATTGAATTTTTCCCAATCCAGAGTTTTATTCTCGCCGCTGTACTCGGAACTATTCTTCTCCTTCTCGTTACATCGAATATAA
Source organism: Goniozus legneri (assembly GCA_003055095.1). Classification (NCBI taxonomy): domain Eukaryota; kingdom Metazoa; phylum Arthropoda; class Insecta; order Hymenoptera; family Bethylidae; genus Goniozus; species Goniozus legneri. The sequence goes on from NCVS01000300.1 coordinate 50,542, forward strand.
AAAAAAAATATAAAGCAAGAAAAGCGAGCGGGGGAGTGAAAAAGAAAAACAAGTTTTTCATGCGGCAGTTTTTCACCGCGCCGTACGGTCGAATCGTAAAAGGAAGAAGAGGAGAAAGAGGAAGTAGGAAAAATAAAAAATACAGCCAGTGAGGCGAAAATTGAAGTTTTCGCGCACGCGAATTAATTTCATCGCTCAAGTTTTAATTAAAATTCGTTCTTCTCTATCCCTTCCCCCATTCGAGTGAGTGTTTCGAGAAATGCTTATGGGCTACGAACGAGGGAGAAGTTTTCCTTTTTTTCTTCTTCTTTTCTTCGCCTCGAGGTGAACGAGCGGACGATTAGATTCAACCCTTTCGTATCGTCGCAAGCTACCCTTCGGGGAATATTCTCGTAATTGGCCAGACGATTCTCACAATTTTCCTCTCTTCTTACGTCGTTTACCTCATTTCCAAAAATTTTCCTCCGGCGTGGATTCACCTGGAGAATCTCGGACGGCAATTTTTTCTTCCAACTCGAAACGTCGACAACTCTCAAGGCGAGTCCGGTCGTCGATAAATTTTTGTTTTTAATCCAACCTTTTTCATTCTCTGGTTTCATCCGACAGGAGTAATTGCGCGTGCGGAATTTCGTCGTGCAATTTCGCCGACGACGCTCGTAGGCGAGATAGCTCCGAGAGAGTGAGAGAGAGAGGGAGAAGGAGAGAGGTGAAGTTCGCTAGAGTAGTTCTATTGTTTCCCCGTTCTTTAGAAACTCTCCGCATTAGCGACGTGAATTAGTACAATGGATGCCTCTCCCTCTCTCGCTCACTCACCCCTCTCTCTCCCTCTCTCTCTCTCTCTCTCTCTCTCGCTCTTCTTATACCGCTATAACACACGCGCACACCTTTATCGACAATATGCACCGGCTTCTCGAGTTTCGTGTCTACACGACAGTCTCATATCCGGCAACTTCCCTCGATATACGCGTATATGTGCGGTGTGTATATAACATCGTCGAACGGCAAGTTTCGCGCGACCAGATGCCGGAATATATCCAAACTAGCTCAGGAGCAACGAAAACAGGATTTTTCTTTCCCGAGTATCAGATTGTGTCTCAAGATTGAAGCTTTATCGCTGTACGATGAATTGAGATTTAACCCATTAATAATATTTTTATCACAATTTTTTACATACGAATTTGAACAAAAGCTGAAAAATGTTGCTTAACGATCTATCGAGGAATAAATTAATTTCAATACGTAAAATTACCTTGATGGTATTATATGAAACAACAGCATTAAATTGTTAATTTTTATAATTTTCAAAATGCTAATCAAATTTCCTATCGTCGAGAGTTCATTTGCGCTAACGAGTATAATGCTCGCCGACAAAGAGGCTTTTTTTCACCGCTAATTTACCCGAATGCTCGGCAAATCGGTCTCATTCTCGCCCATCGCGATACACCAGAGGCCCGCACGTAGGCTTTGACAAACGAGCTGGCATTTCTCGCATACGGCAAAGACGTACACTGGCCGTGCGGTAAGTCGGAGAAAGGGGATAATTAATAGATTTTCTTCTCTAGTTCACGAGCTTAAGGAAGTGAGAAAGTGAGAAAGAGAGAGAGAGAGAGAGAGAGAGAGAGGAGAGAGAGAAAATGGTCGATTATAAATGACGTCACGCACCATCAGAAGCTCAAGAGTTGCGAAAGCAGCTTATATTTTCCCTTTTTTCAAACTCCTGTTTACGGTGGAAAATATACGGATAGATATCTGAGATAAAAAAGCACTTTATCACTTTTTTCATAATTTTTGCAGCGTATCTATCAACAGGAATTTTACTCTCCCGAAGAAAAATTTGAGAAATACGTTGCTGCTCTTTCGGCTTCTCGAGGAAGCCGAATATCGGGTGTTTGAATAAACGGCTCGAGACTTATCGACCGATATTTGATTCTCTCTCTCTTTTATTTTCCCGGCTGAAATTTATATATTGGCTTCTATGGCCTACCTGTATACCTATACTTCTCCTTCCTACTCACTCTCTCGCTCTCTCTCTCGCTCGTGTACACTCGGATTTACCAGAGGTGTATTTTCAGCGCTCACGTCGCAAAAAATCGTTCGTCGAAATTTGTCAGTATGTGTATACACTCAAGCGTTTCCAACTTTGCCGGAGGCTTTTCCAGAATCCCGTTGCGGGATTTTATGGAATTTCGTACCAACCTCATCGAATTAGAATTTTCGAGAGCTTATCTTTTAAATTTCATCACTTTTAAATTTGTATAACAAAGCTCTTATTTTTTACATTTTATTCTTTTCAAATTTATAAATAAAAACTTGTTATTGATTATTTTATTTTAAAATTTGTCACAGATTTTGTCGACAATAATTAGCGTTCCAATTTATGGTTTCTGATTTTAATTAAATTTAAGAGTAACAAATTGGTTCTCTATCGCGAATTTTATAAGGATGTTTCGAAAAGGATACATGTAGTACATCCACTGTTGCGCGTTAAGTGAAAAGAGTAATAACGAGGGCTTAAGAACGCGCCGCCGGGTAAAATCGATAAAGTGGACCGTTAGAGCTACGAGAGGGACCCGTCGAGTAAGAGAAAATGAAGCTCCTCAAAGGAGGTGATGTACTTTGTTCCGCGGATTTCTCACAGTCGAACGATAATTAACGTCCGGCCGGCTTCGTTCTTCCGAAAAATATGACGCGGAAAACGAGAGAGAGAAGGAAAAACTTGACGTTCTGCGGAACAAACAATTTCAACGAAGCAACGAAGAGAAATGAGAGAAAGACTCCTTACGTTTTATCAAATTTGGGAACGATTCTAAGTTGTTTGGACACTCAACTACGTATTTTTCGAGCAATATTTCGTATCTCTGTTACAACCAGATATATCTAATGGAATTCTCCAGATTTAAAGCCAAGGAACAGAATAACATAGAATAGAATAATTTGGAATAGGGAATATCACGTGGAATAATAATAATATTAGATATGGAAAATATGGAGTCGACATTAATTATGATTGCGTAGATTAGCATAATTGCGATTACAAACAAAACCTAATTTGCAAACTCCAAACTCAACATCTAGATAAAAAAACATTTTAAAATGAATGAAAATTCAGTTTTAAACTGATTTTCTCACAAAAAAAGTAATTTCCGGTACTATTTTAAGATTTTATCTTCTCGTCGATGTGATTGTAAATTTCATTCGAAAGGAAAATATTTCGTAGTTGACCGTTCAAAAAGGGACCTATCGATCGAATATTCACCGAATGGGGGGAACAATGCGGTCGGGCAAACGACAAAGGATAATTCCATTTCGGGGGGTTTCAGCGAGGTTTGAGGTTACGGCGAAGTGGCCGCGAGGCGTGAAACATTCCGCTCGCGTGTTCGAGCGCATCCTCCGCAAGAGTTTACGGCGAGTCCGCAAAACGCTGAAACGAGAGCGAAAACGAGAATTCTCGACTGGTTAACAGCGAGAATCGTACCGGGATTATCCGATTATCCGTGTCGGGAATCGTATTCGCTAATGAGCCATGAAGGAGGGCTTTCAAATCGAAGGAGGGCGTCCAGGAGGGAGGAGTCCAGTGCGGCTATAAACCGAGTACACTGAAGCAGTAGTAAATTTTAAAACGTTCTACCAAAATTCTTTGTGTGCCTGTTTCACAAGAGGTGTCTAGGCTGAGGCAGAGAAGAGTGATATCACTGAATGAGTTTTATTCTACGAAAAGTCAAAAAATTTTTGAGAAATGATTAAACTTTTCAACAGTTTGAAAGTTGAGAAGAACGTTCCTGACACCTTTCGACAGAAACAGTATTAAATAACAGAGTAACTGCTTTAATTCTGAATTCCATAATTTTTCATCGACGTGAAATCATGGCTACCATATATCTCGAACGTCGAACGTGGCTTGTATTGAAACGATGGGAAAAAAGAGCAATATTTATTGCGGAACTCTGTACTCCCTTCCAATCAATCCGAAAATCTCCCAGCGAAGTGAAATACTATCGTAAAATTCGTTTTGCCAGTGAATTGTTACATCCCGCTCGGTTGTTGTAATGAAAAATAACGCCAGGGGAGAACCATTTTTCAAGAAAAATCTCGTACCAATCGCGACGTAAAAAGTGCGTTCTATAGATATGAGAAAAAAAAACGTTAATTTCTTCGAGTGTATAGCGAATCGATAAAAGTTCTTTTTCTCTTCCATCTCTCTTCCGCTATCGCGAATTTTCGGGAAGCGCGTGACGGGGGTTGGTAAATTAATTTCGGCAAAAAATTCCTATCTCGCGTGAAAAAGGATTGGATTACTCCGTGTTTTCCTCGTATTCGTCGTTTTTACACGCGAATGGGGCTGAATTAAAATTTCTCTCGGTTTATTTTTTTTTTTTCTTTCGTTTGGCAATTTCGTAGCAAAAATGCGACAAACCGAGAGTTATATGGGAGGGTCCGCTGGGACGACAGCGGAGAAAAAATTTCATACGATTTTGCGACGTTACGAGTTATTTGTCGTCTCCCGTTACGATTGAAAGTATTCAAATACCGTCGGGTTTAATCCCCAGCCTTCAACGCGAATGAAGCACTTGAAATGCTCTCGTACGGTTTTCCATCTTTCTCTTACTCTTTTGCGAATAAACACGCAAGCGGACGTTTTCATAAAGCGACGATAACTTCTGGGGCTTCGTTACGATATTGCTCGCTTGTTCCTTCGAGAATCATTTAATATTATTAAACGAACAAGCTGAGAATTTGAGCATTATGTAGTAAAACTCTGCTATTCGGTGAAAAAAAAAAATCAAATCTACTATGAATATTTTAAAAAGAATCGTTTTAGTTGATCGAATTTGATTTTAGCTAACATTCAAACATATATAGGATTAGAAAAAAATACTACTTTTTTGATTTTCAAATATTTATTTGGGTTGGACTATTTAAATAATAAATCACAATTTATTTATCGAAGCGTGTTCGCTCGTCGACAAATATCAGTTAACCGAATTACAATTTGGTATCGAACCGAATCCTTTTTTAGCACAAAATTGAGTCCTCAAAATGAACGACAAAACTACAAAGACGCAACAGAAAGGGCGAAATTCCCTTTCTCGAGCGACTCGTGTCATTGTCCCGGTCTCGAGTGGAGTTTTGATTGCGATACGATAATCGTGACGTGACGCGTGTACACAAAGACGAGACGCGAGTACCAAGTGGCGCTATAACGAGATTGAGCCTCGAGTGAGCTTTTCAGGTAGAACGAGGGGGAGGGGGGGGAGGATGAGCTTTCGAAGGTCTAAAATCGTCGAGTCTCGCGGAAGGGCGAGAAAGATGGGGACAGATATGGGTATGCTTACTTGGCAGTTTCAATTAAGCACGCGAGCTTTTCGCCGAGTCTGCAGAGGAAAGGAAAAGGAAAAGGGTCGACGCCATCTTTACCTCGTTAGTTCCTTAACGACGCCATGTTCGCCCTTTAAGAATGCTCCGTCGCGATACGCCGGGGTTGGGGAATTTACAACGCATCGCCAATAATTTAGTTTTAAACAGTTGGGACTACTGTCAATTCTGTTTTACCGCTCATGAATTTCTAAGCGATTAGACTGTGAATTGTCAATTTCTTTCAGACACAATTTAATTGAAAATTTGTTGGATAACGCCGAGTATATTTACTCGTCGAAAATTCTTTTCGAGAATATTTAATCGCGATCGTCGTAACGGAGGAGCATCCTTAAACGGCGTCGGGACGAGTTCGCGACTTCCTCGGGAGAAGGATACGCGAGTTTATCGTTACTCATCCCGCGCGATTACGCGCCACGATATATAAATCCCCCTACGGGCCTCTCTCGCGCCGCGAGCACGACGCGATCAACGCGAGCATTACGAGACTTATCATCCAGCGCGTCCGACTCGGATTAAGCTCGAGATTGCGGAACGTTGGGATGAATTATTTAACGTCGACGTTTAATCGAGAATTCCCGTATTTTCTCGACGCGTGTGGATACTCGAAAATTCGTAACTAAATTTCTGGATTATTTCCTTACTCCCACTCACGAGTCTCCGAACCGAGAGACGAAAAGGGATATCTTCCGGTTTCGGAAAGCTGTAAAAAAGCTTCTCCCTCCTCTTTTTTTACTCTGGAACGAGCTCCGTCGGACGTTATCGAACATCGATACGGGGGGCATCTTCTCGTTTTCTCCGGATTTCCGTCTCTCTCGCTCTCCTCGCTCCCCTCCCTTCTCTCTCGTACTCCCCCTCTCGCCCAGTTGATGCGACGGAGCCGATAACGTCGACGTCTCTGTTCCCGGCCCGTTACGTCACGTTTTCTTGTAACCTCCGGCTCTCAACGTAGGATCGAGAGTCGAATCCGTAGAGAGTGGATTCCTTCACCGTACTTGTGTCTTTCTTTTTTTCCGTTATAAAAGGAGAAAAAACATCGGTCAAGAGAGTCACTCGAGTGGTGCTTCGCTTTTTTCGAGCGATACTCTTGAACTTACTCTTTTAATTAATTTCTTGCAATCCGATTATTTGTATTTATAACGGCGAACCGAGAGAGAACGCTCGGCAAAGTTTCGGCTAAAAGCGTTACTGTCTATTGAATTCAGTCTAGGTGAGCCCGAACGACCACCATAAGAGAAATTTTCATTGAGCGGCAGGCTCAACTCTTCTTGCTCGTCTTCTAACGTTGTCGTCGTCGTCTTCGTCGTCGACGTCGGCGTCGGCGCATCCCGTCAAAGGTCGACTCGGTATAAATATCTCTGGCGCCGTGTACGCCCTCGTTTCTCTCTCTCTACGTCGAATTCTTACGCTCGAACTATATCCTCTCTCTCTCTCTCTCTCTCGCTCTCTCTTTTTACTCCACCTTCAGTGAAAACCCCCGACGAAAACGAGGAAAAGAACTGACAGGCCCGTCAATTTTCGCAATTTTTTAATACGCACCCTCCCGTTAAAAATTTCATTCCGAGAGAGCTCCCACGTCGAAATTAATTTTCCGTCCTTCTCCGCTTTTAATTTACGCGAGACTTTCTCCTTTGCCTTTTCTGTCGAATTTATTATCTTCCTTTTTCACTTTTTTCCTTTGCCACGTGAGAGACGAGAAACGCCACGCTAGGTAAAGGTACGCGAAAACTCCATTATTCTTCGGACGCGGCGTTGTATACGGGCGAGGGGCCGTTTCGATTTAATAACGAGCGCCCAGTCGCGAGCACTCGCGCGAGCGCGCGAGGTCTGTTTTGCATCCGCTCATCTCGTACGCGTTTTTACGAGCGCGGATGCGAATATTACGAGAAAATGCATTTACCAACGGTGAATGTCGTTGCGAGTTACGGAACGCCAAAAAGATTTCGCGAAAATGTGAAAGGTCTCCTGATGAGCAAAAATTTTCCCTCCTAACGAGCATCGCTATAAATAAAACGTTCGAACGATTTTTCAAAATCCGTCGAAATACGTTTCCCCTTATGTAAATCGGTGCTTGCATTTCTCGTTTACCCTAATTCGTTCGCCCGTTTGAAAGTTCGATGCCAAGAGAACGAAAAAACGAAAGTTAAATTGCCGAGCACGTTATTCGAATTGCGATCGGAACTTTTTCTTCTCTTGACTGGAAAATCGTGTGGGCGAACCGGGAGAGGAGAAGGAGCAAAAGAAAAAGGACAAATAGTTGGGGTGGGATGGGGAAATTTTTCTCAAGAGAATCGAGATATGCACCGATTTCGATCTCGCGGGAAGAATCGTGCGGGAAAAAATTGTAGAAAGAGACGTTTGGAGTTTTCGCGATTATCGCGACCGAGACTGTCCACGAGGGAGTAACATTAAAGTCCCGGAGATCAATCCGGAACGCTTTCTTACCGCGTCTATCCCCGGCAGGATTTACTTTTTGTCTTTTATTTTACTTCAGGAATTGAGTTGTTTAATTTTTAATGAATCGGAGATCGAAAGTTCGATTTCAAGATATATTTATGTTGTCTGTTACATTAAAAGGTTTCTACTTCTTATTTTTATACACTTTTTTAACGAGTTTCAATTATTTCGAAGAAGAAATATTTTGGAGTACAAAAATAAGGAGTAGAATCTTTTTTACGCCTCTAGTCGATCGATAACTATCATTCCGTCAGCAATTATTTCTCACGAGGACGAAGTTCTGCATTGCTCGGGGAAGAACCTCTTTTTTTTAACGACGCCGATGTGAGATAAACGGAAAGACCGAACGGGCTTTACGTCAGCCGTTTAAACGCCTCCTTTTCACAGTTGTTATCGCCGGGAACTCTGGCATTCCATCGCTAATGACCACGCATGAATATATTTCGATTTCCGTTCCGATCTATACGATTTCGATGTCGATAAACATTCGCGGAGTGAATCTTAAAGCTGGTAATTGTTATCGAAACGATAATGGCGTTCTAGTGTGATTTATAGACACATCATTCGAATGGATATTAAGTGCAAATATTCTTTATCTCTTAAAATGAAGCATATTGAAATAAAAATTCATATTATATCATTACATGAACTTCAATAAGTCAAATATGAAAAGAATGTCAAAGTTTAGAACATTCAGTTTTGTTTCAAACTAAATTTATCGAGGTTTGGATATTTTTATTCCTTACTGACTTATTTGAGTTTCGCTGTATCTCAAAATGTCAAGTGGAATTTTGTTTACTGGGTCGTTTTTCGCGGTTCTCTTTTTGCTCAACGAGAGAGGATATTTGAAAAACTATTCCAGAGTATAATCGAGTAACGATAATTGAACTAGTCGAGTCAAAGGTTAAAAGCGGACTGGGATTCCCGTCACTTTTAACCGCCGTGCTCGTCTTACCGTCATTACGCAATGTCTTCTGAAGTTAATTTCTCTGAATTTTCCTTTGTTCCAGGTCTCTGTTAAAAGTCACGCGCCACCAGTTCTTGCGCCAAGTGAGTATACACGACCGATTTCATTCTGTTATTAATTAACGTAAGAAGCAAAGACGAGTATTGTTAAAGACCCAGTTGGAACATTTTCCATAACAACTTAACGGAAAACCATTTTCCATTTCCCACGCCCAATTTCGTTCCCACTGGCTACATTGGTGAAAAATTAGAAGTAAAAATGAAGAAAGTTCGCTCCAAACAATGCTCACCGTATTTTCGTGGAAAAATTTTTCCCAGTTGTGGAAATGACGAGGGTAAAACTCAGTCCACTTGTTGGAAAAAAAGTAATTGTTTTCCCTTGGTCGGGTAGAGCGCATTAAGGGGGCGCGCTCTCGAGCTCTCCAAAATATGGGAGTGTTCTGTTCGGACGTTACGGTCGTTAGCGAAAGGGTTAATTAAGATAAAGTTGAAACGGATTTTGCGTTCTCGTGAATAAAGTAGAACACGTTCGTTCATCCAACTGGCTTTTAATTACCAATTCGCGTTGGAAACAAATATTGTGTTTACACGAAATTTTTCAAGTAATGTCGCGCTGGTATTCAATTAATTAAAGGACATATATAAGATTTCAAAAAACTTTTAATTTTTTTGTGGGTGTCGTACAATACAGTACGAATGTAGTGAAATTCAGTACAATATTCAGAAGTTTCATTTTTTTAAGAATGAGCGCTAATATTGTACACATGTTATTTTTATGTGGATTTTCGAGGGCAAGGGACGGGATGTATAATATCTTTTTCATTTGATATTTACGGTTGTCTGGCGAGTGCAATTACTTAACCACTCTCGAAGAATAATATAAGTAATTGCTGCATCCCTGAACCACCCACGCTTTTATACACAGATATACTCGCGAAATTACCGTCTCGCGTGTCTCGCTTATTAAAGTAGGCCATCGTCGGCCGAAAACACCACTAAAACCTCGTTTTTTATGGTCCGATCGTTTGTTACACCCGACGATTTTCTCGTGCCGATAGTAAAGCGCGTTTGCCCCCTCAAAGCCGGACCGAAAATTATATTCTCGATCGTAGAATACAGGAATGAAAAAAAACAAACGATCCACGCAGCATGCTTTATACATATAGCAGCTCGTTTATATCCATCGCTATTTCGCCGTCTTATCAGAGAGCAAAGTTGGCCGACCGTACTTCTCTACGAAACGTGATTTTAGTGTAAAATTCAGCGAAATATAGTCAGTGGACAATTTCGTACGCGAGCTTCTGTCCACTCGGATAATGTCCGAGCTTCTGTATTATCCGCATTAATAGCCACCATTTCTACGGTAGATAAAGAGAGAGAGAGAGAGAGAGAGAGAGAGAGAGAGAGAGAGACGGAGAGAGGAGAGAGAGAGACAGAGAGAGGAGAGAGAGAGAGAGAGGATTTTCAGTTTCTGAGGGATAATGCTTTTCGGCTAGACGTAATCGCGAGCGACGAGGCATTGGGGAACACGAGACCCGTGTGCGTTCAAGAACCCTCCAAACGGTTCGACCTTGAGCCGAAGAGGTTCATTTGCCAGGGCTGGAAAAAATTTCGACGACTAGATTCTGAAAATATGATCGACGAAATAAAACTAATACGCACTGGCTCTACATCACTGAATTAGCAGTTTTCGAATTTTGTTTCCCACTTCGCATTCATAAAATTGTACTTCGTTTGCTCATTTTTTCGTTCGTATTTTTTATCTCTCGTATATGCAGTTGAGTGCAGTTGGCCAACGGCAAAAATTCGAACGACTCTCCTATATTGTGTTTTTCGTATTGCTCTCTTTCTCTCATACACGCACACAAATACACTCCCCCTCTCTCTCGCTCGTTCGACCTCGATGACAGCGGGTGCCATGGCTATTTTCTTCCTCGTTTTTTTATTCTCTCGCTAGCGCTTTCGACGGTAACAACTGCGTCGGTGGCGCAGATGTTACGCGCGAACGAGACGACCGTCTCTCGGAATCGTAATGCTCGTGAGATCTCGCGTTTGCGTGAGATAGAAAGAGAGGGAGTGGGAGAAAAAAGGGAGCAGAACTATCGCGAAAAACGTCAAATTTTCGGAAAGTCGAGAGATTCTCGTGCCCCGAATGCCGTTTGAAGAGCGCAAAACGTCGGACCGTTCAATTGGGATTCATGAAGAGAGCGCAGATTTGGTGAGAGAAAAAAAAAATCGGGAAAATCCAGAAAAAATTCGTAGGTACGACCCTCCCGATGGGAAGGGCTTAAAGAAAACTCCTGGGAAATTATTTTCCCCGTTGATGGCCGGCATAAACATTACGGATTTGCGGAAAATTCGCGCAAAATGATTTTCCCCGTCACCGGATATTGTCAAACGTTTCTGACTTTTCGGAAAATCGTATTTTCCTCCCGTCACATTAAATATCCAATTCGATGGTATATCAGCCTATAAATCGGCGAATTTTTCCAGATGCGTTCGCAGAAATAAAGAGTCGGTGGAAAAATTCACGAGCCAGCGACAGACTCGATATCGGCTGGTGTATGGGAAAGCGCGCGAAATGAAAAGCCGGCCGGTCGAATCGGATGATGTATAAACGGCGCTCGGGTGCATAATGGAAGTTTATGCGCTTGGAATAACATTCCTCTCTCTCTCTCTCTCTCTCTCTCTCTCTCTCTCACTTATTTCCTGTCGAGTTCGCGCACGCGAGGATATTCCAATGCCCGTATTGTCCGAATCCCTGCCGCATTGCCCGCCGTGAATTAATAAATTTCACTTGGCGTTTTCCACGAAACGAAATCGGCTTTCCGCTTACGTCCGATATTTTTCCACCCTTATCAATCACGAGAAGAAACCAGCGGTGGCTCTCGGCAGACCGAGAAACAAATAGCATTTTCCTCTCGCGCGAACGAGCCCGATGAATTTTCTTTGTCGTGCTCGCGGGTTTCGTATGTATAACCGGCTGTACGTATCGGTGAGCGCGCACGGGAGAGAATCGTCGTGCGCTGACCTTAGCCGCCATAACCCTCGACATCGATGGATGTCCGTAAATCGCTGACCTTTCCCCCTCGAAGAATTTTTCCCCCACCTCATCGACAATCTCCTTTTCCGGATGTATATCGCGTCGTGAATCCTCTCGTGCCGAGTTTTCCCTCAATTCCCATTTTTCTCAATACGCGGCTCTAGCCGGGATCGAATAAATATCCGAGGCCGTGTTCGCATTATGCCAATTATTCCAACATTTTCTCCTGTTGAACGCGACGTTTCGAGGCCCTCGCGCTCGCCGACGCCTCCATCGTTTCCCTCGTCACGGCTCGTCGAGTTTCACGAGCGATCGCTCCGGCGAATCGATATACACACGAGCCCCCTTTCTCGCCTGTCCACTTGCCTCGCCCTCGGGATATCTTCACTTCCTCTTCTTTTTTACGGTCAGTGTATAAATTCGGAAAAAATTCGAGACGATAAGATATCGGGTTTCACGAGCCTCGTGAAACTCGACGATTTATTAAAAGAGAGGGGATAGACGAGAGCCGTAGAGGAGAAAAAAAATCTCGCGACGATAAAAATTCAGCGCGAGTAGCCCGGCGAATCGGCTGTCACGGGGCTCTCCCCTCTCGCGTATAGCGGAGAAAACGCGAAACCGTCCCGCGGGACGTTTTTCCGGAATTTATGGGGCGCGCGCCGCTGGGAAAGCCCTCGACGTTCGTCGCTTGGGTGCTCGTCTTACAAATTAGGCTCGAGTCTCGGCAATTCGCCATTTTCTCCGGAAAATAGGAAATTTTCTGCTACCTAGGCGTCATTGCCATTTATTTTCACACTCACGCGAATTCTCACTCTTCGAATAGATTCCTCGCCGAGGCGACATAGAGTGACGTGTTCTGAGAGTAACGCGAGGAAAAATGTGTTGTAAATTTTATTGCCATTCGAGTTACATCTACTGCGATAACTTGTATTATGAAGGGTAATAAAATGTGTTGTGAGTGAATAAACTGTACATGAACAGTGCATTGTGACTACATGAACTGTAATGCCATTTATTTGTTAATAATAAATATTTTCTCTAAGAGCGCTACGAAGCTTTTAGTGAATCTTGTAGCTTTTAGCTACTTAAAATTTTATTTTGCTCCATAAATAGTGAATACAATCCTATGTTGAGATCTATTAATACTATTAAATGTTGAATACCGAGCTTTAAATATCATTCGCTCCCTCTTCTGTATAACCTTCAGAAGTCTGAATGCGCATTTCCAGACCACCCTATCCTACTCTCGCGCAATTCTTCTCATGGAGCACAAAGAATCAGAGTTATTTTCATCGTTTGCCGATCTAAATTGAGAATTAACCACTGCGAGAGCTCTTCATTAGACTTTGGCGGGAAAAAGAGAAAGGAAGAGGGAAGAAAGAAATTTTCCGACTCCGTAAATTGTCCCTAATTCGTCTAACGACCGAAGTAGACGCGAGAGCGATCGTCCGTGTAATGAACGAGCGTCGTCGACCTTTTCGAGGTCGGACGTTGCGAGATCGACGGTAAAGCTGTCCCCCCCCCC
>NCVS01000300.1:63916-78824 GCA_003055095.1 Goniozus legneri
CCCCCCCCCCCCCTCCCCGCCCCTCGCCATTTCACTCCTCGATAATTTCCGCGCGCGGCCGCTTAACGACCTCCCGTTATAACCCGGAGATTCCTTCGTTAAACGCCGACCGTTATTCGCCAATTTTTCCAGAAACGATCGAAGAACTTGGAAAAACAGTCGTGGAGCTGGAAAATTCTCAAACGTTCTTTCGAAAATTTTCACTGTTTTTCTCGAATTCTCGCGTTACAACTTTTCCCGCTCTCCAGAGTTTTCATTCTCGCGGAATTGAAGTTCGGTTATCGATTCCTCGCATCCTCGATTCCTAAGACGTGCCGAGTGCGCAACGATAGAACTCGCGAAATTATCCTTCCGCCCGTTTCGGCGCCAAGCCCTCTTCCCCCTCGTTCCCTCTGGAACGCACTGCATTGCGGCTCCTCCGGCCTCTCTCCGTACGTTACGCCAAAAACGACGCCCGGCGCATAAATATTCTCGTTCTCTCGTCCCACCCGGTGGAGCTTCATCCTTGAGAGGAGTCGTCCTCGTAGCGATTTTTAGCCGCGATTACGCGATCGTCTATTTCGACTCGGAATTTCGCATTCACGCTGGTCTCGATGAGAATTAATTATGCTATCGGTGCCGAATCGAAAAACAGTCTGGCTGAGAAACACTGTAGCCGACGTCTTACGTCCATTAATCTTCTCGCTTCCTCTCTTTCTCTCTTTCCGCTGCTCACTTCCGTCTTTTTCGAAGTTGTACACCGTGGAATGACAGAGAGGCGCGTTAACCAGCAATTTTACCTTCACGGGCGTCGATTCGCGACAGCCGATGCAAATAAACGGACTAGAGGGATCTAGGCTCTCACGCGAACCCAGCACGAGAGGTAGAGCGAGAGAGCGAGAGAGAGAGAGAGAGAGAGAGAATAGAAACGTACGAGCTTAATCCGCTTTTACGCTCTCGTAAAGACTCGTGGGGTAAAGCCCCCGGGCTTTTACGATCGGTCGAAATTCATTCGCGAATGTCGCGAATGTTATATACACCCCCCTCTCGTTTTTACCGTCGCGTACCGGCGGGGGAGACGAAAATTGATTACGCCGCCTCGAGAGCGTGTAAATTTCGCTAAGCGATCGCTATCGGTATCTCGCTCGCTCTTGGACCTTCCCGATAATTATTTTAAGAAGGGTCGTTAACGCTCGCTGGTCACGTTCGCGGATAAAGTATATCTGTATTTTTATCGACTCCGGTAATTTTCAGGTTGAAGGAGAGTAATGTCGAGAGGTGTTGGATAATACGGATAGAGTTCAATTTATTGATATAAAGTTGAGATAAGAACGGGGATGAAATTTTAGCTGGTCGTTATCTACACTTGACTGGTACAGAATAAACCTGGCGAATGTGTCCCATCTTCAGAAAATAAAAGACTTTTATGTTGGGCAGTTTTGTCGAAATTAATCAGTCTTAGAAATATAATCAAACAATACAATTTAAATATTCGCTAAATCAATAAATATGTTTATTACTCGAAAGAGTTTCCTCTTCATCCTACAAAATATTGTGTTGGTAGTATAGAAATGTACATTTAACGTAATCATTTATCGAAAGTGAGACGAATTTTTACCTAATAAAGGTTACTTGAATATATTTGATTTTTTATTTCACCTTTGAGAATAGCGGGGCACATTTGCCGAGTTTATTACCCTATTGCGTTCAAAGGCGGAATAATGAAATATTAGAATGGTAGGTTGGAATATCAAACTTTCTCACCATCCCTCGATTATCTCACTCGGAGTTGTAGAGTAATGGATACGAAAGGGTGGTTAACTTATCCTACTCTCAACTGTGAGTAGCCAGTGGCGTAGAATTGAAAATGAACGGGGGAGGTAAAATTGAATTCTTCCAGTCGTTTGACAAAACTATTCACCCTTAATCGCGATCCCTTCGATAGGATGGAGTTCACTCCGCCGGATAAATTCCACGTTTCGTGTTTCGTTTGAAAATTTCATTTCATTCGAAAAACACAAACGTCTCCCTCTCATAAAGAATTTCGGCTCGCAGTCCAAATTCTGAGGTAGCCTCGGGTGTTCTTGGGTTTATTTTTTTAAGAGTCCGTTGACCCTTTTAATTTATTTTTTACCTCCCCTTTTCCCTGACGAGAGCTCGCGATTTACAGGGAAGTAAGCATTCTAGAACACGCGGCAATAACCTCTTAATGGCCGTCTACCGTATATGCCCATTGACGTTATTAGTTCGGCGGCCGTGCGTTACGGGAAACCTCGTGACTCGACGGCATTCGTCACTCGGCTGGACGGAGTCGAAAACTAGAAATTTTCGTTGATTAGTTACTCAATCAGGTTTTTTCCGCGTTACTTCGTTTCATGAAAACGTAAAACTCGTATCGGTACGAACACTTTTCGCGTAAAATTTCTCTCGCGAGAACTCGAAATCAACATCCAAAAAATGCGGTTGAATAATTTCTTCCTTCGTGATGAGAAACCAGAAGGAATGAGTCGAGACGAAGCCGGGGGAATACGTTGCACTGGCTTCATAAAGTGGATCTCGGCATGGTGCAGATTGAAAAAGTTTTTCTCCTGTGTAAGAAGGGAAAAAAAGAGAGGAAAGGAGACCGAAGGTGAAGGAGTCCGGAGGGAAAATTGTCGAACGACTCGTTTTCGATTTTCTCGTAACTTTAATTTTCCTCCTGTAATTATAAAAAAAAAGGACGCGATCCTCGCCGAATTTCGCCAATAAAAGGATGGAATAGGGGAGGAAAAATTCTTACGTCGTGTCCCCGTCGAGTATTAGCCCGGCGTAACTTGGAAACTCTCTCTCGGTGCTGCGCAAGGTTTAAGCAAGAGAAATAATTTAATATCCGAAGTTTATAGCCCGCTCGTGACCGGAATTGACTTGGCCGCAGTTGCCGCGCCGCAACACCCAGCAACTTCCCAGATTTTGCGTCTCTATGACGTTATTAACGTACCAGTTATTACGTCATTGATTTTTCAACGACCGAATTAACAGTCGTTGAACGCGAAACTCGATCCGCCGTGATTATCGGGAATTGAGTCATCGAGTGGGCTCGTACGAGCGAGACATGTGTTCCGCCGCGATTTCTATTATTTTTTGCCCTTCGTTCATTTTTTGCGTCACGCTCGACGAGTCACGCAGCCATGAGTCGTCGTCAACCAGTCCCGTCTGACGAGGCGTGCACGTGCGTCGCCAAACTTTTTGCACCTCCTTTCTTTTTTTCTTCTTCGCTTCAACATTGATTGTAGGATGTAGCGATACTCGAGTAGAAACTACGTGCCGGAATAAATTGATTGTTATGCAAATTGAGAATTAAAAGAATTAAAATAGATAAGAACATTGGTTGAAATTCATCTTTCGATGAACATATTTTCTGATAAAAGTGTAATGGTGTTTCGAGAAAATCACGAAGGGATTATTTTTGTTAATTAATGGAGAGCGGTTTAAAAATTAACTCTGATAAATGGCTTCGTATAATCGCGTTAAAGCAACATAAGGAAAATATAATCTTATTCCTAATGAAGATTGACGCTATAATCGCGTGTTGTCAAACGGAACAATCCAGGCGAATCACTACGGGAGATAAATTAGTTTCGACCCGGTGTCCCAATGTTGGCGCAAAAATCGAAACAGTTTGGTGTGTGTGGGAGAAAGAAAAAAAATTGTCTGAACAGCGATTGGCCTACTTGCCGACGACTGCGTGTCGTCGTGTTGGAAAATGCGAGAGAGGAGACGGCTTTCACCCCATCTAATGTGTACCGGGTGTCGCAAAAGTATGACACAATTTTTATGTGTTCAATAAACTTTAAAGATATATCTCTTTAAAACATTTTACACATTCAATAACAAACGAAATGAAACGAATTTATATGGATTATTCTTTTTTGTTGTTAAAATGTAGTTTGTTAGTTAATAGAATATTAAGTATTTGTAATTACAAGAACATTTAACTGAGTACTTTTTAGTATTAGTTTCTTTAATCAAATTCTCTTTCAAAATCACGCTGAATTAACTACAAAGAAACTTGATAGTCAAGGAAAGTTGCTCCGAATCTGTAAGTGGAGAATAAATTATAATTATAAAGTTTCACAATGAATCGATTTTTTGAATAATAATGTGGTAGTTTTGGAGCACCGTATAGATGAATTTATATATATACACATTCGTGAGAGTTAATATAGCAGGACGGGTCGCACCCTCGGGGGATGAAGGAAAACGAGTATAGGGGGAGCTTGTGTACGCGGGCGCGAGAGCTTTTCCTCGTCGAATACAGCTACCCTGTTACGTAACGCACACGCACACGCGATAACCGGCCGGATCGTTAAACGTTCGCGAATTTCCAGTAGAACGAGCGCGTGTACGTACGTGCACGCTCACAACGAAGCGAGGAAAACTTTCGCGCCAACCTGTCTCTCGACAGGAATTTTTCGTTTAAACTGTTACAAGTGTAAGTCAGCAAAAAAAGTGAAATATTTGCAAACTATTTTACTTTTATTCGAAGTTTCCTTTGGATGAATTTATCGCTTAATACACTCGTAGAAAATAGTAGTTTGGTTTACCGTGTTTAATAGTTGAAACGAGACTCGGCTAACAAGTAATAGTAAAATCGAATACAACTAAAAACTAAGAACACAGCATGAACTATGATCGTTCACAATCAACACATATTTTACTATATTTTACTACTTCAAAATATTTAGGAATGTATCACTGAAGTAGCAGAAAGCACTATCAATTTTCGTTCTACATTGCATCGTAAATATAACTACTATAGTTTACTTTGTTACTATACAAATATTGAATATAACTAATACTCGATATAGTTGGACCAAAGCTGTCAAATTTCTCCGAGTGTAATGTTGTTACAAATTGATTTGTTTCAAGATAAATTTCATTTCCGGTAAAGTTGGCGGATTCGGTTGACACTGCGGAAGAGGTGAAAATTTGTTCCTGGCGCAGCATTTGCCAGCGTGTATATTCTGGCTACGTCAGAACGCTGAAATTCCCAACTATGCGGAGCCGGTTGTATCGACGTCGACGGAATTTCGCGTTGATTCCAGGGGCGTAGCTAGTAGTCGTCGGGTGTACGTTGAAGGAGGGATAACCGCGTTTAACGTCGAAAACTTCTCGACCGTGGCGAATTTCCGTGACAGGGTGTAGCTTCGAGCCGTGAGATGAGCGAGAAGGGAGTCGACACGGTCGATTTATTCGAGCAAACCTGTCTTAATATCGCGCCTTGAGAATTTCGGGGCCTCGCTCGGTAATCCCACCGTACTCTTTCTCTCCTCTAATCGAGTTAATGAAACTCGAGACTCTCGGCCTATAAAATTCTCAATTACACGCAGTATCGTGAAATTTCGGTTATTTTATTCAACGGATGGGGGAAGGGGGTGAAATGTTGACTCCTAAGGTATCGCGGTGTGTAATTAGAATGAGTCTCGGTAGTGGATTAAACGATCAAAAAAGATACGCTAGATGGTAATTATTATTCCATCTGTGAAGAAAGTCGATATTATACCCGAGAGGAGCTCTCGTCGGATGCGCATAATCGCTCGTTTCTGTCTCGCGGTGAGTTTAATCCTATCGAGGGGGTTGAAGGGGTGCTTTTAATACCGGCTCACGGTTTGCTCGGGGAAAAGGGCCACGAGACTTCGAGTCAATCCTACGTCGCTTTGCGCTTATCTCTGCTTCGCCCTACACTCTTCTCGAGACTTACGCGTCTACATACGGTGTCTCGGAATTTCTCATTCGCCCAGTCAGAGAGAAATTCGGTAGTTCAATTTTTAGGGAACAAAAATTACTCGTAAACTAATTTTTCTGTTCTATAATGAATCAATTTGAACTACTATGTATAAAAGAAAAGAGTGTTTTTAATTAATACATATTTTACAAGTAATTGTACTGATTCCTAGTACAATTCGGCTATTATTTACTGGGTTAATGTACGAACAATATTAAATAAGGAAATGATAAAAAAAAGTAGATAGTAGCAGTAATAGTAAATAATATATCTATGCGGCGAGAATGTACAATAGATTCTCAGACACCAAGTGTATCGAATCGCGAGAGTATAGCGAAAGCGCGAATTCTACTTCCCGTGGGATCGCGAAACTTCTCCCAGCGCTCCTCCGCAAAGTGTTTCGACGTGTCCGCGTCTGAGGGACACGCGAAGGCACGTCGAGCTCCCTCGGAGCTTCCCGCGGCCGTGTTATCGAATACCGCCGAGGATTTAACCGTCGGGCAACTCGCGGCACGCTTAATCTCAATATATTCCGCGTAACTTTGCCCTGACGAGCCACTCACCGTATTCTTTCTTGTTTCCAGGCGAGACGACACCACAGCTGCACCAAACGACTTTTTTCGTGAGTATACATTCCCCATTTTTCTTTTATGCGCAAACCTTCACCCGAATCGAAATTTTTCCCATCTTTTCTCAATTCCGTAATAATACATTCCATTTTTCGCCAAATTCGAAGTTAATTTCGGTCGCGGTTTGACAACTCGTACTATACGGTTCAACAGATGCGAAACCTCGATAGGATTTTTCGGGGGGACTCGGGTTAAACAAATAGAGTCATCAGAGTGAATTTATTAGCGGTCAGCTAATTATCGCGTCGTCGAGAGACAAATTTTCCAGGCTCTGTACCCACGATAATAGGACTTCGCTACCGTACGCCTCGCGCTATAACTCTCTCAGTTTTCGTCGACGCGATTAACCGGAACCGCGAAAAGTGGAGGTAAAAAAGATCGCAGCTGCGTTTCTTAGTTATTGATTTACGAGTCATCCGCTAATCCCCGGATTACGTGTACATATATACTCGTCTTCCTGGACGAGTTCTAACTTAATCTTCTATCTCCCTCTCTCTCTCTCTCTCTCTCTCTTACTTTGTCTCTTTTCACGGTGAAAATTCATCGCACGGTCGATTTTGCGGAAAACTTAACGACCGGTCGGCTCTAGGGCGACGACAACGCTATAGAGCATTTATATCGTCGCGATATCTCCTCGCGAGCCGCTCGATTCGAGCCCCGCTCTATCTCTCTCGCTCGGTTCCGGCGAATCTCTTACGGGGCGTTGTTAATACCCCGATAATTCATTCTAAATCCGGCAAATGAACCGACTCGTCTCGACTCTCACCAACGAGCCCGTAAAGCATTCTAAGAAACCGAGTGCCCGGTTCAAGATCCCTTTGATCCACTAGGTAGGTATCGTCTTTCCGGCCGAGTTTTTCGCCGTTTTTTTTTCGCCCGCTCTAGCCTTTTCCTCGTTTCGGGACAAAAACGCTAGTCACGGAGAGAACTGCGACCGATTCAGCTCAGCGAAGTGTGTTTTCGGTTTCCTCGATGTTTTCTCGCGGATCGTTCGAATAATTATCGAAAATTGATCCCCACGACGGATAACCTTGAACGCGAGACGTAATCATGGCAATTAAGCGCAGCGGGCTGCCGGGTTATATACAATCCTGCGCTTGTTTACATTGGCCTCGTTCCCTTGCGCGACAGGCACGGCTTAGGGGCTCTCTCGAATGATTTGTAGCCCCGTCTCATGGATTTTATTCGGAATTAAGCGATTCGTACACACGAGGAGAAAAAAAGGTCGTTGTCCTGCGAGGAATAAATCACGAGCTCGCGATCGTTTCCAGAATATGCTCGTAAAATACACAAGGTGTTCCAAAATATAGTTGTTCGGAAGTGAACTTGTTTCGCTACGTGAAACGCGAGTAGAGTAAACTGCTCGGTAGGTAGACGCTACAAACTAGTATACGGAGGAATTTCAGTTCAACATGCGAACGAAGGAAAAATTCTTTAAATTTAGAACATTTTGTTTCGCTCCAACGAATTTGAAATTGTTCGACCGAACATTCGCTTGATTTTCTGTTTGCACAATCGTACGTCAAAAAAAATGGTCGTTTCGAGTCTCCAGGTTATTATTCAAGATTCAGACTTGCCCATTTACCGGATAGTTTGTCGCGGTAATTTAGAGCCACCCTATATAAACGGAAGTCAGCCGCGAACTTCATCAAGCGTAGAGTCCCAACCCGGACGGTTTTATTAGCGAGCTTAATAACCTCGTTACGAGCGTTTTTTGGAGAAAAAGGAGACCAGGTGTCGTCTAATCCACTCGCGAGCGTATTTCTCCGCGGCGGAATCGCATCCACTAGACCGATCGGGGCCGGTAGCGTGTACGGCAATTTGTAACCGAAATGTTTTCACGGCTAACTCGTGTGTGCGAGTGTAGCGCGCGATTTATGGGGCGAATCGCGCGCGATCTTATGCGCCGCTCCCGAATTAGTCCCTCTCCCCCTCCATTCCATCCCAACCGCAATAAGTTCGCGTTCCACCCACGAGGACACAGCTCGATCGTACAACGATCTCTGTTTCTCTTACGAAACGTCTACAGGATCTTCCAAAAACGAACAAAACTAGAAATTTTTAACTCTTGTGTATTGAAAATAAAAACTGGGAACTATTGATATTTGGTTGAAAATATGAACATTTTTGATGAGATAATTTATTTGAAATAAATGTATGAAAATGAATATTAAGTGCATTCGAGAAACGGAAGGAAATTTGTTGGAAATGTTATTACAATTTGAGTTAAATTTACTGTAATAAATAACATGGTAGCACATGTTGGAGCGTTTATTAGTCAATTGGAGTTACATTTCAAGTTATTTATTAAATTAGTGAAAATAACAATATGAAGAATGGCAGAATAAGAGAAACATCAAAACTCGCTAATAATACAACACGAGTTGTTGCTTCAACTACTTACGATCGGCTGGAAGGAAAGTTGCAAAGTTCGCAATCGCGCTCGTTATTTCAGAAACAAACGATACAAAGTTTGACTTGTACCCGTTTCTAAAACACCCTGTATAATATCCCGGTGATCTATTTGCGTGAGGATGAAAATTAATTACCCGGAAGCGATTTCATGCAACTTCGGTTCGCCAGTGGTACTAGTTTGTTTCGTGTTCTGTCTTTTTTACTCTCGTTCCTTGTCTGCGTCTCCGTTATTCACGAGTTTGGCAGAGTACATCAAGCTACGACATTCGACGATAAGTCGCGCCAAACATTGTACAAACGCCGTCGCCTCGAGGGGCGGGGGAGTTTATAAGGTACGTCGGGAATTTCCTGCGCTCGGATGATTTTCGGCAGAGCTCTTCTCTTTCTTTTTCTCCCTCGCGTATGAATTTTCACACGTGACACGTCGAGCTTTCATGTACGCTAATCTTTACGTCATTCGAGAATTTCCCTCGGAAAATCCCGAAAAACGATAAACGATTGTCAGTTACACACTGAGAAAAGAATCGTTATTTTTAATATTTTAATTTTTGGAAATAGTCGTAAAAATTATTAAGCAGGAATATTGCTATCAAGAACAAATGCAACTCCTCTTTTTTTCACATACAACTTTATTATTTTCTTTTTGCCAGCAGACGAGCATCAGCGAGTTAACGAGTTTCGGTGGGAGGGGAGGGGGCTACCGGTAATCGTGTTTTAATCAGCGCGGCGGAACGAGTTCGGGGGATGGTCGGTCGAATCTCGTCGGAAAATTGGGTTAAACGCGGTCGATTAGTGGAATGCGAGTGTTATACATTCTTTGTCTCACATTCTCGCTCGCGCGCTTCTACGACTTCCGGCACTGCCGTGAGAATTTAGCATCGTCATTTGGCACACGCGGATTCACGCCCACATTGCGCACTCTTTCTCCCTCCAACTCTATTAAATTCCGTCTCTCTCTCTCTCTCTTTCTCGCTCGCGTAGAGTCCGAGATTGGTGGAAATTAAAAATTCGTTAAGAGAATACATCTTCGAGGTAGTTACGCTATCTACGCATCTACGCGAGGCAAATGAAGATCATTTATCTATTCTTTATACCATATCCATCTCGCCGAGCCCCTCGAGGAACATTCGACTTATCCTGCACGCGAGCGGGCTCGCAGATCGATAGCCCCGCGCTGTTCCCTCGTGTGCTACATTCGTCATCGCGTAAAAAGAAAGTCAAACACGCTAAAGAACGAGCCGTACTTTATCCAGCGGAGTGAATTCCGGAGTCCTTACCCCGTCGCGAATTCCCGTGGATGTATCCGCGAAACGAAATAAGATGACCTAAAATCGGGAACGATAAAACTCGAGTTTCCACGGATGATCGAGTTTGAATCCGAGTAACGAGAAAATCGGATCTACATACATAGTAGGCTGAATTTTAGATCGGGAAAAGATTGAATTATACGCGAGTGGATTAAAACAGTTCGAGGCAGAATTTGAGGAGAGTATCTTATCTACCAAAACGTACAGCTAGAAATAATTCCGAGGCTGAGGCGTCTATAAAAATAGGCGAAACTTCGCGAGAAACTATAGCACAGAAATTCCGTCTTAAAGACGTCTAAACGCGGCCGTTTGAACTCCCACCGATACCCGGATAGGTAGATTCGCGTTATCGATACGGTGTACGGCGCGTCAATATTGGTTCATTATGGAAATGACGGTATACGCGTGCACGGAATATCGATTAACTCGCGACCCTACCACCTCTAATCGATTGCCCGAACATTCCCGTTAATCGACGCGATATGGGGTACTCGCGATCGCTCGATAAGTGCAACTATGGTTACGTCTTACTAACCAATCGTGAATGGGATACCCCATCATGATGCTAATTAGGTGGATCGCGATTGGCCAAATGGAGAGCTCCCACTTAACGACACGTAGCGCGCGAGTGAGGGGTGTCTACTTAAAAAATCGATATCTTCGTTTCACGCAATACATTAAATTTATTCGATATATCGTTTTGTAATAACAACATTGAATGCTTCTGATGGTCTCTTGACACTGAAGATGAAAATGAAGTACATTTTAGAAACAGATATTCAATTTTTAACAGTTTGTTTGCTTGTTGTTTAATAATACCTAATAAAATGGATAAAACTCTGATTTTTTGAGTTAAAGAGTAGTGGACGGTACTATTAATTTTTTTACTATTTTGTAATAGTGTAGTTTGACTTAAACATCGGCTGATTCGATTACTCGATATAGCTGGACCAAGTTTCCCTCAGTTTCTCGCCTTTTGATCTTATCGCACGTCCAATTAGATGCGCAGTTAAAGTAAGAGTTTGTATCAAAAGATAATACGAAAATATCAGAGAAATCGTAAAGTGCACTTGGGTGGTCCGTTGTCGGAGTACGAAAGTAACTTACGGCTAAGAGGTAGCAGAATCTTCTAGCATCCTCTCTCTCTCTCTCTCTCTCTCTCGCTCCCGTAACGCCTTCACGGTTATTAAATAACGCGCAATTACCAAGCCAGCTTCCACCCGGGAAGGTTTAAAAGGTCTCGTACGTCCATAGAGCTCGAATTTATCGCCACCGGCACGCGCGCGTTAACGTTTTTACGCCTCTGCGGTGAAAAACACGAGTGAGACTAACGTCCCGTTAAATTCGTCTGATCGCCAAG
The DNA here is from genome assembly GCA_003055095.1 of Goniozus legneri. NCBI lineage: Eukaryota > Metazoa > Arthropoda > Insecta > Hymenoptera > Bethylidae > Goniozus > Goniozus legneri. The sequence goes on from NCVS01000300.1 coordinate 75,371, forward strand.
ACACACTCTCTCTATTTTCTTCGCGTTTCGACTTTATGCACCCAATCCGCAGAGAGATCGAGCGTTCTCCCAAAATTGCGATTTTTCGCAGGAGAGGGAAAATGCCGGAGAGATGTAATACGCGATCTGGTTGCGCGAGATGTGACGACCCATTAGGGACCGATTTCAAGTCCGCTTTCCCCCCTCTGAACATCTCGCTAGACGTAAGGATTTTCCTTTCCACATTGATTCTCCAACGCGTTATTTTCTCGGATTTTTTACTCCGGTGATGTATAAAGAAGAACGAAATTAAACTTTATATCTGTTTTAACGATTTCCATTGTCTCGAGGATTTTTTCCCGGATTACAAACTCGCTCTCCGTCTCAGAGATATCCTATTTCAAATTTTCTCCCGTACTTTTCTCGGCTTCTCGATATTCCGGCTATTCGAGAGTCACGATAGTCGATCTCATTCCAGAGCGGGTAAATATTTATACGAAAAGCGACGAATGCTGGAGTGCATTGGACGAATCTTCCTCTTATTCTCCTTCGATATTCTCTCTCTCTCTCTCTCTCTCTCTCGCTCTCGCTCTCATTGCACTTTCCAGAATTTAATTCGCGCAGGAATGCGAAGGATCCTGTGACCGGGTTACGCGAACGTTATCCCATTCCCGGTATTTTCGATTATCGAATCGCGATGATCGCGTTCCGTTAACGATTTCAGCCTCGCGAGCGATTTTCCCGGAAAAAAGTCACCTCCACACTTACCCCCCGGTATCGGGTTTCGATTACACCAACGAAGACAAGCGGTAATAGCCCGATGTTGTTACGGCGTCTGTAAAAGTAAAGAGGGGGATCAATCCCGTACGGACATTACCGATTCCTCGTATTCGAGATTCGAAATCGAGTCGGTGGCTCGTTTCGCGAAATAACCCTGAAGGAATCGCAAACGTCACGCGAAATGCCCTCCCTAACCAGAAAATAATACTTTCATTACGGTTTTGCCCTTTACGCAAATTTTTTCAGTCAAAAAAACGCGATGGAATAAAAAGAATAACCGAAAAATTTGTAGATATAGGCACGCGAGTTTTCATCTCCCTCGTTTCTTATCGATCGGCTGATATATTAGCGAGCTTTTCACGCGTGCCTTATCACCGAACGATCTCGATTAGAGGGAAGGTCCGAGTTTTCTGTCTCTCCCTCTCGCTCGCGAACTGCCTGTAATTTACGCGACTGATATCTCACAGCAGCGGTACGCTCGAGCTCGTCCGCGAGGGCCCGCATGCCGTATATAGTTTGAGATAACAGCCGGTCTGGGGGGGGGGGGGCGAACATTCGAAGCACTTTACGAACATCTGTCAATCCCACCCCTCTACCTCCGACATTTTCTTCTTTATACGAGCTTTAAAAAGTAACTCGGGCCCCCGGGCGCTAAAAATTTTTCTCCCGTAAATACAGGAGTAGGTTATCTACAGTGTGTTCCAGAAGTGCGTAAAAATATTGAGTTATACTACTTGGAACAATTTTTAACAGCTAGTTTTTTCTTCGCCAAACTTTGAAACGTTGTACAAAAATAGATAAATAAGCTGTGAAGTGAATTATGTCTGGCGAATGAACTTTGAGACGGTGGAAATCGTTTCGCGTGCGAATATCAATTTTAAAATGCAAACCGTGATATATCTTGTTCGGAAAATCGAGTCTGGAATTGGACATGAAAACTACATTTAATCTCGAGACACCCTGTGCACGATGAAAGGCGAACTGACGCGAAATTTCTTCTCGAACTGTTCTTGCGTGGGTTGTATTCGCGCATTGAATCCTTCTTCCCTGCCTCGGCTCGAATCTCAAACGAGATATCGGGAAAATTTGAAATTCCGAAATTTTACTTACACCTTTCTCCTCCTCTCAAAACTCTCGCTTCTTTTTAGCGAAATTCGTTACGCCGAGTGGAAAAATTTTCTCGTTGCCATTTTCATTGAGTGGAACGAGCTTATCGATTCGGCCCTACTTCGGTTTCCCGCGAACCTCCGACGACCCGCTGACCCGAATAGCGCGCGAGAAAAACCACCTCGAGATTTCATCTGGAGAACATTCGTCGGACGGACGAGTCGAGGGAAATTCGATTTTCCATCCTCCGATGAGCTTTTTCATTCGCGCTCGCATAAATTCGCGTATCGAAAATATTTTTATCGGATTTGGAAAATTGTTCGCGGAGCGATGCGTGTACCGAGCGAATATACTTGGCTGAGTTCAATATCGATTATAGCGAGCGTTTTTCGAGCGCACGCGTGTTCGGGATCACGCCATTAAGCGATCTGGTTTTATACGCGCGCTTTTATCGCGCGCATTCCAGTCCACGCTGATATAGGCGGCTACGAAATCGCGCGATAGAACCCGTCACGGGTTAAATTGAAAAATTTATTAAAATTTCCAGAGGTAGGTCGTAACGAAACCGATTAATTCGATATTGAAACTCTGAATATTGTTTCAAACTATTATGTTCTAGCTATATATAGAGTGGACGATAATACTGTTATGCTTACATTTTTAAAAATTAATAGTTTCATTTACTATTTTTAATCGTTCGAAAAGGGTTTATCCAATAAATAAACGTACTTTCTACTATTCTATTCTTTTTTCATTCTTGGACGGAATTAAATATTCCTCAATGTCTCTCGTAGTGTAGTCGCTATTCGTTAAAAATTCAAAAACTCGAAAGAATTCTGGCCTCTACCTCTGAATTTTGCAATTCGTCTCGATCAGCATTTCGATTGGCGTAACAGAGCTATCGCTCGGAGTGGGTTACGTCGTCCCGATGAGAAGTTCGTATTGAACATTGGGATATCCGGTGTCTCGCGATTTCGCCGCGTCAGTGAAAAGGATCGGCGAAATCTCGGACAGCCGAGGCTTGCGATAAGTGCCAGCTACGCTCTCCGTCCTTCGCTCCGGCGAATCGATCCGCAGCCTACATCCGCATAAAGTGAACGCGCCTTCGCTGAAAACGCCAATTTGCGTGAAAACTTCATGAGCTCGTGTACCTACGGAAAATTGCACACTGTCGGTACGAAAAAAGAAAATGGAAAGTTAAGCGCGGTACGCGAAAATTCTCGGCCCGTTCTCAAAGAGCCTGGCAAATTCGCGATAATTCCGCACGAGCCGAATTTTTTCATTTTCATATTCCATCTTGATCCTCCCACGCCTCCCCCAACCACCCGCGACACACCGTTACATTTTCATAAACGTAGAGCCGAGAATGAATATTTTAACGCTCCCTGCGCGTCGCGCGCGAAAGAAAATTATCCTCGTAAAAGTCTCGAGCACCGCGATACGAAAGTGTCGAGTCGACGGAAAATTTCTCGCTTGTTTGCGTCGAGACTTAATCAAATCGAGGTGGGAGTCAAGATGGAGGAACGAATTGAAATTGCGAATGAGGAATTATTCTTCGGGTGTTTCGAAACTCGGGCGTTCGAAGCTC
>NCVS01000300.1:78867-119080 GCA_003055095.1 Goniozus legneri
AAGTAGCGATTATTTTTATTGCCGCTGTGAATGAAGCGACTGTATACAGGGTGTTCAAAATTTATATATCTCATGTAATTACATGAATTTTAATAAATCTGACCACCTGCGAAGATAATTTCGTAATCTTATAAATTTATCTTTACATTTATTGATTCATTGACTCGAATTGTTTTGTTTGTTCCAAATATATCACACAAAACAATGAAAAATAGCGGGCCAACTTCACAGATACCCCATAGAATGATATTTTTGAGTGGATGGATCTAATCTCATCTACGTTAAAGTTAAAAATTTCACGATCCACTTATCATCCGAAGGACGTGCAGTCATTCTCGCACACCCTGTAGATGTATCTTCGGTAAAGCGTAGCAATAAAATAGAAGTAAAACGAATAGTCGTATACGAGTAAGAAACGGGGGAGGAGACGTCGGATAAATCCGGAAATAAATCAGGTTGGCGAGCGAGGGTGTCCGGTACAAAAATGGCGCCGTTCCTTGCTCCAGGTATTCTCCTCCACTTTCTCTCTTTTCGTTTTCGCACATGCGATGGGTAATCGTTCGAGTCTTTTCGTACTTTTCGGGAGCCCATCGGGGATAATGGAGTGCTAGTCCGATAAAGCTGTCCTAATGCTTTTGTTTTATTTAAACCTCCGAAAAAGGATTGCTTCCATCAAAATAAATTTTTCAAACCATGATTGATCTATCTATATACATATACACAGGAAAAGGGGGGTTTTTTAAACCATGAACTAAAATTTTTCCGTGTGAAGTAAATTCTTTGATGAATAAAATTGTTTAATGAAAATAAATCGTATTCGATTGGAGATTGTTTGAAGAAAATTATTTTACTCAAACAACGAATGCTTGAAATCTATCAATATTTTTAGAATTTTCATACTACTGATACAAATTCATGCGAATGAATATTCAGTTGAAAATGAAACAATGCTGCGATTTAAATCAAATAAATTTTTGGTCGAACTATTTCAATGTTCAAATTTGTTTGAACGAAACCAAATTTGTTAAATTCGGTGAAATTTTCGTTCCCGTGTAGCGTACCTCTAAAAAGTTTCGACGAGACAAGAATGAAATGGAATGAATCGGAAAAAGAAAATGATTTCTATAATAACAGTAATAATAATCCTCCTTGATAACTCAATGAATCGAATTACCCGCTGAAAGCTCGAATATCTTCCGCGACGATCAAACTCTTTTCGCTTTTAATTAATCAATCAGGATGATGTAACAGCGATTCCACTCGAGCCGGAGTTGCGATTGCACTCGACATTTAACGCCGAACGGGAGGAACGAAAAAGTTTTAATTGGCATCGCGCGGTTGCGTTCAGCGGCTTGTAATTTTTGTATTTCAATTACTCCTGATTCCCCACGCGAGCGAGAAGTACACATTGTACTCGTCGGGACCGGAAATATTCGCGACTTTTGTGGCGGGTCGATGCGCAGGAGCGGAGGCCCTTCCTCATTCGCTCTCGCTCTCGCGAGAGGCGAGGATACGTTCGAGCTGACAAAGGAACCCGCGAATCCTGTCTTTTCCTCGCTCTCGAGCGTCGAGCTCGATGAGCGTGGGGGGACGAAACGAGAGCGAAAAGGGGTGGAAAGTGTGGCGGGAGGTTAACGAGGAAGAGGCCTGGAGGTACGAGGGAGAAATTGGCCGGCCCCACTCACGAACGACGGTACGTGTCTCGTTTTGTGCCGAGACCGGCGTCATTTCCCGTTCAAACAAACCGCTTCCGGGTAAATACAATCGCGAACACGAACAATCGACTTTTTGTTGGAGGGAAACTTTCGCGGTACGATAAATTTTACTTTTTAATACGAGTGTAAGTTCGAAACTATAGCCGGTGTTATACCTCGCGAGTCGTGAGGTTAGCTCCGATCGATTTTCGAAGATTCAATTTTTCGTCCCGCGCGAATCAGGAAGTTTGTAGCGAGCGGAAAAGATGTCTCGGGAAGTGTCTTGAGAAGTGATTTCGCAGCGCGAATTTCGTATTATAATCTCTCTTGGGAAATTATATCGTTTTACGAGATGATTGATTTCGTAAACGGAAATCAAAGTTAAATTTCTCCAAGATTGAAAGAAAAAGGACAGAATCGATATTTTCAATCGCAAAGAATTGATCGATTGCAATGATGAAAGAGTGTACAAACTGATTTATGAAAACTAAACATATTTGAACCGACTTGCTGCGCTCACTCGCGAGATGGTTTCGCAATTTCGGTCTGATATGACCAAAACCACGTAATTTCGGGACGAAAAATGAAACTCGCGATAGTTACCGAGCTGAAATTAATCCGATATTCTAAAGAGACCACAACGATGCTCGGAGAATAATGCAGAATTGCATTTGACATGGTATATAACGAGCGAAATTCGCCAGTTCTGGCATCGCTGATGTAGCTATTAAACATCTCTCTCTCTCTCTCTCTCTCTCGCTCGCTCGCTCACTCTCCCCGCAATTCTTACACTCGTGTTATTCGTTCTTTGGACGTTGCGGTCGTCGACGATACGGCGTCGGCGGATACCGTAAATACACCCGCGTTGTGTGTCGTCGCACGTTGCCATTAAGCAACGAAAATAAAAACCATTAATCATCGCCATAGCCGGGCCGCGGACGGTTGTATACAAGTGCGAGAACGACGACGAAATTCCAGGTTGGACAGCGAGCTGGTACACACCGGGAATCCGCGTTTTCGAGACGATAAACGCGAAATGGCGTACAAAGGGCCGCTTTGTGACTCGTGGGCGTTGAACACTAAACGTCTTGTACCGATCGTTATTGTACCCGACAGGTATCGAATTTCCGCTGGGAAATTCGCCGGGTAATTATATTTCTGGTTCGCTGCGCTTATCCGAAAAATTCCCGTGTAATCGTACCCAGACGGAAAAATTTCTTTCGGCTTAATAAATTTTATCTCGTTCAAAGTTGTTCGACCAAACATCAAACGGATGTATTTTATTTCGAACAAATATTTTGTTTAAAAGTATTCATTCGAAAAATTTGTTGTACTTCCAAACTGTGTACTGAACCAAATAATACGATTTATTATTTTATCGAGTAACAATTTTATTACTCGAAGGATATTTGTTTCGCCGGTTGAGCGGAATAAACTTTTTCTCTGTGTACTTATCTAGTTCGGGATTGATCTTCGTTTTTTTAATCTATTAACTGTTGTTGTTCTTGCTATCGACTTCCAAGATTTATCACTCGGTATCGAAATCATGCTACATCCCGATTATCTCATTCTCATTCCATCCAGGCTTCTACTTTAACACGACAGAGTGTGCACTGAAAAAAAAGTATTTTTCTACCTAGAATATTTCTCCTTATGGTAAAAATAAAGGTATTCTTATTTTAACAATACCAAAATATACTATACATAAGAATAAGTTTATTGATTTTTAAAAAATTTGGTAGATATTTTTGTTATTAAAATACTAAAATCAATATGGCCGACTTAACCTCGCTTGGTCAACACGGATTAAAACGAACCATGAATTTGAAATAATAACAAGTAATATAATATATTTATATTCATATATTAATTTCATTTATTAGCCATTATTCATGTTATAAATAGTAGAGATAAAATTTGCCTTAAAATACAGTGGATGCTACAAAGAGTTTAGTTTTCGTCCCGCTAAAAACCTTGGTATTTTGAAGGGTAAAATACCAATATTTTTAAATCTAAAATATTTAAGTAAAAGTATACTGCGAACAAGAATACTCGGGTAAAAAATATTTTGTATTCTGAGTAGAAAAATACTTTTTTTTCAGTGTGGCAATTAATGTTATTAACTTTTCGACTCGATCGTGCTCTTTAACTTTGCTCCGAATTGAAGAGAAAGTTCTATATAGTCTTGGGGAGTTGGATGAGCGATTTCTGGCCTTTTTCCGAGTTTGCACGAGAGAGCCGATGAACACGACGAGAGAAAGAGAGAGAGAGAGAGAGAGAGAGAGAGAAAAGTGTGTAGGAGCGCGAGGAGGGTTAATGGCGCCTAAAGTCCGTTTCCGGCTTTCTTCCGCGACGCCGGTTCGCGTGCTCCGAGAAGACGCTCTCCGCGAGGCGCCCTTCTCGCGAAGGAAAATACATTTTTCCTGTCTCTCGCGATGAGAGTAGGGAAAGGAAATTTAATCTTCGACGAGTGGCGAGAGAAGAAGGGAATATTAACGTTCGCTTCGAGTACGAGCAAAATTCATCTCTCTTTCAGTGGAAATTGATTTTCGCTCCAAAACGAATTTTCCTCTCACCGGCCCGTCTTTTTCCTTAATTTTCCTTTTTACGCGGGAGCGAGGATATACTCGGCATTTATTTTCGGCCAATTAGCGGCATTCCACGACGCGAATATCTTTACGCCGCAACTGCGGGTTGCATAACTCGTCGGGGAATGAACGCTAGCGAGAGCGAGAGAGCGAGAAAATGCGTCGGCACGCGACACCCTTACCTCGTGTTCTCTCTTTCTTTTTCTGTCTCCCTCTCTCGCTCTTACGCACACCCGCTGTGTACAACGCCAATGCAAACACACGCTTTCTAACATTGCGACGAGCCTCTCTCGATTCGGAAAAAGTCCCAGACATCCTACTTTGACAAATGCCGCTCGACTTTTTTTTATTTATAAACAGTTTTTGGTAATTTTCGATTAAAGAGGACACAATGATAACGACAATTATCGCAAATCCATTTTATACGACGCGATCGATTTAACTCGCATGCGTCCTCGAGATGCGGATTTTATTTTACGACGGTCTCGTTTCTCCGGATATATCTTTTTCCTTCTCTCTCGCTCGAGTTTTCTCGATACATAAACTGGGTTAGCGTACTATTGCCCAGACGGCAGCGGATTCCATCGTCTGGCCGTCTTCCCGTTGCGAAATATAACGCGTCTTTTTATTTATATTATTCTCGGCTCTTATAAATTTTAACGGCGTCTCCTCTCGCCAAAACACAAACGCCGGTGTACGTCAGGTTTGGCAAAGGAGAGGAGCGAAAGTACGAGAGAAAAATAGCGGAAATTTCGATTTCGCGGGATTGATGAGGAGTTCTGTATCTCCCGAGTGTTTACACGGCCGCGTCGTTTCGTCCCTCCGTCCCTCTTTACACGCGTATTTCGTCTCATTTATAAATAGAACGACGAGACGACGTCTGCCAGTGACATTGGCGGCATTTTTGAAATTCGCAAAATGCTTCGATGAGCCTCGCTCTACCTTTCTCTCTCTCTCTCTCTCTCTCCTCTCTTCGCCTCTTTCTACTTCCCCTCGATACGGTCCCGACGTTTGACAGAAATGAGACACCTGTCGTCTGCAACGTCCGTTCGAGATAGCTTAGGGAAGAAGGGAGGGAGAAAAAGAGAGAGAGAGAAATATTGTTTCTTCGGCAGAAACGAGAGAGCCCTATGTCGAGAAACTATAAAAACTCGGAGTTATTGGCCCGAAAGAGCGAGAAAAGCGTTCTCATAGGACTCTTCCTGTAAATTCCCTCGTAAACTCGGTCTCTTTACAAGCGTGAATTAAGGAAAGCGACTTCGAGACGTCGAGCTTCCCCTTTGTACCGTTTCTCGTATTTAATATTTTCGCTAAAAGTCACATTAGTCGTAAGACGAACGAGATTCATTTTGCGAGAACAAAGTTGTAATTTTCGATATCGAGTCATGGAAATTTTTATACTTCTTCGTAAAAAACGCACATAAGGTTGTTATTTCAATGCATTACTTCAATACTCAAGTTTGTGAGGAAACAAAATTATTGTTTACCTTGACAAAGTCGTCGTTGGTGGGCTTATCCAAACGAACTAATTTATCCCTCAGCGCTTATTACACACGAAAATGTCTGAGATCTCTTTCCCCTTTCCTCTCTCTCTCTCTCTCTCACTCTCTCACGCGTGAGACTACTGCGCGGCTCTACGCCAATTATCGCTGCGATTTATTTGCAACGGGATAGCGGCATCCGGTTGTCGTTTACACTCCATTTCGGTTGACTCGCGCTAAGACGATTATTCGCGTTTTCTCTCTCTCTCTCGCTCCCGATAACGAGCCGAAAAATCGGTCGTTGAACTCCACGTCTCGGTATTTCCTGTCCTTCGTCGTTTTTAACGCGATTTTTCTATTTTTGATCCGAAATTTTCAATTTCGACACGAGGAAACGCGGTAATTGAACGTAGCCCGCGATTCGAGGGGTTCTTCCGCACGGCTCGTTGCTCGTCAAATATTCACAGTCTGAACTCTCCTTATACAGTCGCGTCTTCTCGGCTAATTATCCGAGCGTTTGGAGAACGCCATCCGCGGAATACCGATTGGTCGTAATTACCGAGCGTTTTAACCCTCCCCCCTCTCTCTTTCTCTCTTGCACGTCTCAGAGCCACAGAAAGCGCGAAAATTTCGCTTTCAATAACGGCTCGGCTCGTGCGCGCAAGGGAGTGAAAACGATCGAGCGATTAAAGGAGAGCGAGGAGGAGAGAAAACCGGAAATTCGTTAACCGAGGGCGCCCTTTAATTTCCTACCGCGCTCTGCCCACTTCTTCCGGTATTTAAATTTACATTTTATCATGTAATGTTTTTTTCTCTTCAATTTTTCATTCAAGTGGACACAAAATGGAGGAAAATAGATAAAACGACTTTTTTTTTATAATAAAAAGTTTTGAAATTTTTAACAGTGCGAAGCCTTGAAATATATTTAAAGATTAATTTACTACGCAAATTATTCATAGCTCGCGGATAGCTGCTCCGTATTGGAATTTATTTTTTCTTCGAACAGGCAATTTTACGGCGTTATATTCACCGTTCCCGATACAAATTTTTTTTTCCATTACCCTGTATAAATTTTGAGGAATAGGATGAATCGAGGCGTGGATGGGTAGCCACGATAAAAAATGAAATAACGCGCCCAGCGTTGTATAATAAAAGTATTTTACGAGAGCGAGAGCACATGGCCCGTGGTTGGGACGGCTACGCTCCTGGATTCTCGCACCCTCTCGCTTTTTTCTTCGTGCTTCTTATTCATAAATTCGATTACGCTTCCGCTAACGGCACTCGAGATACTATACACCCTTCTCCCTTCACCGAGGGACAGTATACGAGCGAGTGTAAAAAGGGAGGGTCGAACGCGTTCGTTGGCATTTCGCGAAGTGAGAAACGAGGAGGAAAAAGTTGGGGGTAGGATCGGTTTGTGTATGCGTTTGTGTATAGTACATATATTGACGATCGTCGTGGGACTTTGAATGGGGACAATAACGCGCCACCCTTTTTTGTGTGCTTCTCTGACACTCTCTCTCTCTCTCTCTCTCTTTCGTATATCAAAACAAAAAGTACCCGCCTGACAAATCGAAACGGTATTTACGCCCGCGCCGCACCTCGTACCGATTTTTCGCCACTCCGCGCTTGCCAAACCTGGTTGAGATATTCGCGCGAAAAAATTTTCTCTCCGGGATTTCCCGTTTTTTTTTGTTCGACCTTTTTTCAAGAGACGTCGTATAGATCATGATTTTCGCGCAATGTTTATATCGCGAGCGCGAATCCGCTCTGCGAATCCCTCTGATATATATATTTTTTTTTGTTCAGGACTACACGCGTAATCCTCCGGGGAAATACGACTCGGACCGTGCCGGGGTCGATTTAATATCACGATCGACGCGCGCGGATATTTTACCTCGTTCTTGTTATTCGTTATTCTTGGTATACTGCAATCATATTCTTGAATAATTTAGATATATTATGGGCTTCGAGTACTGTCAACACTCTTGATTATATTCTTGACGTAGCAATTGCATGACATGAAAAGAATACTAATTTTCATGTTTATATTCAAAGTCATCCGTAATCCCGGCAAATCCGTTAATTAATATTTGATGAATTATAATCCAGTAAAACGAATTGATTGATTTATGTGATTTTTAATATTAATAAATTGTTCATAATTCATAGGTTGCTAAATTGATGACCGAATTAGGTGTCATGAGTTATACCGATGATATCAAACAAATTAAATCATTGAGAATCGGAATTGATAACAAAAAACTAAAAAAATAGCAGTATTCGAAAATTCTTGAAAGGTAGAATCCTTTTCGTAAGAAATAATTTCATGTCGTAACATCCCGAAAGTTTCGAATTAGTGACGAATTTCCACTCCCGAGAAATCTCTTCCGCTTTCATTTTCGCAATTTGACATCGATCGCCACCGATAAACGAGATTTTTATCCCCGCGAGGGAGAGGGAGAGAAAAAAGAGGAAGAAAATGTGCGAGAGAGAGAGAGAGAGAGAGAGAGAGAGAGACAGACGCGGGCAAAGTTCTTTTTTATGCCTCGTTATCCGCGTTCCCCGGCACTTTTTTTCCACTCTCTGGTCTCTATCTCTCCTCCATTGCACACCGCGGCGGATTCCCGCGAGGCGCGCGGGATCAAGACGCCATTAGCCGTAATGCGATATTCTTGATTGCGAGAGCTCGCGCGAGGAGTCAGCGGTGTGTTTCAGCCCGGCGGGCCCGTGAACTTTTCTAGTCCCGTAATTCAGTCGAAACTTTTTTTCCTCTGTCTCTCTTTCCCTCTCACCGGCCTCCCCCCACTTCACCCCCACACCCGAAGAGGAAACTCGATTTTCTCTCCGTTTTAGTCCACCCCCTCGCGCACTTCCTGATTCATCGTCTTTTGTACCGCGCGTTTTATATACGTATCGAGTTTTACATTCCAGGCTCTTCATTTCACTTCATTACCAGCTTCGTAATTTTTCGTTAAGCGGAACTTATTTCGCGAAGGTTCTCTCGCTTAACGAGGAGAGAGCCGTTGTTTCGAAAATTTGGCGATCGTTCGCGAAATTGAACTAAGAGTTGCGGTAATGAGTAATAACGGTATCGTCATTATATTCGCGTAAAGATTTTCGAGGGAGCGCGGGCTACGCGAAGATGAGTTTCCAAGTTAAATTGCGTTTCGGTGTGTATTATATATCGAGTCTCGCAACACCGCCAACTCGATAATACGCCGGAGCGTGTCGTCGATTTAATAAAGAGAGATTCGCGTTAATTGTACGCTCGAGCCATCGGAAAGAAAGTTGATCGGCCTCGTCGGAATTTTTCGAAACTTCAAAAGAGGTATAAAGGTGTTTTATCATATAAAATAGCGAACGAGAACGTTCTCGTCGTGTATTTTATTTTTCTCGTTTTTCTTTTTTCAAAAAGAGTTGGCACGAGAAGAGGAAAAAACGCTCACTCGACCATTTTCATTTCGCTATGCGGACTCGAAGTAAAATCCAGGAACCACGGATGGCAGGAGCTTTTCGAGTGTCGGTCTATGTTTCTCTCTTCCGCCCTCTCTATCCTTTTCCACTCTTTTCAACGAGAAGTTGAAAAGGTCCTTCATTACTCCACGTAACCTCGATTTTTCCATCCTTCTCATTCGTTCGTATATCCTTTTATTCCTGCGGCAATTAGCTCGATTAAAATCCGACCTGCTGCGTTTGTAGATTAAAATCCGACCTGCCGCGTTTGTAGAATGATATCATAACCTCCTAGGAAATTCATTTTCACGTCAAAATTGGGTATTATTTTTTCTCTCGAGCCGGTCCCACGTGCAAACGAAGGTAATTTTAATAGTTATCTCGATTTATATCAAATTACAATCGTCGAAGAATTCTCAATTCTCTTCTCTCGTCCTGAAAAAAATTTTATTGTGAAATTTTAATTTCGCTCGTATTTTTGAAAACTGTTGTTCCACTATGACGAATCGCTGGAAATATCGTTCTTGTACGTACATCAACCCGGAAAGTAATCGCGAAGTTGGCGCTGTTTAAAGTTTCTCGCCGTCTGGGATTCTTTTATCGTTCCTACCGACCGATCGAGCGTTAACGAACCACTCGAGGCTTGTTTCGCTCCAATCTCGAACGCTATTTCTTTTTTCGGGGTAGAAAAAAATCGGGAAGCCAAGAGTATTTATCTTCCTTTGGCAAATGAGATTTCTTTAAAGAAAAAAGAAGAAAAAGGACGAGAAATCTCTTTGGTACTCTTCTTCGCAACTCGAGACGGCTTTACCGCGCGACAGTTCGCAAATGTCCACATTATCCGTTCCCTCTCATCCGAGAAAAGGGGCGGGAGGGAGAGAGAAACCGAGGGATAAAGAGTAAAAAGGGATGAAAGGACCGAACATTAGCTGCCCTCTCATTCGCTCCCCGTAACCCAATCTCGATTTTTTTCCTCTCAACCTCACCTTTCTCTTCAAATGCGAATTTCATTACTCTTGGCAGGATCGGTTACTTTTTCGCTTCTACTTCTTCTCGTCTTCGTAGAGGGAAGGAGGAAGCAAGCGAGAGAGAGAGAGAGAGAGAGAGAGAGAGAGGGAGAGAGAGAGAGATTAAAATCTACGTCAATTAGGCGCTTTTCATCAAACGAGAGAGAGAGAGAGCAAGATGTCAGTGGATGGTTTCGGTTTCAGCTAAAGATCCGAGAGAGAGAGAGGAAGACTCGGCGATTTGTCTACGAAGTCGGTTGATTTATTCCCGTGACTATTACGCGGAGCTTTCGGTTTCAGTGCAGCCAGTCGTAATGCATTTGGTGCAAGCGAGACAGTAAATATATCCAGCGTCCGGCAACGCACGGTCGAGCGACTTGTCTCAATTTACGCGAACGACTCTCGCATTCCGCGACCTACGTGGCACGTTAATTTATATTAATTTTAGACCCCGCGTTATATATTCGAATTAACACGACGTGTTCATCGACATTCCTTAGCCATATTATACTATTTTTTTTTTCTTGTTGCGCTTTTAGCGCGACTCTCCGATTGACTTTAAAATTTCTGCCGATGAGAAAATTTTATCGCGGTAAAACAATTACGAATATTATTCGTTCGGTTTTAAGTGGAATACCGATGAACGCGAGCAATGGGGTTAAATGTTTCGAAATTTAATTATGATTAACAAATTTTTCTCGGCGTTTCGTTCATTGACAACTTTTACGACCAACCGCAATTTGTCAACGCTCGAAAGAGAGTTTGTATCGTAACAAACCAGTTCGACGTCGCGTGTCGTTTGGTAATTAGCGCGCCAACATCCCGCATGCGAAAATCTCGTGGAAGGGTTCGTTAAAAAATTACATTCGACTAATTTGCAAACTCGCTCTTCTGTAAAAAAAAAGAGAGAAGAGAAGAGGCTAAAAAAGTGAAAGAGGGAAAGAGAAAAAAGTGCGTCTAATTACGCAAAACTCGCTCCGGTTAATTCGCCAATCGTGCTCGAGTGTTTTTCCAAAGAGTTCCCTTTTTTTACAAAATTAATAAAAACGATAGATTTTTAAGATATTTCAATTTCTGAGGGAGAATTTTTTTCTGTTTGCAGATCGTTCACGTTCAAGTTGCGCGACCGAATCGATAGAGCATCCACAATGGCCGTCGGCTTATGGTGAGTACCCGAATCTGCTAACTGTAATCGTGATAATTCCAACTCCAGACTACGAGGGGTACATCAATCACTTCTTACCGAGCTGTATGATCCTCTTGGGCTAATTGTCAAGACTGAAATTTAATTTACATGGAAATTCGGATATCCCACTATTGAAAATTTCTGATTCGAATTTAAACTAAAAATGTATTGTGAAAAAATTTCATGTGTAGCTTTAATGAAATCCGCAAGATGTGTTCTCAAATTTCAATTAAATATTCTCATAAATTTTGTTCGGTATTTCCCGATGTCTCCAGTCGGATGAAATTTGAACAAAAATCGAATGATTTTGTATTTTCTTCGGGACTATGTATCTTTAGAATCGCAATAATTCTCGCGGTAGTCGACGACCCTTATCGAACGGACGTGCGATAAATCGCGAGACGTCGTAGCGGAATGAGCGAGAGAGAAAGAAAGATACGTCGAGGTTGAACGCACCTAAATCCTTCTCATCCTGTGAATTATGCCCCCAGACGGTAAAACGCGTCCGTATAGACACCGTTAGCGTTTATATACGCTCATAGTTATGCATTGGAGGTCGTCCAACGTCGCGTCAACCGCGAAGAAAAAAAGAAACTCGAAATTGTATATCGGGAATATCGATACACGGGAGCCCAAGTCTGTGTGAAACTGGGTCGTGAATGCGGAATGGAGAAACTCATCTAGAATAATTATTTTCGGTATTTTGGATTCAATAAGGAAGAACGAGTTATATAAATATAAGCATTTTCGTTTTTGAATCTTCCTCGCGAAAAATTTCGCGAACGTATTACTCCCAACTCGGCGTAATACAAACCGATCGAGGCGAAAAGCGCACGCGAGCTTCAATTTCCAACTTCATCCAACTTGTAGACTCTATTCCTCTCTCGCTCATTCTCGCGACCCCATTCAAGGTCTCGCACGACTCGAGTCCCCATTACAACGTTCGATAACGCTCACGTTCAAGAATTCCGACTGATTATGCAATACGAACGAGAGAAAGGGAGAAACGAGAGAGAAAGAGACGGCGCTGTCTACGTCAAACCCCTCTTCGTAATTCTCGCTACCGAATTTCCTGCAGTTTCTTCGATTAATTCCAGTGTAGAGAGAAGGAGTTTGTTCTCTGAAAAATAATACGAGCGGAGACTCGAAAATTAGTCGACGAAATTCCAAGTGAGAATTCCGACGAGTTTATATATAGGATCATTCGTGAGAATTTTTTAGCTTAGCGAGTCGGGGGGGGAGGAAGAGTTACGTAATTGGTAGCAGGTGGCGAAACGGATAGTCGAGCGAAGGTGGTTGGCCCACGAACGCGAGCGCGAGACTGTGTGCGGGTTAGACGCGTCGAGTATCTATAAATAATCGGGGGAATCCCGCGATTCACGCAGAAAATTCACTTACCAATCGAGTAATACAAACATATACATTCATCGGTATAAACATAATTCACGTCGAGTAATTTATCAATTCCGAACAACGCGCGAAAATTAATATTCTTCGCGTACGGAAAGAGAAATATATTTTAAAAAATTACAAAGTCCAAAACACTGGTTGTTCGAGTGAAACAATTTTTTAAAATAAATCAGTACGATTTATTTATTATCGTTTTATATTTATATATTCACAAACAGATATTCAGGCAAACAAATTCCAGTTCATGATCCAAACTTTTTTTTCCACAGAGATACCCCGAATTATTCACTACTGGAACTTCGCATTCCACCCACACGTTGCGACTACGCTCCTCCCGAGTATTTCGGAATTAGTTTCACGCCGAGCGCGACGAAAGTAGAAATCCGAATCGATTGTCGGGGAACAATGAGGAATTCGAACGATCCTTTATTTTTTTTCTCGCTATTAGAGATCCTTTGTTCTCGCTCACGGTAGTGGATATATTCGAACGAATCCATCTCCGAAGGTCTCGTCGATAGAATACAACGTCTTTCTCATCGATTACCCGAGAGCGAAACGAAAAGCGCGAATATGTGTGTACGTGAGTGTGTGCAAGCACGAGTGTGCGCGGGTGAGAAATAGAGTAAAAAGAAAAATGAAGGAGTAAGGAAGATAGAAGGGGGGTGTTGTTACTAGTTTTCTATGGAGGTATTCTTACAACGGAATAGCACGACCTACATCCCTCACCCCCTTTTATATTCGCTTCATTCTATCCTACGTATAGAGCTGTAGTTATCTTTAACGATTTACAGCTGTAACCCTGCACTGAGAGAGAGGCTATCCTCTATCTTTCCGCTCTTCTTTGTCTACCAATCTCGAGGCTATTCCATTATGCGGGTTGCCCGTTATCCATCGACCCCTCCCCCCTCCCCCTCCACCTCGCACTTTCCCCCGCGCGAATTAACGACGCATCGTAATTCTCTCGATGGTTGTATACGGGAGCCCATCGAGATTTACACTCGCGGCTTGATGTAACTCTCGCAGGAGAGATCGAATTTTTTTTTTCCTCTACTCGTCGTTACCATTCGACCCTCCGAGGTGATGCTTGGAGAATATATTTCTGATGTAGATTCGTAAGACTGGATTTTGTTGAAATTATTCGGACGAGATTGTAGGGAAATATGTTGTAGGGTGAACTATCAGTGGATGGACACTGACTCGACAAATCTCTGCTCAGGCTCGAATTATAAAAAATATTATTTTCTTCTCAAGAAGAAGTTTTTTTAAAAATATAAGTGTTTATACAATTTAAGAAAATTGCTTTACAATACTATTGATGTATCTGAAGTTTCCATCGTTGGAGTCCAACGATATTTTGAAAAATTTTTTTTTCGCAAAACAAGTTCACATATCTTATAAAAATACTCTTAAACAACGGAAAAACACATTTATGAAATCATTTTTGACCATTTGGCCATTTTTGACCATATTTTTTCAAAATATCGTTGGACTCCAACGATGGAAACTTCAGATACATACTATTGGGCCCAAACGTACTGTATTGGACTAAAGGATTCTTAGGAATACTTTATGACAGGACTTTGAAATTTCGTACTCGATTTTACTTCGTGAATGATCATATTTATTAACTTCAAAATAATACTTGATTACAAGGACTAGGACGCCCTTAATACCTATTACTAAGACCCATATATTCTAAATATTTTATGAATGTACTCTGATTTTACGTAGTGAAGAAGAAATAATTACTTGTTTTCGTATCTTCATTTTATAAAAAATATAAATTACGAAAATTATGATCGCTGCTATTATAAGTGTACCGAGGATAATTATATAATAATGTACATTTTCGTAAAAATCTTTCGGTGATTTATTCATATTATCGAGTTGTTTTTCTATTTCGTTGATTTCTACGCCAATTTCCACCATTTCCGCCGGGTTGATCATTCTGCGTTTGAATTTCAGCGGTAAAACGTTTGACATTTCTCTTATGCGTGAAATATTAGCTTTCAACGATACATTGAAAGAAGGAAGAATGGTTTCGTATTCAATTCGACTTCCTACTGATGGTGAATGAAGTATGAAGTCTTCTGACATTGCGATACATCTGGGTGGAAGTTGTATTTCGCCTGAGCGTGTTAATGTTTCTCTCGTTGTTGGTTGACCCCTGCAGTCGGTTACGAGTGGTGTGTCCTTCGGTGCGATGTATGCCCATTTTCCTTTCTGGAGTAATGGAACGAGAAGTGTTTGCTGGACTTGGATGATTCGGCTTCGGCAATAGTTGTGGGTGTAAACGTATCTCCAGACAAAAAGTACGACCTCGCACGGTGCTCGCCCTGTTAGTGCAAACTCTGGGTATTGGCTGTTGCAGAAGTAGTGTCCGTTGAGGTTTTTGCATTGCTGTAACTCTCGCTGTGATAACTCGAGGTACTTCTTCGTTGCTTCGTTAACAACAACGATGGTGTTAGTAATTTCTAAAAATTGATATATTTCCTCACCTGCGTGTGCCGGCAGAGGTATCGCGTGAGCCACAGAGTATGGTGTTGTTTGGACCAACGGGACTTCGATTAAGACTGTCGCGACTAGTCCTTTGCTGTAAGCTTTTAGAGTTACAATCTCCATCATCTGTTTCACATCTTCGTTTGTCAGTGATAGCGGAAATTTGATTCCCTCTGGCAGAAATGGTACGGCTTGAAGTAAATGGTTTAGTAGTATCGATGACGATATTAATAATGATGGGTTTACTCTTCCTGCGACCAATTCGACTAATACACGAATCATGAGGTGTGCGTTGCTCAACAGTACTTTAAGATTAAACGTTATTGGTAATAGTCCTTGGTTTAATGACTGAGTACTCTTTATAATTTGGAGTCTTGCTTCTTTTTTCAATTGCTGTTGAATTGCTTGTTGTAAATTTTGTTCGATCATCTTGATAATATATATATGGGAGTTAAAAATATTTAGTTCACCATTTATGACTTGTATTTGTTTTTTCATACCATCTTCGAGTGTAACTGTTCCGGATCGGATTGCCTCTATGTCAGCGTCGATTCGTGTTGCATCTTCCGCGTACATGTCACCCGTGATGATTTTTATCACCGGTACGGGCGCGTTGATTGCATCTCTCTTTCTGCGATAACCGACTACGGGTTCTAATATATCGTAAAGTATGTCAATCGTTTCCTCCACTCGTCGTAATAATTGATTTATCGGTTCCATGTCGACGATTGTAAGGCAGAGACTGTTGTTGGTGTGATTTCGACAAAACTCCTTGGTCAATTCCAGTATTTGTTGTGTTTTTTCAACTCCCACTATGAATCTTGTAACGTTGATTTGTATCGCTATTGTCCATACGTCCGTATAAGGCGTTAGGCTTCCAATGCTCTCGAACAGTATCCCCGGCTCCGATGTGAATGTTTTCACGTATTTGGTTTCAGATTCTGTGGCTGTGTAGGCCAGTAACCCAATCGCGATATTGAGGAGTCGCATCTTGCAATTTTTTCACTTCACTAAGTCGTCACTTCGCACAGCGGAGGAGTAAATTCAAATACGATTTTTCGGGAAGTCCCCAAAAATATCCCACTTTTGCCACCAAATTATTGAGATTATACGTACTGTATTGGACTAAAGAATTCTCAACAATAATTTATGATAAGGCTTTGAAATCTCGTACTCGATTTTAAGCTGTAAATGGTTATACTTATTAACTTTAAAATAATACTTGATTATAAGAGTTCGGTGGAGCAGAGCCTTCGACCGAAGTGAGACTAGAATAAAGGAGTCTTCTGCTCGCCTTGGTTTTATATACCCAGATTTGTTGTGCTGACGTCGATCCCGTGAAGTCTAGTGTTACATTAGATTAGATTTGAATTATCAGCAAAAATGAAACTATGCGTTTGAGTCAGTCTCTTAGGTGCTACTTGGATATTGTATATCGCTACTGTTGCTTTGTTTGAAAGTATTGAAATTATATTTAAATTAAAAAATCAAAAATAAAAAGATATTTTTTAATAGTGCATTGTTAGATTTACCCTACGAAAAAAAGAATATAACAACGAGGTTAAGATTGACAATTATTCAAATCTAGAATAACTAAAATAGAATGTATTTATACCTCGAAGATTCGAATCAGCAAGATTGCAATCCCATACAACCAAGTACGAAACGCGAAAGCTCGCGTGAGAGTATCTCGGAATTGGGTTTATCTAATTTCGCTTTTTCTTTCAGACGAATTTGACGAGGACGATAAAGCGGCTGGTACCGGAAGTAGCTAAGTAGGAGCAGCGGGAGGAAGCGTAGAGCGGCTCAGAGGACAGAAATAAAAGCTGTAGGTGACGAGGAGCCAGCGCGGTTGAAAGAGCGAACGGTGGGGGAGGGTGGCGAAGGGTGGCGAAAAGTGGCGAAAGGTAGTCAAAGTGGCTAAGAGCGTAAGCCCACGTCGAGTGCACCAGGAGTGCTCGGTGGTGGAGCAGGGTGCTACAGCGACGACGACGACGGCGTCGGCGGTGCAGGTAGCGCAGCAGGAGAGGAGGGGATCGAGGCGCATGCCTTACCTGGGGCCCGATATGACAACCCGGCTGTCAGCCATGTTCTACACGGTCGAGGTCGGGGACACCAAGTTCACGATTCTCAAGCGATATCAGAATCTCAAACCGATCGGCTCCGGAGCACAGGGTATCGTCTGGTGAGTCGCTGTCTCTTACGATTCTTCTCACTCTTGGAAAATAAAAATCGTTAATGTTTGCACATTCGGCACCCTTTATGCCTTCTCAACACTAAACCTACCGATCGATGTGTGTTTTGTGTGCTGTAGTTTTAGTTTCTTTAGACAGTATATTTGCTGATGTGTAGTAGAAAAATTATAATTTTGTAAATTTTGGTGTATGAAAAACTATAATTTATTTAATCTAGAGAGATTACTAGCTTTTATTTTTTTACTTCAGAATAATTTTATTTTAGATAATTTAACCTTTGGAAAAAAGATTAAAGGATTAAAAGATTAAATATAAAAACTCAGACTGAAATTATTTGAAAGATTTTAACTTTTAAAGATATCTACTTTTCGACTTTTTTATACCTGTAGATTTTCATATTTCATTATTCAATATTTTCAATGTAACTCATATAATCTACAACCCCTATGAATGTGTTATTGATGAATTGCTCGGTTTATGTGATTCTGCATGTTCATGATGATAGCTTATGATTCATATTTTGTTTAACACACCATTAATAATCGAAATGAATTAATAATTAGAGCTTATCGGATATATTACAAACATCGAAAACGATCGAAAATTGAAATCGATACGAATAGGAACCAAACTACTAAAATTATTTCCAATGCAGAGTATTTTTAAAGGTTGAATAATTTCCATTAAAACTATTTTGAAATAAAAAAATAAAAATTGGAATTCTTGTTATGGCATTTATTTGTAACAAAAGGGTGAAAATTTGTCCACTCTGGTAGGTTTATTGTTAAATTTTCCATCCCTCGTTTATTTTCGTATTCGACTAATTCCGACTTCGAAACATGGAAGCATTTTGGTGTACATAGAATTCACAATGACATGCTTCGATTAGTCGGCTGCTCGTTCTTTCGAAACCAGAAGACTCGCTAATTGATATTCATGCAAATTAACGATTTTTCTTCTCGCTGAGTATTTCAAAATTATCGACCTGTTGCACGTAAATTTCCCCTTTGACCAGCAACTCCTGTGCATCGGATTATCAAAGCGCGGAATCCTATCGCGCGAAACTCGTAATCGGCTGGAACCGGGCGAGTTTCGGGCTGTAGGGGCTCAGAGCGATTCGCGAAACTGCGAATTCCCCGGCGCTGCTCGAATCCCGGCATGGCTCTCGCTCTCTCTCTCTCTCTCTCTCTCTCTACCCCCTCTAAGCCCGAAACAAACCCGGTCGATAAATCCCGAATTAGTCTCACCTAATGCACAAAATGTATCCCAGCATACGACGACCTGTCCATTATTTGTATCATTTGATTTTGTGTTTGTTGTTACATTAATTTTGTTCCTCATTTAGCGGTGTACCGAGTGGGATTACGTTCATTCGTTAGCTTCGAGTAGTTTAGCCACATTTCCCGAGTAAAGAGAGAAGTCGATTGTGTTTTAACGGTTGTGTGTGATTAGCTAGTGACGCTTTCCTTTGCGAGTAAGCGAGAGACAATTTTGAGATAAGAAAGAAAGCCCTCGGCGCGCGAGCGCGTGATTCACGAAAGCTCGAAGCACAGAGACGGGGAGTTCGAAGGTAGTAGAATAAAATAAAAAAAAAAAGACAAAAATATAAAAAAAATATGGACGACGACGCGATGGTGACGAACGCCATGGAGACGTCGAACAACGTCAGAAGCGGCTATCGTCGCCACGTGTTCGGCGACACCGAGCTCTGCATACCCGAACGTTACACCGAACTCGAGCCGCGCGGCGTGGGTGCGCAGGGTGTCGTTTGGTGAGTAAAATAACAAGAAAGAGAAAAAAAGAAAACCGCCGTTTAATCCAAAGACGAAAACAAAAAAAAAATTGGCAAATTAACTCACACCCGCAACGATTTTTTCTATCTTCTTTATTTTCTTCTCATACTCGAGACTTCGATCGGTGAAAATTCGATCGCGCTTGTCGAATTGACGCACGCGTATCGATAAATTCGAAGATTGAATTCTCACCGATTCGGCACGGAAGGGTACTTTTCTTTTTTTTCTATTTTGATTGTTCTTTATCGATTGGCAACCAAAAGCTTCTCTCTACTTTCGCGAGCGCGTCGAAACGGGCGGAAGATGTTGAATGATTTATGATGTTGCAGCGCGGCGTACGACACGGTAACCGCGCAAAATGTGGCGATCAAGAAACTGTCGAGACCCTTTCAAAACGTGACACACGCAAAGAGAGCCTATAGGGAATTCAAGCTCATGAAGCTTGTCAATCACAAAAACGTGAGTACAGGAATAATTCAGATGCGCGAGATTCGACGAAGGTGGATGTAAACGTTTGCTCGTTCCCGCAGATTATCGGTCTCTTAAACGCGTTCACGCCACAGCGGTCGCTCGACGAGTTTCAAGATGTGTACTTAGTGATGGAGTTGATGGACGCGAATCTATGCCAAGTGATACAGATGGATCTTGATCACGAGCGCATGTCTTATTTGTTGTACCAGATGTTGTGCGGTATCAAGCACCTTCACTCCGCTGGTATCATCCATAGGGTGAGTTGTCAATCTGTCAACATTATTCTACATTGCCCAGTAGATCAATAAATTTTACTCTAAAGCTTCAAAATTACAATTCTTTCAATTATAACTTTATACTCAGAATTTTTATATTACTCAGAATCATATTTAACCCCTCATGTGTACACTGGGTTTCTACATTTTAAAAAAACCTTGAAGTGTCTAGCTCATGACCCATATGATTCTAAAGTCAAAAGTTAAATTTGGGTTGAGGGAGTTGCCTTTGTTTTTACTGTTGCTCTAAAGACCTAGCATTTTTTATTATTATAAAATATGTTATAGAATTTTATATTCTTTACATTCATTCAATTACATTTGCATTCAGAAGATTCTTCTTCGAACAAATGGGTAGTTGACTGAAATTGAAAATTGTTATGTCCCTTCACACTCGATAAAAGAGAGAAGGAGAATAAAAATGAACACTGTAACAGGATCTAAAACCGAGCAATATCGTCGTGAAATCGGACTGCACTCTCAAGATCCTCGACTTTGGTCTGGCGAGGACCGCGGGTACGACCTTCATGATGACTCCGTACGTCGTAACGCGATACTATCGCGCGCCCGAGGTGAGAGATAGCCTAGAGCAGTTTCAGGAGTGCCACGCACCGGTGTAGGATATATCTCACATTTCTGTAATGCGTATCGTTCTCCCAGGTTATCCTCGGCATGGGGTACAAGGAGAACGTCGATATCTGGTCCGTGGGATGCATAATGGGTGAGATGATACGTGGCGGTGTACTCTTTCCTGGTACGGATCACATTGACCAGTGGAATAAAATTATCGGTGAGTACTTAATTGATAACGAAATAAAAGGATTTTTAAAAATTACTAATCAATGCTTTAATATTTGACTATATCAAAAATAGCTCTATTTGACGAAACTATAATAAATCGTACACTGAAAATAAAAATTTGTTCAAGCTACTATTTATTTGAAAATATAGAAATAAGTATATCGTTTTTCGAATGAGTTATTATTTAGTATGAATGAAATATTGTATCTTTAACTCAAACATATTTTGTTGAATGTATTCCATATTTTTTTGAATTCATAATCGCAAGAGACTTGATAAATTCTCTCATCTACCCAATTTTCTCGCTTAACCCCCTCGTTCTGATTCGATCGTATGTCATTTTGATTTTAATATAAATTACAAACAAGCGAGATTAAAAACAAAATTGATGTACAATATTTTTATACGTCAACGTAAATATCAATTTTTCGTGTCGAAACTAACGCACGATGTTTACAGAGCAACTCGGAACCCCCGCCCAGGAGTTCATGCAACGGTTGCAACCGACGGTAAGGAATTATGTTGAGAACAGGCCACGATACCCGGGTTATCCCTTCGAGAGGCTATTCCCGGACGTCCTCTTCCCTTCGGATTCCTCGGAGCACAATAGATTAAAAGGTATCCGCGAATCGATATTCTCCGCTTGTTTTCTCGCATTCGAGACACGTTCGAGACGTTTTCATCCCTCTCTTCTTCCTTCCATTCTCGTTTCAGCAAGCCAAGCTAGAGATTTATTGTCTCGCATGCTCGTGATAGACCCGGAGCGACGCATCTCCGTGGACGACGCGCTGCTGCACAATTACATCAACGTGTGGTACGACGAGGGCGAGGTCAACGCAGTAAGTCCAATCGATTCTCCATTCGCACTGAGAGAAAATTGAGCGACGATTGTCAAAATATTTTTTTTTTTTTCATAAAATCATCAAATTACAAAAAATTATTGATTGTATTTTCATTGTCAAACGAACAAACACAAAAACAATCAATTGTCAAGTAATTTTTTCTCAGTATTTGAAATCGAAATGTATAAATCTGGTGTTGTTTCGTATTGAGGGGATAGTGTTAACTATAAACTATTTCAGCCCGCCCCTGGACCCTACGACCACAGCGTCGACGAGAGGGAACACACGGTCGACCAGTGGAAGGAGCTGATATATCAAGAAGTAATGGAATACGAGACTAGTCACAACGCCGCTACGGTCGCGCAACCAGCCGACTCAGCCGGATCTCGGTAGACAAGTAGTCTCTATTCCTCCTGTCGACAAGAGAAGATTAAATCATTGGGAGAAAAAAAATTAGAAAAACAAGAAAAAACACAAACACACACCAGGAACGTCCGAGCATAATACATATTAAAGATACGTATGTACAGCGAGAGCGATAAAGAGAGAAAGAGAGAGAGAGAAAGAACAGGAGAGAGTGAGAGAGTGAGAGAGAGAGAGAGAGAGAGAAATGAACGAATTTGTTTTTAATTAGGCGATTGCTCGTAGTTCGTGCGAAATAATTGAATAAGAACGAAAAGTAAATGAACGGAAGAGGAAGGAGAATTGAACGTGTAGCGTGAGCGATCGAATCTAAATCATCCCACCAGCACTCACATATTTTGTCCTCGTCGTGCAATCGAGCAAGTTGCAATTGCGGATGATAAACGATCGATAATCAATGAACGTTTTTGTTTCCTTGACAAAACGCTGTGATAAAGTTCGAGCGTCTCGGGGCGACGAAAGAGTGGAAAGAAAACGAGAAAAGCGTTATTCGCGATTTGGAAAATTCATCCATCGCGAATTCGTTTTCCTCGTTTTCTTGCTGATTTTCGATTCGGTGTCACCTCCTCGACTGTCCCGACCAGTACTTAAATTAAAAGCGATGAGAAGAGTAAGGACGAGTTGTCGCTGGAGAACTTCATCGCTCGTTCCTCGAAAAATGAGAGAAAAGCAAGTGCAATATAGCAAAAAATGTACCGAGCGAGCGTGTCGCGTCCTTGACGTGCAGCGACAGCGGAAAAATAGTGAAAACGAGAATTGTTACCGATAATTTTCCGAGATTATCCGCGAAGAATTGAATTCCGATTTTCCAATCCCAGGGAGATGATACCAAAAACGTCGGACGTCACGAGGCAGTTCATCGTTCCGCGAAACAAGTCGCGTTCCAATTACTTTAGTTTATCGAGCTCGGTAGTCTTGTGTACTGGAAGATAAAAATGTTTCCCGAAGATTGAATCGAAAGAACGATCAACGAATCGTGCGCTGTCCAGACGTTTCTCATTGCATACTGCCACGCGATTGAAAAAAAGGGAGAAGAAGAAGAGACAATTCCTACGAGATTGATGTCATTTTTCTTTGTTTGCGCAGAAAGCTTTGTACGCGATGAAAATGGTAAAATATGCGAATTCCCGTCGAACGAGCGCGATCCTCGAAGGCTCGATACTTTTTTTTACATCTTATCGCGTCGTGCATGCGCTGGTTGTGCGTTAAAATCGTATGAACGAGAGAATAACGATGAAATTGAAAAATAAAAGAACACATATTTTTTGTACTGTCATTGATGAATTCTCGGAGAAAAAATCTGAGATTTTGCACTCGACGAGTACGAGGAGACGCTCCGACGGATTCTGCTCGCGCGATAATCGCCCCAAGACATCCACAATTTTTCCCTCTTCTCGCGAACGTTTCCTTTCTTCTTCGTTTTCGCTCTTTTTTTTACGATGTTTATTCATTCGGGATTTGTAAAGAGGGAATGAAATTTCTTTTTTATATAGCTAACGAATGGCAATAAAGAATAAATAACCATGGTAAAAGCAAAAAAAAAATATGAAACAATGTGGAGAATCAGCGAGAGTGTGAGTGACGAATGAATTGAGAACGACGATTTGTACATAAACAAAAAATTAAGAAGTGTTCGTTTTTTCTGTCGCACGCGTTCCGCAAAACTGTCCCGGAATCGCACGTATCACTCGCAAGAAATATATTTCGAATTATTAATTCCATTGTACAGGGTGTCGCGAGTGTACGCGTTCAAAACTAGACTGTCCTCATTTTGAATTGCGCGCGTGAATATTTAATAATACGTTCGCGTCATTTTTTCGTAAAAGGAGAAAATAATGGAACAACAATACCGAGACATGCATAACAAAAAAAAAAAGAAAATAATAATCATCCTCTACGTATTTTTATATGCGTACGCACCCTCACCACTACGTCCTATATTTCCAAATGTTACTTATCGCATAGATCGTGAACGAGCTCGTTTTATCAGTCATAATTACACGTATATTTACGATTTAAAAAAAAAACAATTAAACATAGAAATGGATTATTATACGAATTCTCGCGCTGGTCGAGATATCCGACGCTAAGTATAAATATAATTAAAGAACGAAGGGAAGAAAACAAGGAGCGAAAATTGAATTCGCCCACACGCAACTTCATTGATCACGTTCCCGCCAGCGAGGTCAACGGAATTGCGGGAATATTAGTATGTGTATGTGTGTGCGTGTGCGTGTGCGTGTGCGTGTATACGTGCGAATATGCCAATGCGCGCGAAAGCGCATATGCGTGTAGATTTCTTATGTGCATTATGAAATTCGTTCTTTCTCCTTTTTATTTTTAATGCGATTTACGGTGTATAAATATACTTTTTTTAATCAACTTTCGTCGAGCGTGAAAATTTTTGTAAAATTCACACACATACCACTGTGAAGAGAAAGGAACACAATTTGCAATCGTGAATTATTATTGTCGGCTGTCGATAGTTAAGTTAGTGAATGATAATTTTTCCTTTATCAATGTTGGCCGATAGAGTTTTTGCTGTTGATATTTGGATAATCGAACTCTCCTCACTTTTCTCGCATCCTCGCAGCGCGATTGGCTTTTTTTGTAACGATTGATTCCTAATAACATCGATCGAGAAAAAAAAGAGAGAAGTAAAAGAGAATTGTTGTATTATCGAAAACGTATGCATATAATGCGTGGGTGTGTCGCGATGGGTGACGAGAGTAAGTTAAACCGTAAACGCGAATCGATTGCACCGATCGCGATTATATAAACGACGAAACGGTGATATTGTCGGCTGGTATTTGTGCGAGTGATTGTATTTATTACGTGAATACGGTGAGGAAACCTAGTAAAACAAAAAAAAAAATAATGAATCGACGATCGAGGGAACGGTGAAGAAAAAAAAAACAATATTGTAATGTAAACGTTGAATTTTTATTTTCCATGACGATAGTTATGTGAATATATATTGCTACAGTCCGATCCAAATAATCAAGCTTTTGTAACATTAATTATAATAAAGTAATGACGAATACTGCTAATTACGTAACTATATCGCACACACAGTTAAATTAATAAAAAAAAAAAAAAAACAAAATATATGAAAAAAAAAAAACAAGATGAGCGACCAACGAGCGATGATTATAAAACCTTATAAACTGCGCATACTAAACGACGAAACGCGCCAAAAATCTTTATAAATTCGGCCAATCTCGCTAGCCTCTTGTCATAACGCACCTTCCTGTATCAGCTGTGCGCAAATATCGGAACGAGACAAATGAACGCTCTTGCGTCCCTATTGATCCAATCGGGGCATCCAAAAGTCAATTAATCACGATTTACCGGTAGACGCTGTTCATTGGCAAAAATATATTTATATACGTCATCCGATTAAATTAACGTCAAACGAACGCGACGAACCGCAATTTACTCAACTAAACAAAAATTCGTCCAGCTCGCAACGAGCCAATACAATCTTTCGCGATTTTTCGGCGTATTGTATACGCGCCAATTTCTCTCGTTTTTTATTGTAAAAAAAAAAAAGAAAACAAAGCTATTGTTGAAAGTTCATATAACGCACCCCGGCTTTTTTTTACACGCGACCGAAATTTTTAAAGATTTTTGGATTTGAGGCAGATGGTGTGGAGAACAATATATAAACGCGATTCAGCCAGGTTTTGGAACTGCGTGAAGATATTATCTATGAAATTAGCAATTTTTTCCGAAATCATTACCTTGAAAGTATTTGTTTGAATCGACAAAAACGTACGAGTCATTACCCGATTGCAATTCGAACAAACCTCTAAAATTACGTGCCTTTGATTTTGAAACGATAGTTCTTCCATATAATTTCCTTAGCCTGGTAACATTCGCAAAGAACTAATGACTACACAGACAAAAAAAAGAAAAGTAATAACGAAACCTAATGAAAAAAAATACAGCTGAGAAATACCGAGGTACATTACGATAAGTATCATAAAATTAAGAATAATTAACAATAATTAATTGGATAAAGGGAGTGAACTTAACGATAATCTTTCTCCTTAGTGCGGTAAGTGGCAAGTGCAACAGAGAAAAACAGAAAGAAACAATAAAGATAACGAAAAGAAGATAAGTGGACGGTACAAGTGAAAAAAAAAGACTAATAATGTCCATGTCGCTAAAAAGAAAATTTAGCAGTGAGGTAGGTTGCGTATTAGTATGACACACGTCTTAGTTTAAAGTAAAAGAGAAAAAACAAGAAATAACGTAAAATGAAAAAGTCTAGTCCTTAGGAAACGAGTACACAGAAAACACACACGTGTAGCTCTTAGATTAAAATGAGAAGTAAACAAAAAAAAAAAAAGATACACACACTATAGCTGGTAGATCTTTAGGACGTTATCGAAACCCGTTCCTTCAGAATTGTAGTGCCGTAGCGAATTTAGCGAATGAAAAAGCCACGTGGACACCTAGGTCAGGGCCGTTCCTAGTGGAACGATTTTCAATAAATCTCGCGCCTCACGTCGATGAGTCGCCTACCCTTTTGTTTTCCTCTTCTTCTTCTTCTTCTTCTTCGAATCTTTTTTTTCGTCTCGAGTGGATTTTTTTGTTCAATCAAGGATATGTGAAAAAAAGCGCCTGCCGATCTCGAGCGTTCTTCATTCGACTCGCACGACATAAAAACTTTTCGCACCTGTCTCCTCTTCCGTCCTCGTTTTTACAAATTTCCATAAACAAATCAATGGGAAATTGCTTTCTCGCAACGAGTTTTCCTAAAACGCCAGATCGATCGGTGAGCGCGAACTTGAGGGACAAACTCGATTTTTGTACATTCGAAGAGTAAATTAAAGGACACATACACGCGTAATTAACAATAAACTCCTCGAGATCGATCTCTCTCGTGAAGTAAGAAAAAACTTGACGGAGAATTTTTAATCAAACCTACCGAGCGAGCCAGCGGAGATAATGCGAGTTTCTCAAAAGTAACGGAATAACAGAGAAAAGGGGGAAGAAATAATTCAGCCACCGATGACTATGAGATACGAACACAGACACAAACACAAGCATATACGAACACACTACACGTACACGTTGTGTAATCACAAAAGTAGTCACGTGAAGAGATAAAAAAAACAACATAAACCTAAAATAATTATAAATATTAATACATTTAATGATTATTGAATATGATACCTCTACTGTACATACAATAAAGAAACAAACAACAATAATTATTATAATTATCGTAACGATAATGGTAAAAACAACAAGTAACAATAACAATAAATGAAAAAAAAATTGCGTATTGTTCTTTGAGATGGTGGACGAGTGAAAAATTTTGATTTTTGTGAGTGTAAGTACGATTGTAATGGAACAATTATATTATCGCCGCGAGATACGATGTAATTGTAACGATCCGCACCACGGTATAAATATTATAAATACATTATAGAAAAAAAATACGATCGAGTACGAAAAAACAAGTCTGTTTGATGGAATTTTCATTTTTCTTAGTTGTCATTATCGCAGTTATCATCCTCGTTGTTATCAAGAATGATAAGAGGTGAGGCTAGAAATTCACAAACCGTGTGATCGAAGAAACGAGTAAAGGGAAATAAAAAATTCAATTTAGAAATGCGAGAGAAAATTTGAGAATAGAGTAATAATTTTAGGTTATAGATCAAGAAAGGATTCCTAGAAAATTAAATTAAAACTAAATCAATAGAACGCTCCGTAATTTATTTTTTCGTGAAACGTTTAGTTCGCGGGCTGGTGTTCTCAAATCGTTTCTTTATTTTTTTTTTTGACGCGTAATTGACGTTTTGACTCGATTGGCAAAACCCAGTACACAGTACGAACAATACACTATTATATTTCTTAGTTATTTTTACCCGTTTATATAGGCCTGTAATGTGCAAACGCAGTGAAGTATAAGAGAATAAAGAGGAGATACGACACTTTTTATATATGCATGGTTTATAAGTTATGATTTTTCATAAATCGAGAAGATACAAAAAATAGAGATAAAATGTTGTATGAGAATGAATTTATTGTTTAATTTAAATCGATGTTCCAAACTTATCTGCTTCATTTATTGTTTATCTTGGCCCTTGGGATTCCACATTTTCCTCTTCCCGCTAATAAATACAGCAAAGCACGAGAAGATAGACGCAGCTAATAATTTGTTTGCAATCGCATGCTCTTTGTTATCGATTGTTAGGAACTCAATGAAACTTGACGTGTAGTTTGTCGTTAGTTTGTCGAAAATTTATGAAAAATGAGCGAGGCTATAAAATCGTGGCTGAGGCGAAGACTGGGCGTTATTATGGATCTGAGTCCGGAATATTTCAATCGTCACACCTGCGACGGTACTCTGTTGGCTCGCATTCTGCACAGCTACGACATAATCGATTGCAAACAGCTGGAAACGTTGCGGAGCACGCAGGATCCGGCTTTGTGTCGCGTCAATCTGAAGCACTTGCGCGTCTGGTTGCGTCTCGTCGGCGTCGAATGCAGCGATAAGTTGATCGAAGAAATTTCCGTTGGTGATAAAACTTTCCTCTCGAATGCCTCCTCCATTTTTTATTTCTAAGTTTTATTCGCAATTTTGGTTAGGTAAAGGAATCGCGTCCTTGCAATTGTTTTACAAAGTTTATCTGAGCCTCGAAGACAAGGACAAGCTGTATTTCGTTGCTCTGCAGAAGGAAAGAGAGAACAACGTTGCGGAGAAGACTAGATTCAAAGTGACCAGAGTGTCGGATAAGCCACCGCCTTATCAGCCACCGAAGCATCCACTGACGAGTGAAATTGTGAAAAATGTCGATAATTTTCTGTGGTATAAGAAGAAATTCGCACAGCAGGTGCAAGCTTAATGTTTATCAGAAAGTTTGAACTTTTATATGCGCTAAGACATTTCTTTACAAAATTACACAAAGAAATATCTTTCGTGAAGCTAGGAAAGCTCGTTCGAACGGCGAAAAACGGAGGACGATGACAGGATCGAGTGGAACGGGGAGATACGTCAATCGATCCTTCGGAATTGTCGTCGGGAGCGTGAGAGATTTCGAGCTCAGGAAGCCCACAAGAAGCGTCGTCTCGTGAAATTCGCGAAGCCGATAACCGAACATTACGAATTGACGGACGACGAGGAATGCCGGCTAAAATCGAAAGCTTTCGACGAGCTGTACCGCGATCCGTGCGAAAATCTCAGAACGAGACCGGATAATCGCGGTGACAGAGAGGATTCTAAAAAATCGCGCGCGAATTGGCTGAAAAATCGGAGCAAACGATACTCGGCGACTCGCGAACTTCAATTCGGTATGCAGAAATTGCTCGTTTCGCGGATTCTCGAAGATTTGCAGAAAAAGCAGGAGAGACGGATCGATGAGGTTTGCGTTACCCTAGCTAAAAGCGAGACCATTGAATAATTTTGCGGAGTAATGTTTTCCTTGATTAACCTTGAAATTCATTCATAACGTAATTTTCGGATAGCGATGAAATTTAATTTTACGTGACACTCAACCTACCGAATCTGTATATTAATTTTTTAGTATTAGTATTGACTGTGGTAGGTTTTGCGTTAATATTCTTCAAAATTATTCATAGTTTCCCGATATACTTTTTTAGAATCTGGAATTAAAAATTCTTATTTTTTCCGTATCACGTGAAGTATTTAGCTCATAAAGTATTGGACCAATCGCGTTACGAGAAGAGAATGATGACGAAATTGCTAGAAATCCGCGACCGAAGACACGCGATGATCCAGAATCGAAAAATTGTGAACAAAATGATCGACGAGGCGAGAGATCGAGACGCCTGGATGGCCTACGAGAGATCTAGAATATCAGCCTGTCGCGAAAAAGACGACATCGACATGGAGCTCCGTCGCATTTGCGAGCTAAAAAACAAATTCGACGACGCGAAAACTCGTATAATCACCGAAATCTGCGCGAGCGTTATAAGCGACGCGATCGATACATCGATTTTCATTTCCGAGCTGTGCGACGATTTCGCTTCACCGTGAGTACAAATCTTGCCGATCCCGACGGAAGAATTATCCTCGTTCATTTTTCACGCAGACACGTCTGGAGCTACTGCACCGCTCTGTTCATCAAGTCGCAATCTATTTTCCCCGCGACTCTCCTAATCGATAAGAACGAGCCGATTGAAATCGCAATCAGCGAAATAGATTTCGATAGGTACGACCGTCTCGATTCTCCCTGGGACCGTTTTCTCGATTTCGATCCAGAGCTTGAGGACAGTTTGATAACAGGCGAGGAGATATTCGCCCGGATAGTTTATTACCTGCTGGAGTTCGCGAGCCAAGATTCGCTGCATAGTTTTCGATCGCTCCTACCGGAAGTTCAATTGGTCGCCGTTATCACGGGAATCGATCCGGAATCTCTCCAAACTCTCGAATCTTCTTTGGAGAGTGCCAATGTCAAGGTGATTCGTTTCGAAGACGCAGCTCGATATTGCGTTCGTTGTTACAATAAATACGATAATGACGAAAGCGAAGAGAACGAATTCGCGACAAACTCGGGCAATATCGGCAAGTGGATCTGCGAATTTTTCAATCTGGGTCAACCGATTTCGGACGAACTCGCTGCCTGCGCGATGGCTGAGTACCTGAAAAGCTGCGGCGACTCTCGAGGCTGGGTTCTGGTCGATTATCCGGCCAATTATAAACAATTAGCGTGCTTAGAATTAGTTTTAACAGGAAACGTGATGCCTCCAGACCCATCGGGGGATATTCAAATCGATATTGACGAAATTGAACCTGTTGAACCCAGGATCGTTTTCAGGAATGAAATATTCGACCGGAAAACGTCGAGATTATTTTCCAGACCGAGGGATAAATATTTCAATAAAGATTCTTTTGTCACGTCTTATATCGTAGCTGTTCAGAAACCGAAGGATTTTAAAATTCCAGAAAACAATTACGAGGTACTTTTTGACTAATTAGAATTAATTTTCGATTTAATTGATACATTTTATCAATCAAATTGAATTCATGTAATTAATTTTGATACAATTAGACCTTGCCAGCGAACGCGACACAATTGGATAGATATTTTAGCGAACGGAATCTGGCTCATGTTTTTTATTATACCCATCTCGATTCCCCGACCCTCAAAAGGCTCGCAGGATTCATTATCGGGGAATATTCATTAACTGGATCTATTGATCAATTTGATAATACAAGCAACCAATTAAGAGCTTCGGAATCAAAACAAGCTGTAATTTATCAGTATATTACAGAATCCTGTGATTCTAAATATGATTTTACTGTAGAACACGAATTTAAAGAAACTCGTCCTCTCGTAACTCTTCAAACTGAACCTCATGGAATATTGTCGTTAAGTTACGATTGGCAAATTCTCGAAAACACATATGTAGATAATCTGAAGAACGCTTTTCGTGTTAAACACAATTTAGTTCGCGATTTGATCGCAAAGAAAAATAGCATTTCGAAACAACTGAGTGAATTTATCGAGAGGCCGGACGAGAAGCAAGAATTGCTGGAAACGTTTCGTCGCTCGCTCCTTCAAATCGAGAAAGACGCTCGCAAAGACTGCGCCGTGAAGCGAGAATTGACGTGTCGTGTAAAAAATTTTCAGACAGCACTGTGGGAAATCTGCGACACGCGAAAAACCGAGGCCGAGGAGAAACGCGCGAATATAATTCGCGAGAGTCGAGTCGACCTCCTCGCGATTCGACTGATCGATTTTTATTTATCCTTGACGCAAACCGAAATCGACAGATTCGTTGATTCCGCGCGTCTGATCGAAATGTTCTACTTGAGTGCTTTGGGAAAACCCATCGATGACGTCAAACACGAAAGAATAGCTCTCTACGGGTCGGTTATCAAAAATTCATCCTCGGGGAAAATTATTGAAAATTCGTCCTCGAGGAAAATCAATCCGGACGCGCCGAGAGTCAATCTCGCCAATATCGAGAACGAAGTTTCGACTTTTCTACGGGATGAGAAACTTCGGTGTCTCAAAATCGAGGAAAATTCGCTCTACAAAAGTTTCGCAGAGTGCGTTAAGTTCGCGCGAACTTTTGGTAATTCCGTTGCTAACGAAGCCGCGGAAACTCTGAGAAGGGAGGACGTCGTTATTTCGAGAGTAACCGACAAATCCGCGAGATCTGACGGAAATGGAAGTCGTCCGTCTTTCCAAAAAGAAGTTTCCATTAGCCAGACGAGAAATCGGCAAATCGTCGAAGAATGGCGCGAGGCTCAGCGTTACGATTTAAATCGAATCAATGCGCGTCTGGATGTGTTGGAAAGATCGTTCGGAGCGGAGTTGGAGTTCACGTTAGACACCATGAAGAAATTATTCAAGCGAGTTTCGAACGACATAATCGACAGGTGAGCTCATATTTACAAAATTAAAAGTTTCAGTTTCTATTTATACTTCTTTTCTTAGTTACAAAAACGAGCTGAAGAACATCGAAATGATGGGATTCATTCTCCTCGACGCGATCCGGAACGAATCGATTATTCCCGAAATTCATCTGAACAAAGAATTGATCGTTAAATACCCCACCGACGATTTCAAAGAAACCAAAACATTAGCAGATTATACTCCCCCATCGGAATTCCGTTTATCTCAAATTCGTCAGATGATAAAAATTTTCCAACGAGTCTCCCAGAGTGGCAGAATTTCAAGACAGACTTTGATTTACGTTCTTCAAGATTTGATGACGGCCGGTTCCTCGGAATACGAAATTTCGCCTCTTGCAGATTACTGGCTGGATTTAAGCACCGATGACGTAAACACCCTAGTCGACAAAATCTTCGGTACAGCGGGCGAGGTCGATTGGCGAGAATTGGTGATTTGCGAGCTCGATTTACCAACCATGAATCAGCTGGACATCCTGAGAGCCCGTGAACGATTACTCGGACGAAACCAGTCGCTCACGCTGGAACAGTTTTGCTCGACACCTCTGTGGTCGGACGTGCGGGACGACGCGAGTTGCGAAATTGAGCGTTTCGAATCGAACGAATGGAGTGCCGAGTGTCAAGATTTTTTGCCGGATGATCCGGAACCCGAAATGGGCTCGGTGAGGAGCCTCCTGGGCGAGATGTACGCGAGCGAGACGGGCAAGATTGATTACACGGGGCTGCTATTGGCTTTCTGCAAGGACGCTGATCCATGCGAGGGTTTCGGCAAAGCGCTAGCGCTGACCCTCGGTAATCCCGTTTGCCTCGATTACCAGGAGGGTGAGAAACACGTTGCGATCCTGCGTTACCGGAAGCTCTTCCGTTCGAAAATTATCGCTGCCGAAATTTCCGAGGTACACTCTCAAAAATTCTTCAATTACAGTAGACTCGGCTTAATTTTCTGCTCTTGTGGCTAAAAAGCAGCGTTTTTTAATTTTTTGGTTCAAAAATATACTGAGAGAACGAAATGTAAAGAAAATGAACAGAAAATCAACACGAGCGAAAACATGATTCAGTCGATGTGTCTCAAGTAATACTCAATTTATTGGGGAGTTTTAACGAATTTTAATTTATTTAGAGACAATTAAGCAGGGATACCGTAAAATTAAGTAAAGTCTACTTTATTCAGTTTTCAGTAAAAATTCAACTATTTATTGTGATATCGATTTTAGTTTGTTCGCGATATTATCGACGAGGTATTATACGTTGTGGTATTGATATCTGAAAACTCAAACGAAGAAATTGAATGGAACCTTAAAGAGTCAAGTTCGACGGACTTGGACGGTAGAAACGATCGAGTCGAACTTCTGAGTGAGAGGGGTTTACAAAATTTTAATTCCTCTTGTTCTTTTATCGGCAACTACGGTAATGTTAGCTACTGGAAAAGAACGAATTACTGGATATCACAGGAAGTTTGTTTGGTAAGTCCGTTTGATTGCCCGTAATAAAGAACGTTTTAAACATGTCTTTTGAACGATTACAGTCGGTTCTGACAAACTCATTACCGTGGCACGCGAAGCAGACCGATCTATTCGACTCTGGAATGACACTAGCCGAGTCCATTGAACGCGCGTATAAAGATCTGCACGATAAGCAAATAAACGAGGATGCCGGTATCGCGCTGGCTCATCAGCTGGTTAATCACAATTTCGTTCGACGGCTATTGAATGACACTGCTAGATTCAAAATCACGCGAGTGGAAAATATAATCGACACGATCAACAAAACGTAGGAGATGTTCGAAATTTCACAATCGTACGATAATTCAGTGACAATCTTAATTTTATTAAATTTTTTTTACAATTATATCGCTATTATAAAGAACGTAGAAACAAAACAGATTTGTACTTCAACAGAATTTTATTGTTTCGTTACACATCACGAACCTTCGAAGAGCATTCGGTACATTTATTTTACAGATAATTCGAATATTCGAGAACCAATTTTCTCTCCCAATTTCACATATTCGTAAAATATTTGCCGAGATCCTCTCGATTCGCTAGAATTGTGTCTTTTCCGATAGCGCGTAACCTTTATCGATTACAGTCAACGTTATAAGAAATCAGGCTAACGCGTAGCACCTAAATATCGTAGAAATATCATCGGATCGATAAGTTTCGCGCAAAAAGTACGACCTTCTCCATCGAAATTTCGTGCGCGTGATCAGCGACGAATAATAAACTACTAATCATATTTTTTTTCATCTTTTACTCTTACGCCGAGCTATCGACTTATAGCCATTATAAATACTTAACAATTACCCTAATTCGCTCTTATGTCGTTAATTAAAATCTTTCGCGTGTACGCCTTTCTTGACCAAATAAACTAATAGAAAATAGTAGTAACAAAAAAAAAAAATAACAATCGGAAGGAATGTAATTTTCTACGGTGAATCACGCTCGAAGCAATCACTGCTCAAAATTCCTAACGAGAGACAACGCTTTCGACTAACCTAGTTACCTGCGATAATTGTTCGTTAACAGTATAATATCGTACAGTGGCCATAGTTTGTGGATAATTTTTAGTATTATTATCGGCCTCTTGCGGCAAAAATTCTTTCTATTTATTATCGTGTTATTATTATCCCGTACTTCTCGTTCCCGCGTTCATCTCCATCTTTCTCTCTCCCTTTTGCGTTTTCTGCGTCTTGCCATATCAATTCTCATTTTTTTTATTTCTCTCTCTCTGTAACTCTCTCGTGATTGGAGGAAGTGCAAATTCACAGCCCGTATTCTCACACTTATTAACGCATAAGTCTCTCTCTCTTCTCTCACGTTCGATAAAGTGCAACAGCCGCACACGTGCGATAATACATGCAACGTACGTGATATGTAATACATTTTGGCTACTACTATATTTTCATGGTATTTCTTTCCGTCCTGTCGATTTTTTTCCCGAAATATTTTCTACACCAATGAGACAATTTTCTTGGAAAATTGTAGGATATTTTTACGATGAATGTGTCTCGCGCACTCATTTATAAGTACCTAAAAATTTAATTCTAATGACCGTCGGACGATCGCGGAACATCGATTAGTAAGGAAATAAATACTTTACAATAAATTCAACATGATGTTTCTTTCTTTCTCGTTTTCAACCAATAGCACGCATAAAAAAATAAGCCCACTTTGTCCTCCTCTTGTAGAGCGTCTAAAAATTTCGTGGAATTCAACTTCCAGGCCGAGAACGCATCTCGAATAAATCAGAATATCATTCGCAAAAGCAATACGAAAGTTCACGATCCTAAAATCCGGGGATGAGATTACTGAGTTTTGAGCAGGCTGCGCCAGCCAGGCGTCCATCGATTTTTCACTTTCTCTCTTTCTCATTCTCATTGCCTTATTCTTCCTTCATTTTTGGCACGTCAGCTCGTACGCTACACTTCTACTTCGCTCTCTATCCTATCGTCGCGATAAAAAAATATGAGGAATAAAAATATATCACGTAACAACGTTTCCCCTCGTTTCGCACGAGACGGGAACTCTGAAAACGAACCGAGTTCGTCTTGCATTTCTCTCGCGCATTCGCACTCGCACACACTCTCGCATTTAGATCCCATTTCTTTTTTTTTTCTCCTCACCGCGCATATCGCACTCGCGAAAACGTCTGTCTCGCTTCGAGCGGCGAACAGTTTTTTCTCCCGCGACTCGACGGAGAGTTCGCTAGGATTTCATTTGCGCGGTGAGATCGATGAAAAGGTGCATTCGCACACACTTTAGAAAATTCTTCCCGAGATTCTTTCATTTTTCTTTTTTTATGGCCTAACACCATCCTTGAGCGTGAAATCGCATCGAGAGTGCCCCTGAAAGCGGGCGACCGGCGGGATCGGCGATGTCGGGCGGGTTGCCATTCCCACAGGGCCGAGCGCACTTGGCTCGATTTTTTCGTCGGCCGTCGTTCCACCGTGTTTTCCGCTTCTTTTTCTCTCGCTTTTTAGTCGTCCCCCGAAGCTCGAAACGGCGGAACGTGGGCGGACTAGACACCGATTCGAGCGTCAAAGACTCAGCCCATCCAGGACAGCCATCAGCTGGGCTGTGGCGGAGTCAACTTCACCAGCAGCCACGTGTACAGCTTGAACTTCTTCTTGTCGATGATTTCATACTGGAGATTGGTCAAACCGTCCGTCGCGAATCTCTTTTTCCCAGATCTCAAATATTCGTACCTAAAATAATATTATAATATTACAAAAATGTTTCTATATCGTGTACATATAAAAATTGACAAATAGAATATTTCCAACTGGATTTAAAGAATTATTTTTATAAATATGTATATAAAAATAAGTACCTTTTAGGATTGGCCTTTTCCTTTTTGTGCGTAAGCATTTTGTACCTGGCAATGTTTGCCGGATATCGCGAGATGTGCAGGCCTTTTGCCTTAATGCGATTGGCCATGTCGTCGTCTTCGCCGCCCCAACCCCAAAAAACGTTACTGAAGCCATTCACGAGGCGAAATTGCTCTCGGTTCATGGCCGATACGCCGCCAAAGAGGTCCATATAAGGTAACCTAGGAAAATGAAATTCTTCGATAAAACACACGTCGAGTAAAAGTGTAGTTCCATTTAATTAAATACTTGTTTTTTCGAATGAACGTTATAATAAATCTGAATAATTGATATCCATTCTCAACGTGTTCTTGTCGAAGCGTGATAAAGTTATTTAGCTTATACTATATATAACGATGAATAATTTATTTTATTGCGAGATAAATAATTAATCGCGATAAGAGCTGTAAAATTCGATATCGACTCACCTATATTTGAACTTATCCACCGCCACCGACATGTGACGCGGCTGTTCGGGACAGGTGTACAAATTCCTGTCGTCCTCGGGCAGTAGATCGACGTCGTGAAAGATGAAGCAATCGAAGGTTCTCCGTTTCAGTGCCTCTACGTAACCGACGTTCATGAGCATCGCCCTATTGAACGCCCCGTTACCTGAAAACAGGGGAAAAAAATTGCTAAAATTTGCGAATTTCGTCCTACTTGTTCTCGTCCGAGTTTCGAAAATATGCTCGACCCGGTTTCGCGGGCTTGAGAACTTGCGAGGCGAACTAATTCGAACCCTCGCAATCGATATTACCTCTACGTGGAAAAAAAGTCGAGATTCGGCTTGAGATCGAGAAAGTGGAATAGGAGAGAAAGAGAATAGATTCTCTTTCAAGTGGAATCCCACACATAAAAAAGTTGGAAAAAGCTCATCGCGAAATTATTTACCGAGCGGAGTTATTGCCGAGCTCTCCAAATCACTCTATTACATATTTTCATAATTCTCCTCGCTCCAACGTAAAAAATACGAGGAAAAGTGAAAGAAGCGTATACGTTTGTT
Source organism: Goniozus legneri (assembly GCA_003055095.1). Lineage (NCBI taxonomy): Eukaryota > Metazoa > Arthropoda > Insecta > Hymenoptera > Bethylidae > Goniozus > Goniozus legneri. The sequence goes on from NCVS01000300.1 coordinate 116,757, forward strand.
AAAACGCGAAGAAACTCGACGACAAGACCACTCCGGATATTCATCCGAATTCAAATTCTCGACAATAGGATATCTCGTTTTTCCTCGTATGAATGGAACTTTTCAAGGAGGAAGAGGGAAGCGAGCGAGCGAGGTAGAGAAAGAACGAGGCGTTTAACGGCGGGTTAACCCGGCCGAAAATCGATATCCGCAATGGCAGCGTACGACGTCCCTTCGGGACGCTGTTGGCGGTGCTCGCTGGTGTTGCCTGTATTCTATCCGTCGTTGGAATCTGGCGACGAATTGGAGCGTGTACCGAGCGAGAGGTTAAGAGCTCCACGTACTGGGTGGGGAAAAAATATTAGGAATCTCGAATACCCCAAATTACGATGACATTCCTTCGAGGCTATAAGCGTAACTCGCTAAGATCGATCGAACGACGATCTCTTTTCTGTCCTTTTTATCACTTTCAAGGCCAGTATCTGGAATGTCGTACAGTTTCATATTTTTTGATAAGAGAGATGAGTGATTTGCACCCAACCTTAAAAATAGTTCCATTTGGAATTCAATAATTTTAACGTGAGCCTAGCTTACAGATTTTCATGAAAAAATAACATGTTATTCAGCTGTTTGATTAACCGATAGAATTTTTTCGAAATTATTCACAATGTTATTATGAAATTCTTCATCGAAAAATAGATATGTTTATTACGTTTTAAAAGTACATATTTTATGAATTTTTAGATTTAAAAATATTTTTCATCGTGAGTCTATTTATAATTAAAATAAAGCAAAAATGATTCGAATTTTTCAATATTTCTCGAATCTGTTATTACCGCATAGAACTACCTTAACCTTGTGATTTTCGAAAAACGTATATCCAGGTTCAATTTTGAAAAATATAACCCCATAAGTTATAAATCCCGATATTATACTCCACTGTGTATACGCCAGAGCCCAGGATGAAAAACGAGCGTAAATGTCGAACGAGGAGGCAACGAGAGAAGTAAAAATTTCAGAATCGCGACCGAGAATTGCATAAAAAGTCAGGACGGGGAAGGAAAAAAACGTCGGAATTTTAGTCGGCAGGATGAAAAATTTACCAGCGGATATTGCGCTGTCTGTCCCGTTGCTTGTGGATCGGAGTTTTCGGGCGAAAAAAAAGAAAAAAGGAGCGCGATAGAGAAAAGTATATGGAACGTGTTTGCCGAGTTGTCGCCTCGATTAAAAAGTTTCGTTTCTTATCCTTCGGGGTGAAAGAGAAGTGGAAAGAAAATTTTCTCGGCTCGCTAAAAAGTGAGCCGTTGTTACCAAGAAAAGTGGAGGAAAGAGCGAGATCGCTTTTCCGAGCTGCGGCGGGGAAAAGTTCCGCGGTTCGCTTCGAGGAGCCGGGAAAATTCGGAAAAATCTATAACACATTGATCAGCGCGAGCGATCGAAGGGAAAAGGGGCATTAATCACGCGTGATGTCGTGACAAATCGTCGGATTAAGCCGCGATAATACGATGCAGTGGGCGTGAGATGGATCGCGTTATACGCACCGAGTATACTCGAGGTAGCCCCGAAAACGCAAGCGTCCCACGTGTTTTCTATAAAACGTGACTACGCGGCCGAACAAAACCCATCAATTTTTCACGAAAAAGAAAATTCGCACGTTCTCTCGCGCGGAATAACGCATTGGTATCGATTCCGCTCTTTCGGGCTTTGGGCTTTTCTCGTGTATTCGCGAGATGCTTCGGTATTTCCTCGGCCGCCGAGGGGAAATTTTGTTAAATTTTCTTCAAACTGTTGACTACAGGGAATTGCGAATTTAGGCAGTTTCGGAGCGGAGAACTGGATTTATTATAATCCTTTTATCTGGATGAGTCAATCGGTTGGAAGGAGCCCGAGCTATAGAGATTGAATTGGATCGATAGGGAGAGAGCGAAATATAAATTGATACCGCTATATTTCCATCCGGGATCGTAATTTACGTCTCTAAACGAATAACGAAGCGCGAATACGGAAATTCCGGGAGTTGCGAATGTTCAAAATTGTTTCGACACGAGCAACGAGTGTTTCGCGTTGTCTTCGAAATTCTAGACGGCATCGGAAACGACGTCGTATCGGTGTTTATTAAAAACAGATCCTCGTCGTGGTCATGAATATTAATTTCGAAGGCGGACAAAGCTTTTATCGCGAGCGAGCGTTCGCCTACCCCGCCCTCGTCCCTCTCCCCCCTTTTCTCTCGCGTCCCGACAACGAATTTAATTAATTTTGGTATTTGCCGTGCTGAAAGCCGAGCTCGTTGATGCGCGTCGAGTATCGGTAAATGCCTTGCTCGTGCAAGTATCGTTACACCTGGG
>NCVS01000300.1:119113-214020 GCA_003055095.1 Goniozus legneri
GGGGGGGGGTGCTAAAATGGAAAATTGAAACAGTGAAAATCGCAAAGAGAGAAAAACCTAGCAAACTGATTTCGTATCGGTATAATGAACTACCTTTTAATAGAAAACCATTAATTTTTCATCAGGAAGATAGTTCTATGCAAAACTCATTCTCCAATAGGTCTTCATTAAATTTTTCACGTTCATTCTTCCCAATATTTCAGAACTATTCACAGCAGCTGCCACTCGGATATGAATAATTTGAACTCGTAAACTAGTCCACAAATTAAAGAAAAAAGCACATTATTTGATTAATTTGGAAAGCGACTGAATTTTTCCTCAATTATTCATCACGTTTTTACCATGAAATTTATTATTGAAAATAAACACTTTGATTGCACGCTCATTACACATTCATTTAATTTTCAAACGTTTCATGAGCCAATAAATTCGTGGCGTATTTTCCATCAAACGACTCAGCGTAATCGGCAAATTTTCCAATTACAATTTTTCGAGCCCTTCTTGAGTTCCCATTTATTCCGTCGCTGATGCATGTAACTACCTTAAATTCCCATCGAGAACAGACGAAACGCAATTATCGCTTAAATTACATATTTTGACAATATCGTCCACGCGCAATTACCTCAGGAGTGCATTAAAATCGTAATTTTCGCGAAATAAAAGAGCAGATCGCGTTGGTCTACGGAAGGGCGAACGTGCACGCCAGCAATTTTCCGCGAGCCGCTCTTTCGGCTGGAGATACCGCGTTTGTCATAGTCTTACCCTTAATAGGACCCTCCATAACCGTTATCGCGGTTAGGCGAACGCGTTCGCCATTTTGCCCGTTATTATACGCGCTTTATACGTTCAATTTGTTCTCCGCTCTTCGCCGTGCCCTTCTCTTGTCAAACGAACAAAGTGCTGGCTCAATTATCGATACCTCGGCACCGCCATAAGGGAATACGCGCCAACGATACTTTTCCCTCGCGTGTGAATTCGTTCTACATCCTCTAGTCTCTCTAACGAGATTTATACGCAATGCGAGACCGCGTAACTCGATATCCCATTAGCGAGCGAATCGTCACACTCAACGAGTTCTCTCTCTCTCTCTCTCTCTCTCGTCATCTTCCTCTTACATTATTCCACTCTCTCCGCGTAAATAAATATGCATTGCAAAGGTCTGTGTTAAAAAAGTTTGATCGTCAAAACTTTTTTTGTTGAATATCAAATGTATGCACATCGGCATACGTTGATCCACTACTTCGTTCGCCAAATTGTTAAAACAAAAATTCGATACTGGAGTTGATTGCATAGAATTTATACGAGAACAGAACACAATGTTGTCGGATAAGCTAAGATTTATGGTAAAAGTATATGCAAATTTATATGGACAGCTAATTATGTTAAACTCGACGTATCTCTTCGATCGTATACGAAATGTTCGGCGTAAAAAATTCCTGTGCCATATGGGACGAGGAAGGGAGTGATTCATCGGTTCGATCGCAGCGCGCATTCTACCGTCGAGTCACGTGGCGTGACCTCCAGCGCGACATTAATTACCACCCCGAAATTGCCCACACCTTCGCGGGGATCGCGACTTTTGAAATTCTAATTCGCCCGTCCTGTGGGAATCTACGCCACTCGGATTCCTATGTCGAGTAGTCTGCTTTGCATAATCAATACGGAGCGAATCGACTGAGATTTTCAACCCTGTTACGTTCTCCCTGATACGACTCGAATTTGTACGATTTTATATCGGAATATATCAGACTGTATTACGTTATGCAGTAGAAAATAAAGAAATGGGACAATGACATCCGAGTTCTCTATTGAGTTACTCCCCACGAGGGAGTAAAATATATGTAATCGCGTATTTTGTTCCAGCGGTGGATGTACATGAATCGGCGATTTTCTGTAAAATAAGGGTTTTTCGAGAATTGAGCGGGATATAACGAGACACCGTTTACATATCGGATGGACGAAGAGTGTCGCGGACGGGTCGGACTCGAGCACGACGTGCTGCCGCATTGCAGTTCGCTGAAACGCGGTTCAAGGAGAGAGAGAGAGAGAGAGAGAGAGGGATAGAACGTATAGGACTGCTCGGAGTGAGAGTCTCGCGAAACTCGCAATTAGATTACGCCGCGCCGGATGAGACACTTACGTAACGTTTTACGTAACTCACTCTCTCCTCTCTTTCACCGGTCTGTATCTATCCTGGCATTGAAAAATCGACGAGAATTAGCCACCTCGTCGAGCTCGGAGTGGAGAAAATCGCGTGGGTGGATCGCGCAGGGGGAAAGAATTCCAGCGAGAGATAGGGTGAGAGAGAAAAAATGTTAACTTTAATCCGCTCCGCGGGCCGGTGTAACTCGAAGGCGAGAGAACGAGATGGAGATAAGCGAGCGATACAAGACCACTTCGCGGTTGCTGGTAAAAACTTTTGCGGATTAAAAGCGAAAAAAATTGCGGGCCACTGAGGAGCGTGTTTAGCGCGAGGAGGGGAGGGGCGGAAAAAAAAATGAGTAGAGTCAGAAAGAAACCTTCTTGCTCGACGACGAAGATCTGATAGTCGATCTGTTGGCGCAGTAGGATCGGGTGTAGATTGAAGAGCAGCGTCTGGAGGTGCTGAAGCCGATCGCGGAACGGAATTATTATGGCCACGTGATAACGGGGGATGCATTCTTTCGGGCAACCCCTGCCGCCCTCTTTCACCTCGACGAAAGTCGTCTCGATGGCCGACATATCGGGCGGGGACTTGCTGACCGCGATTGGTCCCACTGAAAAACAAAATTTTCGACATTAATTTCATGTAAACAATAATTATGTGTAATTGAAAATATTTTCAATTTATTCAGATCAATATTAACATTTGGTCAGCATGTAGTTTGAATTCAATATTTTTGAAATTTCAGTAAATAATGCATCTCAAGTAGAAAAAATCGGAATTATTTACGTGTACGAGAATCGAAATATTCGACTTGCGGAGCTCATGCAAGCGTGCAAAAGGAAAAGGGGTGAGGGAGAAAGAGAGAGTGAATAGCGAGGAGACTCGATTAACCGAGGCGAGTAATCGTCTCTGCTCTCTCTCTCTCTCTCTCCCTCTCTTCGGGGCCACTCCCTACTTATGGCAGTGGTCGTTACCGGTTAACGAGAGACGGTCGGTACGCAAATAACCGGGGATCAAAGCACGCTCTCACAAGTACGAGTATAGAAGAGAGGGGGGACTGAATGACTCGTGAGCGATTAAGCGACGCGTGTCTACTAGAGACACATCTATTTTCGCGATTGCAAGAACGTTGTCCCGAGTAGAATCGAGGAGAGAATACAATTACGTTAAATAGCATATTACGAAATTATTCAAAAATCTTGTTGACTTTTGGTTCTGTTCGCTTGACACGACCTGTTATTATACTTAGGGACTATCCATAAATAACGTCATGCTAATTTTGATAGTTTCCACTCCCCTACCGTCTTATAAACACACCCTAATATCCCATAACTTAAGGAGCGAAGTAGATTTCCATGATTTCTCAAGAGTAAAATATCAGAAAGTTTAATAATAATACAATTCATTCAAAAATATTACGATATCATAAAATATATACGAGGTAGTAAAATTCTAATGAAATCTTCGCGTGATTGAATCAAGATTTTAAATTATTTCATCAGATTCAAAACATTGATTTTATTGGATTCGTCTCCTTCCTCTAACGTAGATCGTTATGTAATTTATCTGCTGTTTATACGTCTCGTTACATTTCGGTCAATATGTGTTGAATAGAAATCTAATTTTCACGCAACAAGCGTAGAAAGATGAAATTCTGAATTGCGTAATGAAGACGGAAGAGGGTAGAAGCACTCACCCAAATTCGGTGGAACGAGCGGACAGAGACTAGTGCTCGGGGAATCGGTTGAATTGACGGAGAACGAGTCGTGCGAGACGTCGAAGGAGGACGACGGCTCGCGACTCGAGTCCAATCTCGACAGATCCTGGGATCCAGCGGACGGGCCGACTGTCGTTGACGCATTGCCGAGGCTCGTGGGACCGGAAACTGTCGCGGGACCGTATATTATTAGGCCCCGCGGGTGGTTTTTGTACGTTCTATCGGCGTATCTGAAAAGAAACGACTTCGTTACTTCAAGAACAACTTTGTCATAAAAAAATATTTCTAGAAACGAATTATCAATAATCTGAAACCTTGATAACAATTTTTATCGAAGTTTTACAAATCAATTTAAATATTCAATATAATTTGAATGTGTGTGTTGTGTTGCTCTTAGGTATTTCAATATACTCGATACCCTACCGCACTACAATTTTTATTTGAAAAAAAGTTATTCAATGAGTCAAGTGCACACGTTGTCGCTTTAGAAAATTTTTTTATCTGTGGCTTGCGGTTTTTAATAATTCAAGTAGCTTTGTTTTTAACGCAAAAATATAAACACGTAGCTCCCTCGTACTCGATCGAACAGCTATTAGCGCTAGAACCAAAACCGTGTGCCAATCGATCAATCGCAGTGGCAAAAATCGTAGAGACATGGGTGCGGCTACCGAAAATAATTTCATCGCGTATGGATATCGAATCGGATCCCTCTAAAAGCCTGCTTTCGCCTTTCGATTTCTACTCGGCTAATGCACTCTCGAACATTTCGGCCCAGTTTACTATTTCAAGTCCAACGAAACGGGAGCTCGATCTGTTACTCGACTTTATACTTCGCAGTTCCTTGGACTCCTCTCTGTTACCGGAGTGAATATAAACGACGCCGAGTTATCGATTCATTATTTCTCTTCTCACGTCTGCCAGAGCTGCCGGCCGGCTATATCGCGAGAGGCGTCAGCGCAATTTCGCGAATTTACGAGCTATCTAGTCAAATCGTCTCTTCCGCTTCGCAGTCGCAATTTCCGTCGCGTCCGATACACCTTCGAGCGAGAGCGCGGAGAGAGAGGAAAAAAAAACGAAGGAATCCTTCCTTTATCGCGCGATCGTGATAGCCACTTTTCCGCGATTTAACGAGACGCCGTTTCCTCCGAAGGTTGGGAAAACCAGGAGGAAGATACAAATTTTTACAGGCCGATAAAAGTAACGTAAATTGGTAAAATTTAAGCCGTGGAGATACAAAATTCCGACAGTCCCGTTTTACGCCGTTTCATATGAATTTTTGTTGCCAAACGAACGTTTCGAGTGGAGAAGAGTCGATGGCCGATTCGCTCGATCCCGATATTCTCAAACTTCTCGTTCGCTGGTAACTTTCACAACAAAAGTACACAAAGACGAAACGGAGAGGAAAAAAATTGCGCGGAATCGGTCTTGGATGAATCTCGAAGATCGAACACCCACTATCGATCTTCCAACTCGTGAAAGGGGCCGATAAAAAAAGTTTGTATTGTAGTTAAGGGAGGGGGAAAAAAATGAGTTTGAGTTGGTTCATAGCCCCACCCCGGACGACGTCATCGCGACAGCTGTCTAGCCATTCGACTTTCAGATGCTGAATTTTCCTCGAGGAAGATCGAGTTCTGTATGTAAAGCTCCGAGTTGCAGGGGGTTGGCTATCGATCGAGGGAAACTCACCGAGGACCATATGACGGACCATCTTCTTCGGCTACGCACGCGTACGGTATTAATAATGCAATAGCTCTTGGGATATCATATCAGTACGCGTACGTGTGTTTTAGCTACACACCCGAGAATAATCGTATTTCCCCAACACGAATCGAAATGCACGGAAATACAAAACGTTCACTGCAAGAAAAATTTTGTATATTTAATTAAATATTTATTAGAACGTATGTAAATGAATATTTAGTACATTCTACAAAATTTTGTGATTCTCCCATTAGCTTAAGAAAGTGTGATAGTTTTAGAACATGTATACATATACACCTAGCGCGTATCGAGAGCGATTTATTTCCCGCGAAAAAAAAGTCGAATGATTTATGGTCCACCGTTGTTCTCATTTTCAGTTTCGCACTATCAAGAAGAGCGTCGTCAGAAGAGGTAAAAAGGTAGAGACCGAGGAAGATGGGAAGAAGAACATTATCATAAAGAGTAATATCACGTACAGGGAGGGCACTTTCGAGGCAAAAAGATTCTCGGGGGCGCTGAAAATTCGATTAAAACGTCACATTAAAGTGACCGCGTGCGTGCGCGAGCCTTTTTCCTCGCGTTAACGTAATTTCACCTCGAGGTATGTGTACGTATTCGCGATTCGTCCCGCGCTTCTTCAAACCGAAAACCCACGTTGCATTAAGTGTGTCACGGACTACTACGCGTCGAAAATTCACCTCCATTATTCGCGCACACGCCGTGGCGTTAACCCGCTTTCGGCGTGTCCGTTCGGGAAAATTAAAAATTCTCCTCTCCTCGGTTTGCTAAAATATATGCATATGAAATTGGGGTACGGTACGGTTTAAAATTCAGCGGCTTTTTTTTCGGAATTTTAAATTTGAGTATGGAATATAAAACAGGAGAGGAGAACGAAATTTTTTGAAATCGTCCGGAGCTTTTCAATAAAATCGTGAGTCATTAATTCTTACAGCGGGGTAAATTTTTTGAAAGGTTTAATAAAGGAATAATGATAATAAAGAAATTCTCGAATGGAGACGAGAGTACGAATGACCGGGGTGTTTCTTCCTGGAAATTACGAAGTCTCCCTTTCCGGGTTAGTCTCGCGTAACGAGATACGACTAATTGAGTTGCCCGGCTTCTTATTTCGCGGGGGCGCTTTATAAATCGACGCGTGTTGTGCGCACATATATATTATATACATATACATAGCTTTGTATATAGACGGACAAACCACATCTCGTAGCCGCTAACGAGGTAACGAGATCGCGTGCCCTCGTTAGCGATTGAATAACGTCGGACCCTCTCGAGCGATTCGCGTGCCCCGTCCCGAGTTGAGTGTCGATTCGACGCGACATTGGTGAAAAAGAAGAAAGCACATTTTCTACCAAAGCCCTTCTCGCAATCGACGAATATTCGTCGCGTCGAGAAGTGCACGGAATCCTTGTAAACTCGTTGAAAGTTCACAAGGAAGATAAAAAAAAAACGAAATACCAAATAATTTTATTTCGATTGTGGAAAACACAACTTTATTGTTTCACGAATTATACTATCATACGAATTATACTATTTGAAGAAACAAAACACGAACGTATGCAAATAAATATGAAGTAAATTCAACAAATTTTTATTTTCAGTGTAAAAGTTCTAATATAGAATGGAACTTATTATATTAAGATGAAGAGCTCAGTATCTGTCTCGATGGGTGCACTGAGACTCCAAAACATTCAGAGTTGGCACATCTTTATTCAGTTTGTGAATTTCCCCCGTAAATTATCGAACGTTAGTTCTCCGCATACGTAACAAAATCGATCAAGATGATTTATATGATTTGTTGATTGTTTGTAGACTGCGCAAATTTGTTCGTAACCCACGCAACTAGGGATCGTTTTCAGCGATCCCTTCTAACAGTATAATGTGATTTTAAATCAAAGTATACGAGTATAAATCACAAACTAGTTTGTTGGTAACAAAAATAATGCCCGACCAATGCAATCTACTGATTTCTACGCTTTGCGGCTCGCGTAGATCCAAATTCATCGAAATTGCACAGCTGCATTCGAAAGTTTGTCTTAGCTAAATTTCGGTGTATATATGAACTTCTATTGACCGTTTCGGGGCGAGGTAAAAGATTCGAGGTAGCGTCTCCTAATGAATAACGAGTCGACCAATTACGAAGTCGTAGGGAGCCGCGCTCCGCTCGCGCTAGCTTAATGCAATTTCCACGAATTACACGCGACAGTTGCGAGCGAGGTGTAACGTTTGAGCGAGCGTTCTCGCTGGCGGATCCATTAGCCGCTGATGCCTCGCCTCCATCTGCCTGTATTCCGCATCTATGCGTATCCCCTTTAACGTTTACCGCGTTATTTAATCCAACGTTTAAATTCTCGTTCGCGTTGGAAAATTCGCGGCAAATTGAATTTCATTTGCGAAAGTATAAATCGAGTATAACGCGTAAAATAACATTAAACCAAATAATTATCGTTGTTTCGATAATTATAATATCGTCCAAGAGGTCCCCAGTTTACTCTCGAAATATTTTCGACGAACAAATGTTCGTTTCAATGGGATTCCATCGAAGAGTGAAATTTATAATTATCCGTGTCCAACGAATTTTCACTTAAACTAAATCGTTCGCGTACGGTTGTGAAAAATATCCTTTGGAGCAAAAGATGTCGAGAATATTTCGGTGTAATTTATCGCCTTTATTACCTGGTAGCGTTAATGGTGAATATCGTCTCGATCGATCGACGATCCAGCACGCCGCTGAGAAGATACTGTATGGCGATTAATGCGAGGACGACGCAGGCGATCGCCTTGTAAACGGACGACGCAACAGTCATTGCACGCGCGAGACACCATAACTCCTCGTGGCCCGTCGACGTCTAATCGTCTGGCGAATCGTCAAGACGACCGGAAGGATCGCCACTGTGGGCTTCCACCTTCCGGTCACCAGGCGCATTACCCACCCCAGCCGGTGATTCTCCGCTCACTTCTGCAACACAAACAAGAAAAACTTATTTCGCAACACATCTTTTTTTTCTTCTCTTAACACCGGAAACCGCGATTTCGTATCGAGACTTATCGCTCGAAGAAAGCTAAAAAAAATAATTACGATAACGAATAAGAACTTACAACGCAATAAAGAACAATTTGGTATAATAAATGTTTTGTTCGAACGAGTTTGGCTATTGAAATAATCCAGAAAGTATTGGTTTAGTTTAAATCGTTTCATTTGATTTTCAAAAAATGGTTGGTTCACTGTAATAAATATGCTTTTACATGAATATTTGTGTACTAAAAATATAAAAATTCAGAAAATATTTACTAAAAATTGATTATTTGAGTAAAACATTTTATTAATTAAAAAATATTTATTTTTTCTATACGTAAATAGCATCTTAGTGGTTAGACTTTTTTCATAAAAATAAATTTGTGTGCCGTGAATGAAACAATGTAATTCAAGCCTTGATGTACGAAATTATTAAAAATTCTTTTTCATTACGTTTTATCTATATGAAATTTCAGAGATGAACAATCGAGTCGCAAAAATAGCAATAACGAGACGCCGTAATATTCAAATGCGCGTAAAGAACGTAATACTCGCGGTTCCTCATTTAACGCAATGTGAATCGTGACCGAGACAAAAGCTAACCGCGCCATACAGCGCATATAAAGCTCCGTGTAATTGGATTATGAAATTTTGCGAAACCGCCTCGGCAGCGTATAGCGGTCTCACCCTAATCACGACTATACGACCTTGGAGAACCGAGCTCGGCTACTAATATACGTTAGCGATTTTCCGTCTGAGAATTTTTCTTTCTCCTCCAGCGAGGGAAAAACTCGCCCAGTCCACAATGAAGAAAAAACGACGGAGAATGCAAAATTCACGGAGCCCGGCTCGACCAATAGGCGACGTAAGTAGAATCTACGTCGGGCGATAAGGGATCGCGTGAGAGCTTCGGCGAATTTATCGCGAGAGGATATCGAGCGCGAAGAGCCACTCACTCCGAAACGGAAAATCGGATAATTGCGATCGATTTCGCTTTCTGTGTCGAGGCGTTCGGGGAGAGTCGATTAATCCAAACGATTTTCGTCTCGCGGAAATTGCGGGAAAACTTTATAGCGGGAGCCTATATACACGAGTTCGTTAGCTTAATTGCGATTTCAATTATTATACGGGGAACTTTGGTCGTTTGCGTTTTAGAGCGATTCGTTAGATCGCCCGAGAGTATCCTCGAATGTTTTTTTTTTTTAGTCCGGAAAACTTTCACGATCGATGGGAAAGGGATTTCACTCTCGTTCTAAGGCGAGAATGCTTCTTACGCGGGACAAGTCTCGAACGAAACGAGCTCGGTCGGCCTCGTCGAAGGTCGAGCACGAACCGGTGTTCCGGTCTGGTAAATCGTCAGCGCGCGCTTGTTTCTCGTAAATATCCGAAAACGGAAGCAAATGGCAGCTCGGCGCGAAGAATTAGTGCATCCTGAACGATCGAGATCGGCGCTGAACAAAACGACGAGATAAAAGCCGCGATCTCTGGCCCGACGAGCCACTCGGCCTGAAAACAAGAACGAAACAAGGCCGGCTAAAAAGTTCGTTGACAGACGGAAATTGACAATCTCGAAACGCTACCTGCGCACGGAAAGGGGGAGCTCCTTTTATTCGCTTCTTTGTCGCCTTTCCATTCCCCGCGTGTGTAGCTTTTATTTCCCCAAAAACAGCTTTTTCACTGTCGAGAGCGTTAACGGAAAGAGCAAAGTTTTCGATCAAAATGGAACTCCATTTTTGATGAAACAAATTCCGCGCTACAATATTCGACGCGGCCGGGTGAGACGTTATTTTTATAGGGTGAAAAAAAAATTTTTTGTTCCCACCAGAATGGAATTCTCGTTAGAAACGAAAATAGGACGAAGAACGACGACAAAGCGATATTTTCATAACAAAAATTCTCATCGAAATTCCCTCGCAATTTTTCGCTTTTTCGCGCACTCGAGCTTCGTTTGTCGACTCGCTCGCGCGCTCCCCATTTCCAATTTCGTTATTCAAATTAATCCACGTCGGATGAGCGCGCGTGGCAATATTGAGAGCTAGAAAGCGTTTCGACGAACGACACACGCGTCATGGATTTCCGATAAATCGGGTTCATCGATACACCGCTGTCGCGGTTAATACCGACGCGGGTTCGCGCTTCTGCCGGTGCCTTCGGAAAAAAATAACACAAGAGAGATCAAAACGACGAGAGAATTTCCAATTCGGAAAATGACAAAGTTCGCGGACGAGTGGGGGGGAGTGGCATTTTCGCGAATACGACTTAATTATACGGTATAGCGTCCGACGAAAATGGCAATCGGGAGAGATTGCGGGGCGAATCTCTTCGTTCTCTCGAACTTCGGCCGACGAAGTTCGATTAAAGTGAGAGAACTTGCCTGCCGCGGGCTTAAATCCACCAAGAAATTAAACCGCGAAGTCTGACGGCGAGAAAGAGAAAGGGAGAGGGAGAGAGAAGTGTAGAATCCTTGAGCCGGTACTTTTAATATTGACTTATTTATGAACGAGTCGAACGAATCACGAGCATTCTCGTTAACTTCTTTTCAGCGAGAGGGATCCCGAAGAAAATTAATTCTCTCAAAGGTTCTCGATTTTTGCGCGGACCTCGCGATCTCGAGAAATTTCAATTGGCAGATTTTTTAAGCACTCGGAGAGGAATAGTAATTGCGCATCTCGAGACAAGATCAATACGATCGCCGCATCATGCCGAGCATTCAGACTTCGGCTCTCCAGTCCGCGAACCAATATTTTCCCTCTGTGAGGAAAATTCATTCTCCCCCTCTATCTCTCTCACTCTCTCACGTTCGTAATTATTTGACCTGTGAAATTGCGGTCGGATCGTACACTCTCTCGCAATCAAGGCACTTGGTTAGATTTCTCCCTCTCTCGCGCATCCCTTTATCTGCACTATGGAAGCAACAAAAACTCTGCAGAGTAAAATTTTCTTTCTGTAACCTTGCGAAGACTGTGAAGTGACTCAAGGCCATTAATCGATTCATCGTTTTTTAGTAATTGATGTACACAAAGCTTTTGATTCAATTTCTGTCTATCTTGTAAATCCCTTTATGCGTTATAAAGTCAACATAAAAACTGTAACATTGTTTCACAAACTCGCAAGGACTCTGAAATGAGTCAAGGTCAAAGTATCACCTTATTAATTCACAATTTTATACAAATTAATATACAAGACAGATGATTAGATTTCCCTCTATCTCGTACAATCTTTTATCTGCTCTACAAAAGCATCAGAAAATATCGCACGAAACATTGTTTGTATACCCTGAAAAGGACTCTGAAGTGACTCATTAAAATATCATCTGGTTGATTCATCATTTTGTAAAAATTAAAGTACAAGGTTCTACAAACTGAACCTTGAAACGACCTTCGCACCGTGAATCAAGGTCGAACGACCATCGATCAAGTTGTCTCCGAAACTCATTCATGAATGCTCTCATCGCAGGAAATATGATCTGTGTAAGTTATTCGAGGATATCTTTTCAGGGCTGTTATATATACCTAACGCTTATAAGGAACACGTGCGCGCTCCTCTCGTTTCTTTAAATATTGGCGCACGCTCTCGGTCGAGCGCGCCAACTTCCGGGCAGCTCGAGCGCCAGCTAGACCCTCATCGATTCCGATTATCTGCGTCTGACGTTCTCGAAAAGGGTGGAATGCAAGAGAGAGAGAGAGAGAGAGAGAGAGGGAGATAAAGAAAAAATAACCTTTCGTACTCTCCACGCGACGTACAACGTCAGCGCGAAAATTTTCGAGAGGCGTAATAAGTTTAACCCACTTTCTCGACTCCCCAATGACGTTTAACAACATTTCGAGATGGCCGATATACGCAGTCTCCGTTTGTTTATTTCACTCGTTATTTTTTATGTAGGTGACGTACAGGGGACCTGATTGCGATCGTCTCGCCTGACAAAAACGTTCGAACGCACACAGAACCCACGCGATACATTGAGCACACGCAACGATCGTAGAGCTCGATAAGAGCCGACGTGAGATCGTCGTCACGTGTAAACTACGCGCGAATTACGTGGAACCTCCCTCGATTACGTGCGGAAAGGAAAAGGGAAATATGATAGCGAAAAAAATGCGAGAGAGAGAGATAGAGAAAATATTGGTCGTAACTCGCGTCGCACTCGACGATTTATAAGCGTTTCGCGATTCGATTAACGTGAGATAAAAATGCGCCATTGGGAAAAAGAACCAGCGTGAGATTGTTTATCGAAAAGTGCATTTCGATTAATACTTCACGAGAGCCCTCGCGTGGGATATTGAAATTAAACTCGCCCTCTCTGATATAAAATAATACACGTATGTGCGCTCGCATTATTCTTTCCCGCGCTATAATTTTCCACGCTCGGCGTATAACGGCGTCTTATTATATTCATAAACATTCCAAGCTTCCGCAGGACGAAGACGTCCTCGTCGAGTTTCCTCCGCCTCGCGAAATTTGCGCTCTCCTATAGATATATGGCATCGTTGTGTGCCTTCTAGCAGCCATTGAGGTCGCCCATTTCGGTATATTAAAGTTAGCCCAACTCGACATTTATAACTCGTTACGAACTTTACTGCATAATCGATTTTGGTATCTCGCTCACCGGTGTCATGGCAGTTCAGCCTCCTCTTATTTTCAGTGCTGCCTACCTATTTTTTGATTCAAGCTCGTGGAAAAATGAAGAGAAATGGAGGATTTAATTCTTCTGTTGAAAAAATAAATTGTACCAACGGGCTCAAAGACGTTAAATAAATAATAAAAATTCAATTCAAAAGTATTGTCATTGTGTCAAAAATATTCCATGAAATACCAAGAAATTCATTATTTCTTTTAAGAACATTTCGGTTCTCGAATCTACCCTCCAAAGTACGTCCAGAAAAATTATCTCGAGTAAAATATTTTTTCCGTACAAATCTTGATAACAGTGATAAGATTTAGGTCCAAATCAGATTTGGTTCTTCTCGAGATGGTATTTGAACGAAATTTTGTACCGCGAATTGATTATATACGTTCGTGGGCTATTTCGCCGGTGAGATTTACCGAAATCCTGGGGGCTTTTCCTCGCTCGGTATTGGAACCGTTAAGTCGACTTTATCCCGTGGATGTGTTCGGACGTTGCGGTTCGAACTGAGTATCTAAACGCCGCCGATAATTTCACAACTTATCCCTTGACCAAGTTAGACTCCCCAGCCGAGTTCATTTACAATGTTTCACAATATTCCTTCTTATTTTTGATCCCGCGTATCCGGGAATCTCATCCCACGGTAATATATTTTTCCTTTTTTTTCCCCCCTTTCACCCTCTGCAATTTCGAATGAACTCCGATTCGCTTATTTCACGGCGAATAATGAAATTCATTTCTACTTTCTATTAAATGGGATTGGAAAAAATTATCACGAGAGTAATATGCGTCGCTATTGTACGAGGGAATTGATCGAGAAATTTTTGTTATAATTGAATTCGTGCGAATGGAAATTATCAGGTATTATTACGTACGTAGATAAAATTCGTTTCCGGCTGGATATTTCCTTGTCGTAGGTCGGTGGAGTTTGCGATAAAGAGGCGCGATGCGTGTTGCTTTGTTATCTTTTCTCTCTCTTTATCGTTTTCTCTTCTCTTGTTCATCGAAAGATAAAAAGTAGAACGCAACAACCAATTACGCATGACGAAGTCGTCGAACGAGACCTTCCTTTACGTAACTATCAACCTTCCGTGACGGAAAGTCCGATAATCGATTATCATAAATTAAAGTAACGACCCACTTCGTGGAAAATCTCGAATCTCCACTCTCATTACTCTTTCATCGAGTTTTCATAAAAGTTGCAAATCGTTACCGTGATTTTCCCGCATAATTGGTCGGGAATATTGCGGACAATTTTCATAATTCATTTTACCGCGCTAATATTCTTTTCAGCGATACGTACGTCCGATGTAATCTCGACAAGGCCTTCCTATGAAGCTCGTTACGGGCGTAGAGCTCGAAGGGAGGAAAGGGCGAATGCGATAATCGACCTTCCCGAACACCCGAGTTCTGTCCCTCTTTTGAATATTCCGCCCACAATCCCACGCCAGGACGTACTCCGCGAGCTGGATCGATATGTGAACGCGAGAACAAAAGCGCGAGATGGAAATTGTCGAACGCGAGAATTCCAGCAGTAACAGCTGTTCGTCTGGTGTTTACGATAATTTTACGAGTTGTCCAAGTCCGAGAGGATGAGACTGCCTAGTCGATCATTCACCGAGGAAAATGGGAGCCATCTAAGTTGCATTTTCTCGCGGCTTGTGCAATGTTGACTGTAATAACAACCATCCAGTAGTAAACGATATTGCACAAGTTTCAACTGAACCAACTATGTCGAATTTTTGCATACATGATCAGTTTATCTTTATAGATACAAATATGTATAATGACTATATCAAATTTGGTATGTTTAATCAATGAGATGTTGGTTTGATGCAGTTGTTCGATACATAAAAAAATGTTAAACATTCATCATACTATTTTTTTCAGTCTTTAACAGAGTTGCGCATTTCGAAACTGCGTCCGCTCTAGAAATTTTGTATATAAGCAAAACCGTAGATTCATCTTCTACGCAGACAAAGTTGGCTCTCAATCTTTGTTCCAACTCGACTGCAATATTTAAACAATATAAACTTGGCCGGGAGAGGTTCTGGATTAAACGTTCGAAACGCAGCGCCAATTCATCTTACGTTGCAACGACTCGAGAGGAGCGTATTTCTCGCTGGAATATCTAATTCGTCTGTTTTGCATCTTCTTGAAGGAGGAACACAGGTTACCCTTTAAACCAAAACAGCCGCGAGTGAGATCGCATGAATAATTGCGAATTTCGCTAACGTAGACTCATAACGTCAAAAATTGTATAAAAATTTCTGCGAATCGACTAATCGAAATTGAAACTGTTTAGAGAATCGCTGAAAGACCTGGTAGGATCTTTTAAGAAGATCGAAATTTCCCCAACACAGGGATGAAAGCACGATATTTCACTACGGGCTTGAATTTGTATGCAAATGAACGAATAAAGCTGGCTGTATCTCTCTCTCTCTTCCTGCCCCCTTCCTCTCTCTCTCTCTGTATCCTCCTGCCACTTTGTCAGAAGTCTAGAATCGTGATAATCCTTGAAAGGGTTTTATTCGTCCGCTTTCCATGAACGTCGACAAGCTAATGCATATGAGCGAAACAATTTAGCTCCTCGAAATAATCAGAGGGTCTTTATCGAAACTCGAATACTGCTGTGTATACACCCCGAATATCCATTAATGTAATTGATAAAAAATTTTCTCGCTAGACATCTTTATGGAGCTGACGTCGGATAGCCGAAAAAGCTCGATTAGATATCGTCTCGGCTTTCGCCATAATAACTCCTTGTCGATTCGATAGCTCGCTCCTATCTCGTTACTTTGTACCTTTGGAACGACAATAAGACGAACAGACGGTGGGGTTTGTGTATCGCGTTTGGCCCGGCCATTATACTCCGACGTCTTTACGATGCGATTATCCATTAGCTCGATTATCCGTTAAATCATGAAATTGCTTTCGATCCGACTACAAAATTCGTGACTGGAGCTTGATTACCCTCCCCTTGGTGAGAAACTGCGAAGGTCTTCGGTCAATTAATAACTCTGTTTATTCTCCTTTCTCCGCTGATATAGCTACTTTTTACGTAATTACACCGAAGCGACGAAATTTTTATTTTTAAATTTTGTATATCCAAACAGATTACTTATTTTAATTCTACCGTTCGCAACAAATCTTCAGATTTTTCGCGATAAGGCGTATTTACATAGCTATTGAAGCTAATAGAGGTACAACGATCAATCAATTGAGTCTCCTCGTTATAACGCGACGGTTTAAAAGTTATTATTAGACCGTATTGTGTTCCACTCAGGCCGCAGTTTTTCCCACTGTTGGCCAATCTTGGCCGAATCGCGTGTCCGTATAACGCGAAACCGATTCCTACCTCTCGAGAATGAAAAATATTCGAGACCACGTGCCGGCAACGAGGAAAAAATTGCCTCGTTCCTTCTCCACCGTCGTTTCGCCTTTTTATACTCAATTTTTCATCAAAAGAACCGCCGGAATTAGCAATTTTTTCTCCCTCTCTCGCTCGGGGCCTGATTAATCCGCGCGACGCGTTTCACAGCACGCTCGACGAAAATCGATAAAACTCGCGGACCGATCGCGGCTCGCTAAACGAGTTCATTTACGATCGAATTGATTTTCCTTGTCGGGCAGCGCGCGCCGTGTGTACTCGTCGAGTCGTAAAGCAATCAACAAGCCGGCCGAAACGAAAAATATTATTCGCCGTATCGGAACGGCATAAGCTTTTTACCAAATTGAATAATTACATTATTTCGGTACACAAGCGTCGATTGGATAGCAAACCGCGAAAATTCTCATCGATTTATCCCGTCACGCGCGAGCTACTCTTGACAATTTCCGTTTTAATCCCGGCCGAAGTTCCCGTTCATGATGTTTCGCCGGCGCGATCGTAAACGTTAATCGTTAGATATAGCGCGCGCGCGAGCGAGCGTGTGGGGCTGCGAACGAGAGAGTTTCCACCGCCGCGCGGCGTCGTTCAGCGGGCGTTTACGAGCTTCGTATCTCGTTAAAACTCGACGCAGCCAACTTTGCTCTCTATTCGAATTTTCCACACGAAGAAAGGGAAATCGGGAAAAAGCGTTCTTTCCTCCGCGCCAGAGAGAAGAAACCAGACGTCTCGAGAATCGTCCTCCGAGCCACCGTGGAATCCAGGAAAAAATAAAAGGTGGAATAAAAAAAAAATGGGGAATTCCGGAGGAGAGAAACGAGTGTGAAGTTACCTCTGCCACGTTTTATAAAATAAATTTTTCCACTCCTAGTACACCGTATTTCTTTTTTAATAACTCTAATAATAGTTTTTATAACGTTAAACCGCGAATATAGTTGACTCTCGATTCTGTTCAAAAATAAAATTTGGTATTAGCGCGGTAAAAATTTGTTTCAAAAACAGGACTAACCTCGCATGCATAGGAGATAACGCGAAAATATTTCCTCAGAGTCCGGAGACCATTTGTTTGTCAAATGGAGCTCATTAATGACGCGGAATACCAAAGGACGTGTATATATTCGCGAAATGGAAAACATACACGCGAGGCGAACCGGTTCGTTGCGTTATGACGTCGCGATGCGCGGATTAAGCGAACTTTGGCGAATGTAAACGATGAGGCGAGACGCATTAGTCCCAAATGAATGAGTCACGTGGTCGAAGCCACGTCCGGGCCATCAGCGAGATAGCGTTTTCATCCCTCGTTTCAGCGCAGCGCGTGTTCCTTTACGCTTTTTATAACCCCATTTTGCCACTTCGAATGTGCGTTTCGCCCCAGCGAGCCAGTATTCGTTAATTCGTCCATGCTCTGTTTATCGCTAGAAATTTCGTGATTTCGTTTAACGAGGCTCGAAAATTCCCAAGATTGAAATAAAAAAAGAGATTTAAATATTTTCGTCTAAAAAAACACGCTACTTTCGATTCCTCTTTGACAGCCAGCCGAATTTAATTTCGCGTATACCGGAAAACGATATAAAAATCATGAGAGTCGAACGTACCCCCGTAATTCGAAGGAACAAAAATTCTCTTCCTCGTTTCGCGCTTATTCCTCTCGGGCCTCGGGAGCCGGGGGGTA
Source organism: Goniozus legneri (assembly GCA_003055095.1). Classification (NCBI taxonomy): domain Eukaryota; kingdom Metazoa; phylum Arthropoda; class Insecta; order Hymenoptera; family Bethylidae; genus Goniozus; species Goniozus legneri. The sequence continues at coordinate 137,393 of NCVS01000300.1, forward strand.
AAAATTTCGCTCGTTTATCGAACCCAACACGAGCGGAATCCATCGAACCGTGTCTACGCGTTTTTTTCGCCCTCTTTTCATATTTTTCCCTCGCTTTTTTTTCCACGTCACGACCTCGGTGCAATATGACGCATAAAGTCGGTCACCGCGCTCAGAAGACGCCCGGCGACTCGTAAAACGAGCAGTTCGGCGGAGTTTCTTACGGCGTTATTGCGATTTTCTCAGTTTTTTTTTTTTTTCGTTAAGTCGTACGTATTTCGAAATTTTTCTTTCTTCGGGTTGAAAATATTTCACGTTTACGTTTTTTCGCCCGTCCGTTATACCCCGACTGCGTTTCGGTCACGTACGACGGACGATTTTTCTCGCGCACTGGCGAATAACTCGAAGCCGCACATGCGCCCGCGTGTGCGAGGATTTTTCTCCGATTCTCATATCGAGTCGCGCGCTCTCGTATATAAACTCGCGCGAGCGTCCGCGCGTCATGAATAATTCAGGTTCCTCCCGTTCGGCCTGGAACGTCTCTCGCCCATATCGGCCTCCCGATTCGGTAAAAAGAACGCCGAGCGAAAATTCGGAAAACGCCGGCTCTCCATTATCGACGATCGGATGTCGGCCGTCGAGAGCCGAGGAAAACGTCGCGTCCTATCCGCTGGATTTGTTACGCCAAATAAATATTCATACTTCGCGAGAGAAGTGCGTAAATAAAATTGAAATTAACGTATGAAATTCAACTAACTTGAGTATTTGCTTGCTGCATATTGCGCTATTGTTTTGATCGCTGAATAAATATTTTTTTTCCGGAAACAGATATTTGTTTGCAATTTTTCGTACCAAAAATACTAGATTCAGAATATTTTTTCGGATATAGCACACATTCTTTAAACAATTTCCTCCTATCAAGCTGTAATTCGATCGATTGAGGAATATTCGTTTCGCGCAAACCATTTTTAATTTATAGCCCGAGCGATACTTTTTTCTGTTTTATTCTTTCGTCCGTGTATGTATTGTAGAATTTCATGTATGCAGATCGGAAATGTATCGGACCTGACAACTTTTTTCTTATCGGTGCGACGCCGTAGTCGACGTTAACTCCGAAATTCGATGTTTATTCCACGGCTTCTGCCGCATCGAATCACGGCGGATTTCATTTTCACGTGGGGCGAGAGAGAAAACGAGTGCCACTTTTATTGCCGAACAGCGACAGCTGCCACCCGCTCTCGACGCAGCCTGCCGCTCGTCGTTATTTTTATAGTTATCGGTTGGCCCTTCAACCCCCCTCCACCCCCCTCGCCTTCTCATCACCATCCCCTAATAGACCTCGGCATCGATATTTTCAATTTTTTACAACCCTTCGCGTACGCGGACAAAGGTAGCAACAAAATTCGAGATTCTATTATTCATACAATACCCACTCTTTTCTCTCGCATGGACCAGTCGCTGCACGAGCTCCGGCCCTCTCTGGAAAAGAAGAGATAGCAAAAATTCAGACGAGAGGAGCAGTAAAGCCGGTACGAATGAAATCCGTGATTTCGGAGCGGGCGGTAGGAGCAATTAAAAGCTCCCGGCGACGATTTTCGCGCTAAACACGAGTGAAATTGCGTGTGTACAAGGGCGCGAATACCCTTGGGTTAAATTCGTACACGTTTCGTCCATTTGCGGGGGCGAGAAGCGTCCGAGTGGCGTGACAAAACGACGCCGCTCTCTTTTCGTTTTTTATCACTCGGGGAGGTGAAAATTTCTCTTCCTACTTTTCCTCGTCTCGCGGCCGGCCGTCTCCGCTTATTAGCATAAACTCGACTGCTCGTGAAAAAAACAGGAGAAGGGCGAAGGTTAGGTCCAGAATTTCGAATTTACGGAAGTCGTGGACGTTAACGAGAGCGAACGGCTGTAACGGGAGAGGAACTACAAGAGAAGGATAAAAAGGGATGGATGGAGGAAACAAGAGAGGGTTTTGGCAGCAGAGGTGGGGCTTGTTCTCGGTAATCGATAGCCATCGTCATGACGACCATAGCGTCAACCGTCTTCCTTCCTATCCTTTGTTTCGCTTTTGTCTCTCGATCTCTTCTCGTCTTTCTGGGCATAACAACGAACGTGTGTCGCGCTACCGTTTGTCGCGAACACAGAAATATCCTGGGAATTCTTGTCAGAATCAGCTCTTTCCGAATGTGCATAATGTTGGCCCTCGTTTCTGAAAAATGTAACTTTTAAAAATTGTATTGAAATGTGCTACATTGTAGGACACCCACAAGAATTTGTTTTTTATGTATGAAAAATATTATCCCTTCAGCCTATAACCACGAGTCTGGCTCGTGGTGAAGAATTTGTGCCATAAACGAAAACCACGAGTCTGATTCGTGGTAATAATATGAGTCATAAACGAAAACCACGAATCTCATGCTCACTATGCCAATCAATGCAATTTACCAACACCGAACAATTTATTTATCGAAGAAAATTTGTTGCACCAATGAATATCAAACAAATTTCAGTCTACGGGCCAAACTTTATTATACGAATACTCGAGAACACAATAGAGATGTCCTTGTTTGACAGTAAATTGTATCGGGCCGTGATCTCGCAACGATAATTATGTCGTACTAAGGACACGTAAATAGTCGATCGAAATAGGACACTCTCGTTATCCCCAAAAATACAACCCAAGCGGAGGGCTGTTAATAAACGAACGATACTACACGGATAACGCCGAGATCCCAGGAGAGGGCCGTTCTGGGGCGCGGGGCTCTCGAAAAAATTTAAATAAGGGGGGGCTTTTTGACGCGACCTCGCTTTAATTACGATCGTATCGCATCCGTAGGCAGCGCACCGAGGGACACACAAAGGAGATCCATCCGAGCCTCGATACGACTTTCGCCAACGTTAAATTTCCAAACGAAAGCTCGATAGAGGAAAAGCGCAGAGTGGTCTATCGGAGGAAAGAAGAAAAAAGGTCTTAAGTCAATTCGAACGAAAGAAAAACGATGAAGTCGCGAAGTGCTCAGGGACATCCGAGGAAAATCGTTTGAAATGGCGTTGGAAACGTTGCGATACCGACGTTAATTTTCCCCAGCCGTGCTTTCTCTCTCTCTCTCTCTCTCTCTCTCTCTCTCTCTCTCGTCCAGATGATTCTGGCGTAACAAGGGAGTTAGCGTGCTCGGGGCGAGTGGAAGCGAGATCTATACATAATACATAGAGTCCAGCGCTGAATTCATTCGGGGCGGATGATTCGCCATCTCGGATAGTCGAGAGCTTTCGCGCGACGTTTGAATAGTTTTGCCGAGAATGCCCATTTCGGATAGAAACTGGATATGAATTGACGGGAGAACAGAGAGAGCTTTTGCGTTTCGTTATGCGAGAATCGCCATTCAGTCGGCGATAAAAGAGATACGAACTCGCGGAGGAACAAATTCGTCGAATTTGTATGAAAATACAAGCAGAGACCTCCTCTCCCTTCACCGTATTAGCGTTACGGGGTGAAAATCGAGGGAATAATTTTTCCTCGTCGTATCTCGTCTTTGTTCCTTTCGTAATTCGTCGCAAAAAAAACTTGGCATTACTGAAAAATTTTCACAGAACGAGCGGAAAAAGGGAATCCACACGTGGCTCGGGAAATTTCAGCTTTCTCATCTCCACGGGAAAATCGAATTTCCCGAAAGTGGAGGGTACGATTACGATCGTCGTGGGACACTCGCACGTAACTCGGCCAGTTCGACGACCGACGGTCTCTCGTATTTTTCCTTCCTCGGGTTTTCCTCATCGGTCAAGGCGTCGAACGATAATCCAGCCGTTCAGTGAACACACGCTGGAAAACTCCTTGGAAAATAGCGGCTCGAGGAGGAACTCGATTAATCCGTTGGAAGTCAGCTTCCCTCGAGCGCGTACCCGACGAATTAACGATATTTATCGAGCAAAGTTGCTTCGAAAACCGTTCAAAAACGAATTTTCCAATCTCGGGCAAACTCTTTGCCGGCTTTTGCTCCCATTGACGGGAAAACGATGCATAATCGATAAGCGGTGCGATAGGTGAAGGTAATTGCGAGATATCGAGAGAGGGACAGAGAAGTTTATTGCGAACGCGTTACGAGAAAACCGGTCGATCGTCGGTGGGAGGCACACGCGAACCGTGGAAGAACCAATTCCATTCTGGAAAACCGGTCGTCGGCGTTCGATTGCGCAAGCGAACCGAGTTACGACAGTTTCGACGAGTGAATACGTTATCGCGACGAATTGAGCGTGACCCGCTTTATGGTCACACACGAGAATCGCTGGAGTTAACATTCTATTCGTTCTAGTTGAAATTTTCATTTCCATGACTTTCTAACATCCTTCGGCTCGATACAGTCGAAAATTTTTTGTGCAGTCCCTCGAAATCGCGTGATACTCCAGTGGTATCAATAATAAATGATTATCAAACAAACAATACTTTACCAATCACTTTTCACTTGGTCATTTTTTACCAACTTTTCTGAATTTTCATTGGACTCCAACGATGCAAACTTCAGATACATTCATTTATATGTATTCGCATAATTAGTTTGTTTTTTTAAGTTTTCGATTGAATTCAATCCTCAAACTTCAAGCAAGTTTGCCTGATTCACTCTACACGAAGAGAAACATTAGCAGTCTAAAAATAGTTTCGAAAATTGTGCTCGCGACCACCGATTTCACATCTCTTACAAAATTATGCAAACTCGTTTACGAACGACTCTCGCTTAGATGTTTCTCCTTGTTCGATGCGTGCGCAAGTGTTTTTGTTCGTCGTGAAAACGATTATCGGAACGGTAAAGGTTGAGTTTCACGTGTGATTTAAAATAACATCCCAATTCGACTAACGAGAAATTAAACCGTCTCGGCGTGAATTTCATTACTCTTGTTGCGCGGTTCATAAAGCACTAATATTGTTTAACCACGCGGTAACCTTAAGCTCGAAAAATTGACCCTTTTTGAAACTCTCACGGTCGAAGGATTAACACCGACGGGTAAGAAAGATGGAATTACGAAGTGAAAAGGATAACTTAATTCCAACGTTGAATTTTTCGTTCGTTCTTAAATCGAGCCTTCACGGTGTATTCAAGATGAAAGACCGACGGAATTACGTTGCGGGAAGAAAATTTCCCGGAAAAATAGACTTTGGGAAAATAGAGGAAATTCGAAATGCTCGCGTGAGGGGAATCGCAAGAGGGGAAGGATTTTCGTGTAATTACTCTTCATTGGGTAGAATTTAACGACTATTATCGGGAAATTATTCGAGAATAAAGAAACGGAATTAATCTAATATAGGGATAATTAATCGCGACCGATGCTGAAATCTTTTTCCCATTTCTTCTTTTAATCGCTCTTAGGTTTATAGGCGGTTGTAGGTCGGAGTTCGAGTTTTCCCCCGCGGAAAGGTTTTCTTTTCGCCGATAAAGACGGTAATAAGATCCTCGTGGAAGTTACCGTCGGAGTTATCGTGCGCCTTTGCGAGAAGGTTAATGCCCTAATTAGCCGTGGATTGCTCTCGTTAAGCGCAAACAACCACCTCGCGTTACCAATTTCGCCCCTTAATCGTACCATCTATGCAATTTCTGTATGAATAACGCTGCTAGATCATCGAGACCAAATGGAGGAAAGTAAATCGCGCGAAATTTCATCTCGATGGAGAGTTTTCGTCGGAAAGTTTTTTAATTATGGTAAGTAGTTTTTTTCAAAACTACTCCCAATTTGAATTGCTGAATAATTTAGATTCTTTCCGGCTACTTTTAATAAAAGGTAATTTTTTCATTGAATCGTCGGCGGAGAATGGTTGGAAGAGGAGTCATCGTTCGACGATAGTCGAAAAATAATATTTGACATCATTGTTCGGTCATTCGATCGAATAATTTTAGTAGAAAAATAAATAAACAAGTGTCAAAAAACGGCCAGTCTTCAATTCCCGATCAGTTTTCGCGCACGTTTGTTCCACCGTTTCTTATCACGTCGCATTCATTGCTGTACGCTTTTTGCCGCTCTTTAGTTTGCAATATAACCCTGTCATTTCATATTCATAAGTCGGAGCTCGTACACGAAGAAACTCGTGCACGCGTCGCACGTATAAATATCGTAAGGTGTAGATGTATAAACGCGAGTGTGTGCGCGCAACTTGGCTCGTAAAACGAAGAAAAAAATAAAGAAGAAATTCTCCCAGCGTTTTCCCGCCCTTGTCGCCGTGCCGGGTTAATATTTTTTCATTCGGGAGATGCGGGAATGTCATACCGTCTGAATTTATGGTCTTGGTTATTCGAACGGTAAATAATAAAAAAAAAACCAACAAAAGAAAAAAACGAACATGAAGTAGCGAGATTATTACTATTCAATTACGTTTTATTATTCATGCACGCGAGTTGTTAATTGGTGTTGCAATGTTTGCCTTTGTCGTCTCATCGTGATTTCCATTGATATCTAATTCTCGGTACCCTATTTGCTTGGATATTTCAAATTTCCCAATCGATCGAACCGTATTCGCTACCAAAGGTGAATATTCAATTACACGTTCCATTTTAACGGTGCAGCATCCTTTTGACAAACACGCGTGCCCGTGTGTAAATATAAGAGTAGCGAGCTTCGACTCACAGTACAGAGCGTGACACTTATTTTTCTTGAAAGAGAGGAAGAGATACGATATCGCATGACCGGTAACTACCGAGTCTCGCAGCGAACGTAAAAACAACATTAAAGCAAGATCGGAAATAGGATACAACGGAAAACAGAAGAAAAGGAGAACGAGGCGTTGTAGATAATGCATCTGAGTTTGTTAATTAATCTGGCAAAAAAAAGTGATGTAGGCTCGCGTCGAGAAAACCACCGCCGCTAGTTGAAAAAATAAAATTTGATAAGCTAATTAAAACGCAGCTTCGAGATTACATTCGGCGATAAAAACCGAAGCGGAAACTCGTTTTTGGCCTCTCGGCATGGGAATTTCCGCTACGCGGACGAAAAATAATCGAATGAAAAAATTCGGTTGCGAAAATAACTGCAATTCGTAGAGAGGGTTCGATCGAGGGTTTACAATTTTTTTTTGTTTATTTATTTAAGGTTACTTTAACATCTGAGGTCATCAGTGACAGCTACAGCACTTCAACTGAATTAAAATAAATTTCGGTGTACAAGGTTAAGAATTTTAGAGTAATACAACACAAACGATAAAGCATGTTTACTATTTATTTACTCGCTATTTGCGTTTGGTCCTAGAAAAATAATAGCTGCGATGTCTCTGCTTGTTCAATAACACGATTGTGTTTCTATGCCCGCAATAAAGATCAGGGAAACTCGGTGGGCGTTGCACATCGAACCGAAAGTCACAGGCAGAGTGCCAAAAATGCGACGTGGTTTTCCGCATAGCCCGCGAAAGTGCGAATTACTCATCCTATATTTTGTTATAACGTTTTTAGCCCGAGGCTCTTAATCAATACGCTACGTTTGACATCGTGTTGGTATGTGAAATTTGTAATCAGTCGCAACGTGATTTTTAAACAAAAATTCGAAAACACGGGCAACAGCGAATTTACAGAAATTACCGAGAATTGTTATGTAAACATTAAAAATGTTTGGGAGTTGCAATAGCCGGTGCGGAAACTCGAAGATTTCGTAATATCAAAAAATCAACAATTACAAACTTATAGATGCATATTCACTCAAATTTTTTTCACTTAATTTATGTAAAATTATTCGATAAAATATCGATACATTAGCACGTGACCTCGAAGTTATGCGAGCCTCTGGAGGGTTAAAAAACTCCTTGCGATTGAAAAACAAAACAGGAAGAAAGCAGTAAACGTTGGGAACAATCGACGAGAATCGATTAATCGTAAATTCGATTAGCCGGTCGTTCCCGATGTCGCAAACGGCTAGTAGAGGTTATAGATCCGAGTTTCGCGAAGGCACGCGGTCAAATGAAGCGCCATGCATACACAAGCGTACGTAACCAATGGCGTGATGGCCGGGTCGTCTCATGAATAGGATAGCTGGCACGCGAAAATTACTTATTCGCCAGCCTCCTCTCCCTCCGCCCGGTAAATGATTTAAGGGATGAAGGAGGAACCCGGCAAATGTCAGGGACTTCATAACGAGGACGCGAAATTCATAACGAGATTGGATCTCCGGCGGAACGTTGATTTCCCCGTGTCGAATTTGAAAGACGACGTGTGTATAAAAATGCGTCGGTGTGGCTTAAAAATAGAACTCTTTAATTTTAGAAGCTGCTCTTAGAAGAGAGGGGGGGGGGGGGGGGGTCAGGGAGAGAGAGAGAGAAGGTAAAAAGTAGCTCAACGGGCCACTCTCGCGGTCTTCTTAACGACCTGAATGGTCTCGAGAAGTTCGCCACACGATGTGTCTCTCCTGAGCTCGGGCTGTCTGCCAAACACAACGAGCGGGGTCAGAATACGCACTCGTTCTTGAACGTTGAAACGAGAATTACGATAAATAAAGTTTATTATTCGGGTCATATAATGAAATTAGATGGTCATCCTTCGTGTCGTGTTTCATGGACGTGGAATATTTTGCGCTTTGTTGAAATGAAATATATCATCGCGCTTTTATCGAACAATAACGTTACGTTATGCATGCACAGAAGAGAGGCTTACTCGATTCAAGTGATTTACCTCTTCCGAAATGCATGCTTGGACTATGACGAAAATTTGATTTAGAGATAAAAAGATTTTCGATCCCGAATTTAATTTCTTTGTTGAAAATATGATTGTCGTAATTCAAGAATATATTTTTCTTTATACAGTTTTGCTCTTTGGTTCAAGATAATTTCGTTTTTGGCTCGAATATTTTTCTTGGCACAGTAGTTTACTTTCTTGTCCGTAATATTTTAAGAATTAATAAACATTTTTTTGTGCGATGAATTACCCACAATTTCCGCGTTACAAATTGCGCTAACCATTCCGTTGCTAACTTATCTGATTCTGGGATAAATCAAAATTACCTCTAAGTGTTTATTCAAGAAATTTTTTTACTTTAAGAAAATTTCGATTTTTTAGACTTATCCTCAAAACTTAGGTAAAAAAATTACCTTGAATCAAATCGTTTTTTCTCAATGTATCAGATATCATCACGTTGGATTGAAGGAGCTAAAACAGGAGTCTCCGTGAACGTGATCTAAGCAGGTGGAAAAAAGGAAGAAATGAGGAAAAAAGGTAGATCGCGAGGAATTACCGACGATAAAAAGCGGACGACACGATCGCGATCGCGTGATCGTGCATATACATACGTGCGAACACACACACACACACACAGCCGCGGCGAGCTTGGTATAAATTATTTATAAATTACGAGCGGGCAAAGCGAGTACGAGGGTCGCGGATTCATCGACGTAATCGTTCGTCATCGTGGCACGTAATTCCGGCGTATTTTCTCTCTCGCTCTTCTTCTCTTGCTCACGGAAGACAGACTCGCGTACATTCGAATCACGAACCGGACACACGACCCGACCCCGGAATCGACTCGGGATCGTGATTCTGACTTTATAGATATATGTATATCGAAATACGCGCCCAATACCAGACAACTGACGTAAGCTGACGAGTTATCATTTGTGCACTACCTATACACGTGATTCCGAAACCGATGTCAATATACTCGATTACTACATTTTAATGATAAAAAGTGACACAAATTCGAGAACCGCTCACGTGAAAAATGTCTTCGTCTATTTTAACACAGTCGGATATTTTTAGAGGAAAAATAAATCGTATAAAATTTTCAAACACTAGTGATAAATTGAGTTTTAAACGATCGAAGTTTTGTTCAAATATATAACTAATAAAAACTGTAACGCTGCTTGAGATGTTTGAACGAAATTCAGATTTAAAGCATTTATGTACAAGCACACGTGGATGTGTTTCAGAAGTGGTGGGAGAGGAGACCCTGACCTCCGGCACTGCGTTTCTCTTGGAGACTTTTCTGACCGTATACCTTTATAGAGCAGCGTTACCCACTCCATCTCAATTCCTTCTATACACCATCCCCCCGCGTTTCATTTCCATCAGTCGCACATTCTCACGCGCGATATTCTCGACAAAAGCGCCGTTTCAATTTGCGACTTCCTCTTTCTCGAAACGCTCGCAATAAACGTCTTATTACCTCCCCCGCTAGCCGATCTTCTTATTCTGCCCAAATTGTATGCATGCAAATACTCTTACTTGCTTATTATCGAGTTTAACGATTTTCTTTCTCTTGTTTGTTCGCCACGAGATCGCGTTATGAAAATTGAATAAATATTTTCCTCGGTCTCGTTTTTATCATTCAACAAAAATCTTTCGAGAGCAATAAAGTTTATTAAATTTTCTTCGTACCTCGCTATTTATTAATTCATCTCCAATGCAAGAGAGCAATCTCCGATCGTATTATTTTCGGTTTTTTTTCTCGCTCTGTTTAATCGCGCAAAAGAAGGATCCGACCTCCCCAGTAATTTCCAACCACTCGTAGCTCCCGTTGGGTAGGAACGTGCTTTTTCTCAAAGTCACGGGACGACGACGTCGAGACGAGATTAAAAACGGAGAAATTTCCTTGTCGTTTCCGTCTTCCTCTTTTGGCGAAATCGAATACGGAAACCGAAACGTTATTCGCAACGGAAGCTATGAAACTGGGATGAGGGAGTGCGAAAAAGAAGACAAAATAACAGAGGGAAAAATTTTTTCCGCTACTGAAAAATCCAGAAAAACTCACCGAACGTCAAAGGTAAACGTCACTGGCCTCGCTCCGCTTCCTTCCCTGTTTATTCTGCAAAAAAAAAAGGAAAAACGGGAAAAATTATTTTTCCGCAAAAAGGACCTTAATATTAGCGCGAGTTCGCTAAAACTAATTCGGGCGAATTTGAATTAAAAACGACGGGAAAAAATAATTAACGCCGTCGGGAAGCAAACGAGGTCATTCTCGTTTGAGCGGAATATTCTCGATTTCGAAACAATCGACAGCTGTACGTCGCAGTTGAGAAATGCGAAGAGTACTAATTGATAGCATAAGCTTCGTAGCAGCGCGAGAAATCGATCACTTTCCAGCAAACGAGATCGAGATTCTTCCTGCGCGCACGGTAACGAATAATGGGAAACGAGAAAAAAGCGTAAAAAATAGTTTTGATATTTACAACACGTCGCGCGGTGGCGGGAAAAAGAAGATATCAACTCTAACGAGCGCTGCAAAAACTAATTTCGCAATTTCCCATTTTCCTTTTGTCAAACAAAAAGTGGGGAAATATAAAGTATGAAAGAAAAAGGTTCGAAACAAAATTGCTCGCCCCCTGTCCGTCGGTGTCGCGCTGCAGTTTCCAAGTTCGTAAAGTTCGCGGCGGCAGTTTCGGTATATCTGTCGATCGAATCTCGATTAATTCGCGATAGAGGGAACACGGGTTCGCGTGGCACGCGTGAGCGTCGAGTATTTTGCGTGTACCGTTGGGGGCAAAACCGCGATAGAGCGGGAGGAAGAGAGAGAGAACAATCGTCCCGTTGGTCCTTCTCGTAAATTCACGACCCCGACATTGAACCCCCACGGTAATTGCCTCCGGTTATTGGGACGAGTGATTACGTCGAGTTGAAAGGGTATGAGGTGGCCTTTTGTTCGCCGGAGAACTTCATTCCGAACTCCTCTCGCTGCTATACGCTCAACCGATTACTGTTTCATGCGACGATTTTTTTAGAGCCAAATTATACCGTCGAGAATCGCCATAGAGCGGGGAAAGTTTGTTTAGGCCGTGAAATTAAACTTTCTATGCCGATATTTATTTGCTTGAAATAATTATTGTTTGACAAATAAAATTATTGTTCAATGTATATAATTGTTGGAGCCGAATTTTAGAGTTTAACTAGACCAATCAGTGTTTCGTTAATACATATTTTATACTTTTGGTATAAGAGAATTTATATAGTACAAAAATCAATCTTTCTTCCTACTCAGGAAGCTATTATTACCTTGACAGAGTACGCACTCTGTCAAAAAATAATACGTTGTTTTCTATCATTTCGGCAGTAATTCGACGTACCGTTTTATCTCACGTGATTGAGTTCCTTATTTATGTTCAATTGAACTTTTCCGAAGAGAGAATACGAAAATAAAGTCTTGTTTCGATTCCCCACGTACGTATCGATTTTCAATTAAACGCATCGCGAAATGATTCACCGTCCTATCTCATTCGAACGCGGAACGGCACTGGTACCGATTTAATTGAATTTTCAGATACGTCTCTCGCACCTTCCCGGCTCCTACTCCCTTTTTCACGCCTCCGATCTTTCCTAGGGCGGAAGCAATTCTCGATCCAGCCCTTTCGGAAGATCCACTGCCGCGATAAATTATGGCAAAACGCTCACGGCGTCTATTCCTCCCCTCTTTTCCAGTATTCTCGAGAAGCGTGATTTATGACGCGACTCCCGCGAGATAGCATTTTTGTCGTTCGCGAGAGCTGCAATTATATATACCTCTATGTATATACGTACGCGAGTACTCGACTCGAGAACGGTTTTTCTCTCTCGTGAATAACTCGCGAAAAAGCGCTATACTCTAGCTTAACGACGGTAAAATCGTCTGGTCCACATAGATTTTCAGTCGAAAAAATAAAATGGGTTACAAAATCGTCTACTGAAACTGAATAATTTACGTTTTTCCAAACTTTATGCTTGAGGTGAAAATTAGTATTTGCCTTGAAAATACAAATTTTGGATCTAGATATTAAAGAAATCTTTTCACTTTGAGAAAATTTCAATTTTCCAAACCTATTTCGAAAAATTTCTTTGGTCAAGAAAAATTGTCTTCTGTTCGAACAATCGTTTTATTTCTGTCCAGAAATTTCAGTTTTAACGCGCCGAAATTTCCACCGATCAATTCTCGTCGAAACTGGCGCGAGGCTCCATAGATTTCCCGTGAAAATCGGTCCAACGTACGCCGAAATTTCGGCACATTTGACACGGATATATAGGTTGGAATGGTCCCGTGCTTTATCGCGCGATCGGCTGGAAAGCCACTCGCGGAATGTTCGAGCAGTGAGCCGAAAGAGTAGAGGGGAAGGGAAGGGAGGAACGAAGGTTTCCTCGGGGTCGAGGCCGATAAATACCGCACGTGCTCGTGGACAATGAGCCTTATTACGCGATTCTCGCACGTGCCGCTTCTGAAAAAAGAAGGAATAGAGACACGGATATATATGAATAGAAAGATAGAAAGAGATGGGGAGAGAGAGGGAGAGTAGGACACCGAACGAGTCAGTGTCAATTACGAATCCGAGTGGATGTATATCCATGCCGAAACACGACGAGCAACTTCCTCCTCTTGTTTACATTTTGGAATGCAGTGCGAGACTAAATAAAACAAGTACATATAGGGTGTTTCAATTTCATTCCGAGCTAAATCTACTCTGTCGCGAAAACTAATTCCGTCATTCTTCCTATTTTTATACGGAAGTCGGCAGTATCATATTTTTTAGCTATTTCGAGAACGAATATCGATTGCACGAAAAAGAATTATACATAGAAGGAAAAATTTATTTCAATTCGATAAATTTGTTTCGTCTATACAAATTTGAACATTTGATATACAAATCACACAGACATAATTGGACATTAAATATACATCTGTTGTATACTTTTCACTTAAACTACTATTAACTTCCTCTCCATTGATCGAAGATTATTTGTCTATCGCAAGAAAATAACGGGCAAAGAAAGTTTAGATCACGGTCCAAACAAATTTCTTTTTCTACGTAGTTTTCCTTATGTTCCAAGAAATCCGAGTAAACTGATAAAAACCGAGCACCCCGTATAGATCGCGATTCGAGTCGGGACAAACAAAAGATTCGCGGGAGGAACGTCGAGTCGAGAGGGATAAAGAGGAGGAGGGTGAGATTAATTCACGACTCGTTCATCCGTGCCCGGTGTAGACTCGAATCGATAACGCGAAACGTACGGCATAGACATTCGATAGCGACGAGCGGGACAAGGAGAGGGCGAGTGGGACGGTTTTAATGCCGAGCGAGTACGAACGATTTTCCAGATATTTTCGCGAATGAATGCAGCAGACTGATCAGCGATTTTCGTTCCCGGTAATACAGTCGAAAAAATATCGCGTCGGAGCGGAGTTTTCGATCTCTCTCGCTCGAGTGAAAATAGCTCTAACGAAATATCGAATTGGAGATAAAGACTATATTTAAACTCGCTACCTCGACGCGCAACAAACAGGACGATAATTTTAACAATAACTGTACTCGCATACGTCGTTAAAGCAATTGACGGTAATCAGTAGTTTTAAATTCCGTCAATTGTCACTCTCCCGATCGCGCCCGTGATCGCTCGCTGCCTCGAAACTTCGAGACCCTGCTTATCGAAACGATTCACGAAGTGAGCTACCGTAATTAATAACGGGCGGGAGAGAGGATGGGGGTTGGGCGAAATAATTTTTTTTTTTCTATTACTACTCACGCTCGGCTCGACAAACGATCGGTTTCGTAGCCGGTGGTATTAGAAGCCATGGCCGGCTAGTTGCGGCCTCTCTCACGTGGGCTTCCTACATCGCGCCGGGTGCATAATGACGTGTACGGATACGCGAGCGGTTTTAACGGTGCAATTTCCACGTAACTCGCGTCGTAATCCTCGACGTTCGCGTTCACGCGATTCCGATCGATACAGCCAATTTTTTATTTCAATTCGTCAAATTAATATTTTATTCCAAATACAATGTAAGGTTTCTTTTTTCAAATTGACATTTTATATTTCATTCTCGCCATATCGAATATTCGATACGAAATTATACACAAACATCGCGTATAAGATCGGTTTACTTCGCAATCGCACCGCGGATTCGTACACCAGAAGCGTTATCGCCAAACGAAACCGAATACGCCGAAGTTTTGATTTTCACCGAGTGGGAATTAAAATGGCGCGAATTTTTCTCGAGTTTTTCTCCGGCTCGAGATTTACGTCCGGGAAAAATTAATTTCCCAGGCAGCGTCGCCGAAGAGTCGTAGAGCCGCTCGCGTTGTAATACGTGACTGGCCGTGACAAATAACGCGCGACACTCGGCGTCGGATGAATTTACGGCCGTATAGTCACGAGCGAGCGAGACTGAAATTCATAATGCGCACAGAGAGCGGATCACGCGTACGCGGTCCTGTGCGCTGTTCTATCGTCCTCGAACTTGTTACCGATTTCGCGACTCGGAATTGCGAAGCTCGGCGCGCAAAGAAGCGAGCGATTTTCCATGCGAGGAGTTGATAACCAGCCGGTGCTATCGACACGCGCGACTATCCTTCGTTATGCAATTTTCTTTCTTTCGAAATATGCATTAGCGGGCGCGATAAACAAGACGGGGAGCGATTTAGATACGAAGAAATACGACTCTGGGTATTCCTCGAGGAGTGCGAGGAGTGGCTAATTTTCGCAGCGATCTTCGATGTTTGGAGTAACGAGGCTCGTGAACTCGGAGCGATCGACCTCGCGAGTGTTATTATTTTCGCGATGGGAAGTAGCGATGATTCATTTTTAAATCGGAATAAAGGTTTGACATTGTTCGTTTATTCAAATTTATTGATATGGGTTATGGAACGAATAATAAGCTGAAAAAAAAGAGCGAATCAATTCTTTATCAATATTAAAAAAAAGACGATTGTTGCGCTCGTAGTTTCACGCAAATGAAACGACTTATTCATACTGTCACCGTTATCGCACTTCAATTCGGAAATTAACATGCACGCACAATGTTGATCACGTAATTTCTAACGAGGGACGAGTTCGTAAATCACGCGTTAACGCGACTCGGCGGCTCGTTGAACGATAAACACACAACTCCGACAAAAATCGCGTTATCGCGGCCGGAGAGCGTAATTTCTCCCCCCTCTGCGTTGTATTTTTTTCCTCGTTAAATCACACTTGCGAGTATGTCGACGTTTTTTTTATCGCGCTTCCGTGTATTACGTTTGACAAAACAATTTTCGGTAATAAGAGAATTTGAAAACTGCCAATTCAGACTTTATTTTCCCTGCCCACAGATTAAAGTTTGGCCGTCAAATAAAATTTGTTCGACAGATATTTGTGTGCTTGCGCGAAATATTCTTCTATGAACGAAATTATTGTTCGATACAAGTAAATTGCATTGTTTAATCGAAGAACTAGTTTTGTCGGAACTTGTATCGCTCCGACAATCAACGTTTCGAATCGAATAAATATTCATTCAATTTTTACTTTTAGTTCAAAACTATTCATGCAATAATTTCGGTAATTCGTGTAAATTTCATCAACACAATATCTATTTGAAAATCAAAACCATAGAGCGTTCGAGTGAAACGAATATTTAACCTATTTCAAAAATCAAATTAGTTTGAACGAAACGAAAATTGTTGAAACCGAATAAATTTTTCTCTCTGTGCTCCATTCGCTGCGAAAATTTATGAGACATAAATCTTAATCATTTTTTTTTTCAATCAATGTCCGTTTGGTGGTTTAAAAAGTCGTTGATTACCATACTTATCAGCGTATGACATTGCGCCTACGTACACACCGATCGCATAATTGCAAATTGTGTTTGCCGACGTGAACCGTTCCCGGGTTTCGTGATTCGCTGCGTCACGCGTTTTGTATCGTCTCGTATCGGTCGATCGGATTTCCCACGAAAATAGGAAATGACAGAAAAGATAATTACTTTATTACCAAAAAAACCTGCCAACTCATATTTTATTTTATTTGACGTTATTTTATAGATAGTTTGATTGTCGCATAGATAAATTCTTCGTTAGCGGAACGATGACTCAAAGTATTTTTCCCGACACCAAGTACAATTTCTGATTTTTCTTTTCAAGAGAAAATTCTTGTTTGCCATTCTTTCCGAATGGCAACGGGGCGAATTTCGTTACGGCTCGTCAAAAGGCCTTTTGTATTTTTTTTCGCCTCGCGTGAGCACCGGCAATCGCTCACAATGGAAACATTTATTAGATAAACCGTCAAACGACTTTTTTTCCTTCCTCCTCTTTCATTCCTCAATATGTTTCACTCCCTACTGACGTTTGAGCATTTCTACGCGCAATTTGTAAAGCTCCGACGTTTCGTAATCGATACAAACACCCTCTGTTCATTTTTTTCCCCGCGATAAAAATAAAAATGAGCAATTGAACAATTTTCCGCGACTTTCCCGGCGAGACTCGTCGAAAGCGCGACGGTAAAATTAAAATAAATTCCACTTTAATTCCCTTATCTTACTAATCTCGCCCGACGAGACTCCAATCCTCGAATACCGCATGGGTCGTTATTTAATTTCGGTCGGACGGGACTCGCGCGAATTCTCTCTTCATCGTTTCCCCGGTAAGTAGAACAAAAATTATTTTCCCGTCGCGAAAATTGGAGCCAGATGAGAGGAAAAAACGATAGATTAATTTGATCCGGGCGAAATTAAAACCGAAGGGGTTATCGCATCTCGCGCGATATATATGACACGGCGAGTGAAAGAGAAAAAGAAGAATCGCTGGGCGTGTTATATCGGTGACATTTAATAGGGGGGCGTCGATGATTAACGATCCAGTACGTAGTCCGCCGACGACAGGTCACGTGAACCTCATCGGACGAATTCATCATAATTGCCCGCGAACTCCTCCGCGGAGTCCATTAATCGGCGGCTATCTGGCAATTAGGAGAACCCTGACCTCCGTGATTTGCGAAGATCGAAAGAAAAAAGAGTAAACAGACCAAAAATTGAACCCTCGACGCTTAATGATGTATGCCGAGCTGAGTCAACGTTCACCCTAATTTCGGTTAAAAGCCACTTGACACGGTGACGCCGATATTTTATTACAAAAAAAAAAACTTTGAAACTTCGATAGTAGAACGAGTAGTATATACCAACGCACGAGACAAATTTGGACGATATTAACTGTTAATTTTCTGTTATGACATTCAGTCGGCACGTTGGACGAACGCTCGAAAATAAATCACCGAAATCCTTCGACTCCCGGATGGATTTCGTTTATGTAACATATCCGTAAAACACCAAGATTTTCGGTAAAACATCCGAAAAATATATTTTTCTGTCGGCAAAACTGCAGCCGCATCGCTCGATCAAATTTACGAGCTCGATAACGGATTTATCGAGCGCCTTTCGCGGAATTAAATAAACGTCGTGTTATTTTTTGTTATTCGCTTTGTTCTTATTAACGCAGATAAATCATCGCACGCGGAACGAAAATTATTCGCGCGTATCGGTGGGAGGGCACGAGCCCGGTAAATTCGATCGCGCGAGTGTTCGCGAATCGAAATTTCCAGCCGCGGTTACTAAATGTACTGTGAAATTTTATTGTTTGTTATTCCCGTTGTGTGAAACACGTCGTACCCCGACGATTCGTAACTGAAATTTAGTGTCGCCTCGCTCCGAGCGTTTGTCATTCGCGCTTTTTCGACGATATCGCGTCGATATTGCCAACTTCATCGATATTTAAAACCCGGGAAACGTTTATCGATATTTTCATTTTTGGAATACGAGCTTCGCGAAAATTCACCTCGTGCTTTTATTTCCACGCACTTTGACAGTAGACACGGCCGCTCGAGACGAGATTTATCAACAAAACGCGGGGAAATTGTCGAGCAAGAGAGCCTCGTTAACCATTCATACGACGCGAATGGTTTACCTCCAGCGTAATAACTTAATAAACGCGATCGTAAATAATCGAGAGCACTCTGCTGGATGGATTCAAATTGTCCGTCTCGAGTTCGATAATAATTAACGAGATGTAATTGTCTGTTCGAGGGTTCGCAATACCGACCGAAATATACAAAACGCGAGTTCTGCTGTACAAAATTTATAATGAATCGATTGATTCGCCGTTACTGGGGTAAATTTTTGAGCATGAAAAATTCGTATACGACATAGAGTAGACTGGCTAATTTTCTATTTAACCCTCTTTTAATATGTTAAAACCCTCACCATTCAATTTAATAACGCACGTAAATATTTAATGATGTGCCAATTCACCTGTACCACATAGTAATGAATGCTCTAATTTCACTCCTGTTAATTTCTTCTTTTTTAAAGTGCGAGTGCAAAAAACTGATTTTTCGAAAATCGACCGAAATTTTTGACTCAAAATGGACCGAGATGAATCAGATCGTTATCAGTTTACTGAGAGAATAATGATAACGACAGAGATACTGATTACAGGTTTTATGCTCGCATAAAACACCCAACTGCATTCATAAATATGAAAATCGATTTTCCTGTCGTACTCATGGAGAACGTGATTGGGGACCCATTAAATTTAACAATGAAAGAGTAGAAAACACCAATTCATTGAAAATCGTACGAATTTTTTTCTCTAAGAAAACAGCAGAGTTTTTCCGTTTCGATCGGTTCGCTATAGAGAGTATATTTACTTTATCGAGAGGTAATGAAACAACGTAACGAGAACATATCGTTGAAAAAAAAACTGACGCTTGGGCTCTACACGTCCTTGAGAAATAATACGACGATGTCACGAGAACGACAAGCCGGAGACCGCTTTCTCCGAGCTTTGCCGGTTACGTAGAATCCACGTGCGCGCACGTAACCATTGCGTACGCGTATCGCATATCGTTTTGAATTCGAGTGGAGAAAACGCGGAATTTCATAGATCCGCATTGATACACTCGATATTTCTATGTGCTCGAACATTTTGTTTATTCAACCGAACGAATTCCATCGCCGGAAGAACAGACGGCCGATTGAATTTCGTAACTTCATTCATTATCGCGAGATTAATTTCATTAGTAACGTATAAACGCGTTAATTACTAGCGAGTTTGCTTTTCGCAATAAATAAAGGCCGCGATCGCCGCAGACAATTTCGCTGATGAATCGCGATTCCGTGTTGCACGTGTACGCGGACGTTTTCCGCGACGACACGGTAGAAAGGAAAAATAATTTTTCTCGTTTCTCCTCGTCGTTATCCGAGCGATTTTTGCTCTTCTCGTTCTCGTGATTTCACCGCGCACGGAATCGGTCGCGCTCGGGCGAACGGCTCGCACCGTACTGACCTTCTCAACGTAACCGGTTTCCGACAACACCCAGCCCTACTTACTCCGTGAGACCGTGCCCCCGGTCCGATACACGTATACACTCCTCTCCCTTCGCTCGTTTTCTTCGCTCCAAGTCACTCACGGCTTTTTTCGAAAACTCACCGTAACAAAATTTCCTCGAAGAGTTCACCGCGAGTTCGGCCGAGAACGATCACCGAACGGTTCGTCTCGATTTTAATTCATGACGCGCGAGATGTAATTTTAGAGAGTCGAGCGAGGGAACGAGAAGAGCCTCGTGGTGCTGCTCGACCGGCGTCACGGCGTAGACTGACGTGGAGGACCTTCTCTCCCGCGCTGTTGAGTATAGCGCGCGCGCGTTCGCTCTCTCCCTCTCTCTCTCTCTCTCTCTCTCCCTCTCTATCTCGCTCTCTTAAACTCCCGTTCTCTCTGTCTCTATGTCGCGTGCGCCGCGAGTCACAAACCCAATGAGCTCTCCCACCACCTCTCGCCAAGCCTTACACCAAACCTGTACGGATACCATTCGAATTTCAACTCGGACCCTCCGGGTTGCCCAACGAATAAATTTAGGGACCAGAGTATTGTGCAATGAACTCGAAGGTTCGCTGCCTAGTTTGGATAGAACATATTCGAACTACGAAAATGTGAATCGTTTGCTCGGTTATACGCGATCATCTGAATATTTCGCTCGTGCACGAGATGTGTAATGATACGCGCGATGAGAAAAATATATCGAGATTCGTAGTTTTCCCTTACAAAAGAATTTTCTTTTTTTTTCCATTTGCCTTTTCTCTCGTAACGAATAGCCGCGTCGCTCGATACGGGAAACAACGACTCGTATATATCTCGAAAGAGCACGGCTGGGGAGGGGGAGGTCCATTCTCCCTGATTCTCTCGTGGGGCATCTACTCTGCTTTTTCGGATATACGAGAATAAACTCGCGATATTCCGTGTGCCCGCTCTAGCCGAGTCGAAGTGGGACAAACTGCGATGCCCGGAAGTAAACAACCTGTTTTTTGCCATCCCTTTCGTATTCGCTTCTTTCTACCTTGCCCCTCCTGCCTCCCCTGGACGAGTACATCGCGCGTTCTTATCGGTGAATAAAGAATACGGTACGTGAATATTTCTCTCGCTCATAATTTCTAAAAATTCGAATCGATTTTAATGAAAAGTTGACAATCTCGAATTCGTTCTCCCTAGCGTATGCTAATTCACTGCATATGCAGAGCAGAACGTCACTCTGTATGTAACCGAGGTAGCGAGCCAGAGAAAAGCGGCCACAAGTCGGTTAATTTTCAATTTTCACCGGTAATCGTTTTTCGAATTCAATTACCCGTCCTTAATTTCCGTCAAACGAATGGACGAGAGAACGGCAGAGAGAGAGAGAGAGAGAGAGAGAGAGAGAATTTGACCGCTTCGGCGAGAAATTCCACGCTCGAAATTAAACTTGCACATATATTTATAAATTCGTCGCTAGACGCGTGAGAACGAGCGAGATAGAAAGGGAGGGGGCCATTATTCTCGGTCTGGTTAATTTTCTAGTGCTTTGCGCGCGAAAAGCACCAATGGGGAAAGCTTTTTCTCGAGACGTACACAAAACGCGAGGACGGAAAGAAGAATTTACGCCCTCGAGGAACATAAAAGAAGAAGGAACGCAAAAGAGCGTGGAAGATTTATCATGAAAATATTCAAGATCGATAAGGAGAGGGCTCCGCGAGTTTACGCGGATAGTAAGGATTAAAGTAAACTTTCGCACCTCGTTCCTAGGCAGCTCCAGAGTTTCGTACTACATTAACCGCAAACTACGAATATTTACACACCGATACGTATACGGAGTGGTCGGAACTTCTCTCTCTCGCGCGAAGAGGTAAATCAAAATCCAAAATGCGATACTTTCGTCGAGGGCGAAGCGAGGGTGAACGATCTCAAGGAGGGGGTGCCACGCCCATCGGCTCGATCGATAAACCTGATTGGTAAACAACAATGTACAATCGCATCTCGCGATTCCGCTAGCTTTTGAAGCTACCTGTACGCATTGTGCCGAAATGTATATACAACTGAGAAGACCGCGAATCCGTTCGTTTCGACAAAGCCCGGGGAAGTTTCGCCGGAGCGTAATGTACCCTCACCACCACCCGCGAAACACTAATATTTCCAAGTATTTTACACGCGCGCACGCGCACACGTTAGCTCGACGAAGCACGTCAAGTTCGCCGACGTTGCAACGCTAAAACCGCAAACTAATCTCGAACGGGTCTCGCGGCCACTTCGTCGACGAGAACCGTCCGGAAGATATCCATCCGCGAAAATATATAAACCGAATATTCGCCCACGCCGCCGTACGTCACGCACCACGCCGAGTTTACATTGGCGTGTTTCGCGAGCCTCGGATTGCTTTATGCAACCGCGCATGAGACTATACAATCGCGAAAATTCAACGCAACGCTCGTTTTTATTATCCCCCTCCTCGCTCTCCTCGATCGCGAATTTGAAAAACACGCCTACGAGATTTTATACATCGGGGTGTATATATGTTTTCGATTTGAAAGCTCGGATCGTATTAAAGCGTACAACGCCGTTTCTCGTCGGTGTGCACGGGGTAACGGGAGTGTTTCGAGAAATGCGAGATAACACCGATAAATCCCGACCGCTGGAACATTGACGGACGGTTAAACGAGATCTATTCGACGATCGATAGTCGGTGTAATGAGAATATCCTTTCGCTGCGACAGGGAGGATCGGATTCGGATCGGAAGCGTCCTTTGTTAACTCGTCGATCGATTGTTTTCCCAAAAATTTTGATTAGAGCGTCAAAAATCGAGTGACGGTGTAAAATAATTTCACGAAATTCTAGAACTGTAGACGCAATGACTTTATGATATTTTCGCACTAAAGTTTTTGAATTATGAGTGAAAATTATAATTCAATTCTCCATTTCGCAGTAAATATAACTGATGAGCGGTGAATTATTTTACATTCGATGCTTTTATAAAATAAATTTGAAATTTCATACAGTTTTTTGAAAATAAATAAAAATGATTAAAGCCTATATGGATTCGAAAGAGATATCATATCAATCGACATGTACCACGCGTAGTATGAAATTTTATTCATATCGCAATCAAGCGTTCTAATTACGAAATGAACAAAAGCAATTCAATAGCTGGAGGATTTACTGGGCCATTTGATAGTATCCGCATTGATAAATTTTTGGTTGATGATTTATCACGGAAATAGAGAGCAGTCGATTTCGAATGTTATTGAAAATACATTCTCCGCTTTCGTATTTCGACTTTTCTCGTTTAAATTTTGAAATGGTAAGTAACGAACAAAGAGAATACTTCCAACGGAATATGGAAAAGTTAGAAAAACAGGCAAATGAAAAGCTGAAATATTGGATGGCTATTGTTCGATACTGGTTTCAATTACGAAAGGATTCTTCAAGCCACAAAAGAAGATCAATTTTTTCGACTTTTATTATAAGGGTTATCAAATTATTATCGAGTTATTATAGTTAATGAAATCGGCGGCATTCGATTCTGAATCTTATATATTATTACCTAACGAAATAAAAGTACAAAATACACCAAAAATAGGTGTTTATGAAGATTCAGTGGTAAGATGACGACTTGAGAACCATTCCGGTACATTTGATCGAGAAAACAAAAATGAATTCCAGCCACTAATAGAAATGTCAATTCTATTTTAACTCGGCGATATAATTTACACCGAGTGGTTGTCCTTTTCTCGGGTGTTTTACGTCGCGACATTTTTATACCGAGGATCTCCGGCAGCTATTTTCACCGAAAATGGTGTTCTTAGTACGGGGATTCCCACGGGAATTTCTCTAGCTGCTAGCAACGCCAACATTGTATTATGCATGGTAGCGACGTTAAGTACGAGGAGACACGTATACGTGTATGTATACATATACGTAGGAAGTGGAGCAGTTTCGAGCATCGAGGTAAAGCTGTCGTCGGGACTTGACGGCTAGATAACGCGATGCAGTCCCACCCCCCTCTCTCTCTCTCTCTCTCTACCTAGTTGACTCCCGTGAACCGGCTTTGAGCTCCCCAAACTTTACTCAGCTGTGAACGGCAAGCGCGTCTATACGCGTAACTTTTTGTCGCCGTTGAAATTAGAGTCTCGCGTACAACATAAACATAATGCACGAATGTTGCATACGCGCGCGCTGTTGTTATTACCGCGGCTGAGGTAACGTTAGAAACACCGAAGACTCATCGAGGATCTTCCTACGGTTTATACCGTTACGTACGAGTCCTCCATATTGCGAAACACAAGTGGCACGTAATACGCGCGACCTTCTTGAAATTTCATTCGATTGCAACAGGTTCGACGTAGGTCCGCGACATTGTTCTCCGCGTATCTCCATCTTAACGCGGTTTAACGATTTCGAGATCTCCGCTGCGAGGAACGAAACCGCTCGATAAGGTCGATTTGGATTTTGAATAGGTTCGAGAATCGTATTAGCAGGGGCTAAAATAGCTTCGAGATTATATACATGACGCGTTGAACAGGCTCCGTGCGAAAACCGATAAGGGAAATATATATTCCAGGCCTCCCACTTTTGAGACTTTCACGAGCGCTCCCATTTTTACCGCGACCTGGCAACTCTACCACGCCACCCTCGAAGCTGACGAAGAATCTTGGAGTGCGGCCAATTTACACCGAGCGGGCCCTTTTTCTTCAAGATACGGAAGGGCATAAGGAAGGAATTGAAATAACCTTTTTATTCAGACGCCAGGGTATCGTCGTCGAGACGACTGCTGATATCCTCTCTCCCTATCTCTCTCTCTCTCTCTCTCTCTCTCTCTCTCTCTCTCTCTCTCTCTCTCTCTCTCTCTTTCGCTCTCCTATTATACGTAAATATATATACAGTTTATTTCAAGAATCAGCGATGGTTGAAATATCGAAATTTCATCATTTTATTACAGGATTTACGAGCTGTTAATTATCGGGTCTGAAAAAAAGACGAGAATTGTTATTTCACGATATTTGAATACTTTTTTCGTTCTTCGTATTCGAAAATATTCGCGAGTTCGATTTTTGAAGGAGACTGTATTGAAATAGAACACGAAGACGATTGAGAGAGGTCTTTCCATATCGAAAGCAGCGGATTGCGGGAAATCCACCGGGACACTCATGTGTACTCTCGATAGTCACGTTGGACTATATATACTCTCTTTGTTCCGGTAGATATTAGAAAAATCTCCATTTCGATTCTTCCGGGTGAGGGAGCACCGGTGCGCGAGGGAACGAGACTGATAACGTTGCCGACTATTTCGATAAAAAATTGAACCGAAACTAACACCCCGAGCTCTACAAGAGTGAAATATGTTTTTATCCAACGGACTTGTAGCAAGTCGACGAGCGTTTCCACGCGAAAACTTTCGCGAGATACAAATTGTTTCGTCGGAGGATTTTCGTGACGGTGTACGATAAAGGGGGAGCAAAAAAAGGGGGAAGAGGAGGAGAGAGACGGAAAAATAAGCCAAAGGAGGAGAGAGAGAGAGAGAGAGAGAAAGGAATTATTTTCAGACGCGAGAGAGGTACCAGATTTTCGTGAGAAAAACTGCACACGGCCGGGTCTGTAAACGCTAACGTTCCGGGAGAGGGATGATTAAAACCGAAAAAAAGCGAGACCGGGAGGGAAAGAAACGAAACAGCGAAGGGCGAAAAAAGGGTGACGGGAAAATACCCGGCTCAAAGACCAACTGCGTTACGACAAGTCTCTCCCGGATAAAACTACGCGAAAAACAAAAGGCGTTTTCACCGGCGCATCGAACGGGAAAATATTATTTGCGGCCGGCAGTTAAAACCGCGAACCGTTCAGGTGTGTCGCGGAGGGTTTCTCTCTCTCTCTCTCTCGCGTTACAAATTGCCGCAATACGTTACACTCGCTCCGTACATCGCGTTGTAACACCGTTACAACGTTGGCGCAATATGGAGGTCGCGCTGAGCTTCTGTGTATGTGTTTTCGGGCGCTGCAGGGGCGAAATTTACGAGCCGGAATGGCTCGACACTTCGGCCGAGCGCCCGCTATAAACGCGGAATCAACGATTATCGTTGAAAAAACTCTCCCTGTACGCCGGAAGAAACGCCCCCGGATGAAATTCCGCGCCAATTTTTACAACTAATTATCATTTTTACATCCCTGGGCTTAGCAAATTTCACTCCCGAGTTCTGCACGTGAATACGTAAAAAAAATATCCGCCCTCGGTGGAGCAAAATAGAATTTTTAATCGGTCGGGTTTAATTCAACTTCGAAATAACAGAAACTGCAATTCCGACTGGCGAAGTTGTGTAAGCGAAATCGATTCCGCGATTCCAGAAAGTTCGAGTTCGCCTGGTTGTCGCGATTAGCGCATTAGAGTGCAAGTTATAAGCGCGCGTGTAGGCAGCAAAAACCGAAACGTTACTGGTTTCCCATCGCTCGGTTTTCGCCAATGGAGAGGAAGAAGGATGAATATAACAGTACGAGATATTGGTTGAATAGATTCGCGTATAGATACGGCTTTGCCCCGTTCGAGGGCCAATGTAAACGTCGATTCTACAATTGGCGGCGCTAAATTTCGCGACTGCAATAAAGTTGGATATTCCTTTCTTCCTGGATTTCGAGACAGATAAAGCAGGTCATACATGGCTTGATATTCAGGAAGAAATAAGCCGAATATATCGAGTATTACCTCTAGCTTCTATCGATTCCTCTTTCTTTACTTCGCTTCGAGATCTTCAATTATATCGAAGACGTTCTCTCGCGATACAATGCGAAGGGGCTTTAGCCCACGACATACCGGCAACATTACAATTCCATTTTAAATAATGAAAAATGTCAATTGTACCTTCTTACCCGTAAATTTGTAAGTAATTTTATTTTATTTATTCTAGAAACGCTCATTTACGATTTTCATTCAGAATTGCAAATTACCGATGTGACGCTATTGTTATCATTTCCTTAAGTACGAAGCTAAACTCACGTTATTCCTGTTTTACTTTCTCGTCCCTCTTCTCTCCTATCGTTCGAGCTGCCCACAAGTTCTAATCTCGAAAAGGAGAATTCGTATACCTGCATGTTAACGAATGCTACGCTTATGGGCAGTAAAAATGTGATTTATCGCGGATTGTTACGTCTTCGCTCGTCGTTAAATTCGCTCCGCGATTACCTAGTATGGTATATACATACATATATATCGAATGATTTGTGTACGTTTCAAGCTTGAAAGTCCCGAGCGAGCACCGGCCCCGATATCGTCCACGTGTTTTGTCTTCTGCCGGCCTCTACGTATATACATGCATATGGTTGGGTTACGTGTGTACACATGCGGGGTGAGATTCGCATATCAGCAGCGAGCAGAGGTTCAGGGAGGTCGGAAGTTGTGGACACATGTTACGTCCTCCTTCTCGTGGTATTGAACGAGCCTTCATAGGTTGTGTACAGGAATACCATTGCTGTTGATGGTAGCATGATTTTAGACTTTGCACTAAAACAAGATTCAGACCCTGGATTAGTCTATAAATTTTGATGTCGGGGCGCCGGACGGCGAAGCAGAGAAAGCTTTGTTCCCGACGAGAATAATGCTACAGCCACTAATGGCGACCCATAATCCTTACTATACGAAAATATTTTAGAAGAGAAGCGAAGAATTATACTAATAACTAGGTTTTAAAGAAGTTAACTCGATGTAAAAAGTACGAGGTGGATTTTCTTAAATTAAAATTCTAATTTAAGGGGGTATTTTAGTCTAGAGACCCGAATTTCGCGCGTTTTTTGTGAGCGCTGTAGAAATAAAAGGTAGAAATTTTTACTATCCATTTTTTTACCATTTATTTATTCATATTTGCCAAATACAATAAAAAAATTTCGTAACTGACAAATAAAAATTCGCAAAGTTAGTCCAGTCAACCTACGGAGTTAGGGGAAATCATTGGAGAATGGCAAAGAAGGACATTTTTCGATGCAGCTCGACGAGCTGAATCGATTTTTCAAATAAAATTTTTCGAAATTTCGCCGGGGTCTCTGTCAAAATTAACGTTAAAGTTGCAAAAAATAGTTTTTTGCAATTTTTTAAAAAACCATAAAAGATACATTTATAGCGTTATTAAAGAATTGTAGATCTCGGCGAGACGAATAAAACAACCTATAATAAGTTGTTTTTATTCGTAATATTATGGTCGTAGGAAGCGATTGAAAATTGCGCGCGCTGACATTAGTAAAGGTGTAGTAATGGTATGAACCACTGTCAAGTAAAAAAAAAATGTTTTGAGAAAATGGCGGCACTTTAAACGAAAAATTTTTTGGAATTTTTTTTTCAAAGTGCCGCCATTTTCTCAAAAAATTTTTTTTTGACTTGACAGTGGTTCATACCATAACTACACCTTTACTAATGAAGAATCTTTTTTGGTTTTTTTTTTCAGATGACCCCAAGGGCTGCAATCGTGTACGCCATGGCGCTCCGTTTTTTGTTGCCGCTTCCACTTTGTCAGCCTGTAACTTTGTGAATTTTTATTTGTCAGTTACGAAATTTTTTTATTGTATTTGGCAAATATGAATAAATAAATGGTAAAAAAAATGGATAGTAAAAATATTCTACCTCTTATTTCTACAGCGCTCACAAAAAACGCGCGAAATTCGGGTCTCTAGACTAGAATACCCCCTTAAGCGGAGACAATAAACCACGATAACAGTACGGAAATGAAGAACTCTGCATTCGCGGTATGAATATTCTGAAATCTAGAATAATCGGGATTACCACCGATGTGCTTTATCGTCATTAACGCAGCCGACGTCTGGCCTCGATCCTCCGCGAGAACACGGTTATCTACATTTCTGCACAACGGTACAGTCATGAGGGGGAGAGAGAGAGAGAGAGAGAACACGTCAATGACAATTGCACCTCTAATCGCTCCAACCATGTCTACCCTGTACAAGTCCGCTTGGCAACAAGTCGTCATTACGAGCAACGCGAGCAAACGTCCAACAGCTGTCATATCGACGTCTCGGCGGCCAATCGCGGCCGTTTAATTTTCGAAATTCTCGATTGAGTTGCCGCCTCCGGGCCGATCCGCGGATTCCAGTAACGAAGGAAGCCCGCGGAGTATGCGTGCCGGCAAATTAAAGCTTGCGGTTCTCCTTCTCTTTCTCTCTCTCGCGGTATCTTCATCTACCTTCCCGAGACCTTTCGCGTCCGTATACCCGTTATCTCGCGAATAACACACAAAAAAAAGAACGAATTCGCAACGCGAATGAGTCGTTGCACCTGAGTACACGCCGGGAATATCAAAACGCGTATCTCCCGAAGCCCTATGAGTAATTAGTTGGCTAGCGGTGGGACCGCGTACACTCTACAACCAGTACGAGCAATTAGGCCCGTTTCGATTAAGTGCCGTACGTATGTACAAGCGAGGATACTGTAAATGCATTCGACCATCACGATAACTAATTACCGACTGTCCATAATTGGAGAATGGTACAATGGGATGCATCACTTGAGTAGTTTCGGTCATTGAGAATTGACCATTGAAAAAAAATTTCGCCGTAAACGCCGCGGTAATAATTACGTAAACGAACAAAAAATTCGTTCCGCAGTCTAAATTTTGGAGTGAGTTCAGATTTCAAAAAGTACAGTCAATTCGACAAATTTTTTATCATTTTTGTATTTAGTAGATTAAGATAATCTAAGATCGACTCTCTCGCGAAATCCCATCCTATAAAATCTTTGTTTACTCGTGCTATCGCTCCATATAATCATCGTCAGTGGAAAAGGTAGAAATTTCACGAATTCAGCGTGGATATCGAGTGACCGCGGAGTCTGGTCTATACGCACTGTTGAATTCACCGCGGTATACAGATCTTTTTTTTCGTTATTTCGCTTCTCTTTTAGTCTCGGCACAAAGCGTCTAGACGGTATCATTGTTTAGAATAGACCGCGGCTGGGGCATTCATCGGTACCGAATGAAGAGTCGTTTCGTTTCCGATCGATTTTTCGTCTCTTTCTCTTGTTCGCAGCCTCCGTATCGGGCTTATCGATCTCTCGCAACGTTAGCAGCTCGCCTAAATCGTAATTATAACGGTATCGATTCCACCTCTCATTACACCTGGGTAAAATTGCTGATTGCTTATAGAGCGAGCGTGCGATTATAAAGCCGAGAGGGAGGAAGGGAGGGAGAGGGGGTGGGCCCGGCTGTACACACGGCAAACGACGTTTCGCTAGCTCCGAGCCGGTGAAACTCGCAGCGCGCGTGTAGTGCCAATTAAACCCGGTTAAACAAACCCCGTCGAGCGAGAGGGTGATATTACTCGTAGAAGAGCGAGGGAGCTAGAGAGTCTACTCTCCCAGCGGAAATAACGACGCCGGAGATTTCGGGGTTATCGCTTTTCCGTCCCCTACGTCTGCGTCGGAGTCGCTTTGAACCAGCCAATAACGACATCCGATTACTCTCTACGCTCATTCGCGAATTTCTTTCGCGGAAACTCGTATACGCGAAACCGTATAAACACAACTGGCAACGGCGTGAGTGCAAAATAAAGCGAACGTAAAAAAAAAAGAAAGAGAGAAGTTTCATGCGAGCATTTAAAAATAAAAGTTAATAAAACAGAGTTTACGTTGCGTGTAACAATGCCCGTAGTGCACCATAAAGCGACTCTTATTCATAGCGCTTCATTCATCTCGGTAGGATTTCATTGATATTTCAGTCCCCGCGTACCGTGAGAGGGGAGGGAAAGAGGGGGAGGGGAGAGAAATGAAAAATCGCACGCCTGAAACGTTCCACTGCGTCCAGCGTCCGAACGAGCGATTTAGCACCGTGAAATTATGTAATTTTCTCGACGAGAGAAGAAGAGAAATGGAGAGGGAGAGGGAGAATCTCGTAGCGTTATGAGAATTTGCAATTACACCTCGTACGGTAGCGCCGGGCGCGAGCGCGGTACGTTGAACTCGATGGAATTTCCGGCGATAATTATCTCGGCGAGGTGCCTAGAGCCTTATCTTGTTTTTCATCCCCCACGGCATCTTCCTTTTAACGCGCGTGAAAGATCGCCGTGACTGCGCGATTCGAATCACCGAACGTCCTGGAGACGATCGAATTAATTTGCGAGATCCTCGCGATAAAACCGAGTCTGCGAAATTTCCATCGTTGAGTCGAGCTCATTAACATTTTCGTACCGAAAGAGATATTTCGTCAAAATTTTAATGCAAAATAAGAAG
Organism: Goniozus legneri; assembly: GCA_003055095.1. Classification (NCBI taxonomy): domain Eukaryota; kingdom Metazoa; phylum Arthropoda; class Insecta; order Hymenoptera; family Bethylidae; genus Goniozus; species Goniozus legneri. The sequence goes on from NCVS01000300.1 coordinate 168,602, forward strand.
CTATAAAGAGATTACGTGGATCTCAAGAAAATTTTTATTTTTTTGATAAAATAATATAATATTATATTTGAAGAGAAATGAAAAGATTACAATTCTTCGTGAAATCTATAGGATGAAAAAAGTCGTTTTAAACTGTACTTTGTTGTATGATCAAATAATTGTATTTAAACAAAAAGAATTTTTCATTTTACTAATAGCCAATCTTATCTAGGAGTATGTAAAATTTCAATGAAATCGGTGAGGTTGTTCTCAAAAATACGTTCGTCTATTCAAAAAATTGAGTTTTGAGGGAAAAGTATGAACGAATTAATTACTTTCGACGCTTTCTGACCTCTCAAAAACTCTCTCTCTCTCTCTCTCTCGGTACCTCTCTTTTAGAGTTTCACTTTGACCGACTTACCGCTTGGAAAAATATATTAATAGAAGAAAAATTAAATTTTTTCGAATAGTAAAACCCACGCATCTCCTTCAATACTTATTTTTACGATTTCGCAGTTAGAGCAGGTCAATAATTAAGTATATCGCATTCCGGGTTCAGTTACCGAAAGGATAGTGGAAACCCCGCTGCGAAAACTGGAAAAAAAACTTTACCGCGTGTCCATTTTCCTACGACCGTAACTGTTTTACCACGGCCGTATAAAGCCGCAAATGTAGTTTGAACCTTAACGTACATCCGACGGGCTAATTAGGGATGGGGTGGTGGAAATTTTCGCTACTTTCATCCAATTACAGAAAACAAGAGACTACGGTGGGAATGTATCGGGAGGGTGAAAGGGTCGAGAAAAGGGGTAGTTTTCCTTCCCTCGATCCACGTTTGCTTTCATCCCCCTCCTTTATCGAGGTCAGTACGACGTAATAAACATCTAATTACTTAGTAGCCCCACCCAAGTCGCGAACAACGACGTATTCCCATTGACATTTGCTGTAAACTACGTACATTCTCGACTCTCCGAATGCTACTTTGGTTGTGCCGTATGAAAATAAAATGAAACAGACAAAAAGCAACGTTATTAACCACAGTCGTACGCCACTCGCCATTCGGCTCGGTGATTTCGACGAATGACAACAAAAACGTAGGAAGAGGAACCTCAATTGGGATCGTACAATGATAGAATGAAATTGAACGTCTACTTTAGACTTCATTTTTTTTCGTTCAGAAAGAAGAATGGGAGTCAATCGTCGGAGGAAGTTTTGCGCGCGAGAGAGTGGGGGGTGAATAATGAAAGCGCACACGCGCCGTCAACGCCAGTCGATAAATTTAACATCCTCTCGATTGCGACCTCGACGTCGTTTGACGTTTTCTCGACTGAAATATGCAATATGCAATATTCGTATCACAAGCAAAAATTCCTCGCGCGACACAGCCCATTGACTCGTCCCATACATCGGAATTTCTCTTTACATCGATTTGTAATTTTTACATTTTGCAATAAATTGCAGCTACGTAATTTAATAGTTCGTAGTTTGTATTCATTTATTCGATCCTGCTCGAATTTCATTTTTCAATAAATAATTGTTGTTGGTAAAAAATTTTATACCGAAAAAATTTTACTCGATCGAGTAATTTACATGTATCTGAAGTTTGCATCGTTGGAGTCCAACGATAATTAAAAAAAAATTGGTCAAAAATGACCAAGTTGGACAAAAATGACCAGCTTGGACAAAAATGACAAAAAAAAAATTTTGTCGAATTTTCGTTGGGCTCCAACGATGCGAACTTCAGATACATTAATTTACGTTGTTCCGAACATCGTTCTGGAATCAAAATGAAAAATATAATTTTTCTCACTTACTTCGAGATAATTTCAATTTTCCAAACCTATCGCTAATAAATGTGTCTCTCGAGTCAAGCAAAATGATCTCGAATCAAATAAATATTCGTTTCTATGCCGTTTGAATCCATCGATTCTACCCCCTCGAATTTTATTTCCCGATAAATAATTGTTATTGGCGGAGAATTCCACGAACGGAGAAAAATTCCGCGGAGGTACCGAGCGTATGCACTTTTAACGACAAACGATTCCCAATATTGGAGTCTCGATGCAGACGTGCGCGGTCTTTCGACTCCGTGATTACTCAATCGTCGTGTAACGGAGCGAGTTTCGTAGCCAAGGGGTGGCTCGTTTATGACGAAAGTTTTCCTTTCCTAGGAGGTCGGGTTCTGGGGTGGAACGGTGCACTCATGGTAATGGCTCGGAAGAGAGGCACACGCGCGTCGAAACACACTGTTTTCGTTTCCTCCTTCGCTTTTCGTCCTCTCCTCGCCTCGGCTCCGTAATAGGATTCCATAATGGCGTGAACGGAGCTAGAGGTGAATATTATTGCCATATTGCCCGACGCGTATTCATGAAATTTTCCTCGGTCTCGCCGTGCGAGCATTGCGCCGCGGCGCTCCTGAAATTTTGTTTATAATCGAGTCGATACAGTTACGTCTCGTTACGACGAGCGAGCCGAGTGGCAATTTCGTCCCCCATTTACGTTCTCGCCGATGATTCAGCGAGTGCGAATCGTGAATGAGTGAAAAATCGAGAACGGCGAGGCTCGCGATCGGAGGAAAACTCCGTTAGCGTATTTATTGCCCCACTACGACGATTGCCTCTCGATGGATGAATTACGTAGCCGGTGAGCTCGGGATGGCATTCCGCGCGATCGGCCGGAATAAATTATCGCGTCGAAAGAGAGAGAGAGAGAGAAAGAGAGAAAAAAAGTCGAGCGTTAATAAAGTAGAAATCGAATGCAACGCGAATCAGCCGAGAATCGATTGCTTATTCAAGCGGGGCCACTTGCGGATACATTGCATTTTTAATATGCATCTCATTCCAATTGCATCTCGCTCGACCGCGACGTCTTCGTTTTTGAAGCCTCAATGTTAAATTTTCGTGGTCGCGGCGAGACGTTGTTTTCGTTTCGACTGCTCGCGAAGGCAGAAATTGAATATGGATTAATAATTAGCGTGCTAAACAGATGCATGAAATGCGCCAAACGCAAGAAACTTATAAATGTATAAATAGCAACAAACGCGATTGGTCTTTAAGGTCGCGTCTGCTCCGTTCTCGGCGTAATCAGTTCGCGCTGTATCTCGGTCGAGGATGGAAAAGAATAAAAAAAAAAAATGGCGACTAAGCGCATTTCGATAGTCGCGAGCGAGAGAAAGATGGATGGAGGGAGAAGCGAGCACGTGGCTACTTCGATACGAGTGACGATGCGCAACGTGTCATCAATCAAATCCTACAAACGATACAGATTCGCTCATTTTTGCTCTCTTGTAAATTTTTAAACGTTTCAAGACAGTAACAGGACGGCAAACTTTTTTTGATAAGAAAACTATAAACAATGCATAATAAAATTCTTAAAAATTGTCATTTTAGTAAAAAATTAAAATTTTTCTTAGATGTAGATTGCAGCATTTATTGCTCTTTCCTATTTTATATCGGTGTTGCTGGTTTCGATAGCGAAGCTATAAACAGTGCGCCAAGATTTTCAAGAGTTTTTATTCCGAAGGGATTCGGAATTTTTCGAAAATATAAATATCAGCGGTTTGTTTACTGCTCTATTTTCGATGCATTTTTTTCCAGTGCGAGATCACTCGAGCGATATATCGAGCGTCAAAACCGCCATAGTGCGCTGATTTAGGATTATAGCTCGTAGCCGAGCGTTTAACGGCCCCGCCGTTCGTCGAAACCGTCAATCCAGCGAGTCGGTCATTGATCGAGCGAAAATTCTTTCATCTCGCATTTTACCTCTCTAAGCGCGCGTAACGACGGAATTCGCCGGATGCGGTGCAAACGTGACAATAATTTCCTATACATATATCGAGAATCCCGTGCATCGCAGTTACGCGGCCCCGGTATAGATAAGAGGCGTCGTAAGCGACAACGCAGCTATCTCTCCGATTTAGCACCTTGGTCATTCTCGCGCAATTAGCGTCTCAATGTCGTTTCGAAATCATCGTCTTGCGTTTTAGTTTAACGATTTTTCCCGCAGCGAGAACAATGGATCGAACGAAGGTTACTCGACGCGAACGGCAAATTTCATATTTATGTCTCCGTCTGTGAGAATTTTTATTCCCGTCCGCTATTTGGTAATCTTCGAACTCGCCACTACATTTTCCGCGACGAACTCTTTAAAAATATCTCCGAGATTTAGCACTTTTATAAAGGATCGATATTTACTGAAATAATACTCAGAAATTGAGATTTCTCCCGAACAGCTGACACATCCTCGATAAAGCGCTCCCGGAGCAAAAAAAACGTGACACGGAGATATCAATGTTACTATATTTTTACAAATTGTATGTAAATATTTTCCGTAGTCGATCGCACGTTTTTATCTTCTGTCGGTTGATACTCTCGCGAAGAATTATAAAAAGTTAGAGTCGATTTTCATTACGCGTCGAATTTTTCCAACAATCGAATATTTTCGTTCCAACTTTTGCACGTAGTTTCAAAAACCACTAATACTCGATCATGTTACGAAACTCGTTAGACGAGTTCGGATAGTGCACAGGAACAAATTACAAAAAGTTTCATCAGAAATTTTTAACTCCGAAATAAGTGAGAACTCGTCCGAGACTCGAGAGTTTATAAAAAAATTTCCAAAGACACGTTATAATGTCCGAAACTCGACGCTACGTTCGAGCTCGACAAAAGACGTTCGTGTACTCTGAATGGGAGCCCGATTATTGAATGATCGAAGCACCGAAGCGAGAACAACAAACAAATATTTTGGTAACACGAACGTTATAACCAAAACACGGCCCAGTCTGTAAACACCCACGCGCTGCTCCACAGAGGTGTAAATTGGACCTTAACACTAAACACGCCTCTGTGTGTACCAATTTTTTCATATATTTGTTCCTACTCGTGTCTTTGCACTTTGTTCTGTATATTTGCAATTCTCGCTCAAATTTCATTCGACACGAAACTCAGCCAGGTCGCTCGATTTATATGTATAAACCAAAAACATGATTTAAGGTTAACTGTCTTTGACAAATACACGAAAAAAGTGAACAATTTTGTGATTTTTATACTGTGTATAAGTTACAATTAGAAATGCCATTCACATACTCATTTCTCGAAAAGGTCTACACGATCAGGTTAACATTCGAAGTAAAAATAAAACTCTCATAAACGATTCCGATACGACAAATAATTCAAGATCGAAAAGGGGTCATTTGACCCTGGCAGAGGTTCGCCGTTAGCACGTAACACAATGGAACAGTCTCGCGATAAGTACTCACCAGTCGCGATCGCTCGACGTCTCGGGTATCCTCGTGAGTTGGACTCCCGGCGCAGCATCCGCGAGTTGAACACACAACGCGACGATCTCCATAATATCGTTCGCGAAAGGAGACTGACGAGGGTGCTCGGTGAGAGTGTTCGAAAACCACGTGACGTTCTCGGGATACGTAGGGCTGGACTGTTCGGAAGGCGCGGAGGGGTGGGAGGTTTGAGGGGAGGGGGCTGAATTATCCTGGCACTTTGTTTTTTTTTCCCCCCTCGTCACAAGTTATCGCGCACGTCACGGAGTCCTTCCACGGTAAAACAGTTCACGCAGCACTCTCGTCGCGTTCACGCGAAATGTCGCGAACGAGTCTCGAGGAAGGCGCGCGTTGAGCGTCTCGACGTGTCCCGATGCGCACGTAGCGCGCGAGCAGGACGTGTCCCGGCCGCGAGGATACCGTCCGCGGACATTATCGCGCAATTTTCTTCCCCACCTTTCTTACTCTCGCTGCTTCTCTCTCTCTCTCGCTCCCCATCTACCGCTCTATCTCGTGCTCCTTGAAAGCGAACAGCACGCACGACGGATCGTTCTCGCCGATCGGGACGCCACCGCGAGGTCACGCGGCCAACTAGCTCGGTCGAGATTTGCGAAATTTCAGGAGGGACTCGCCGCGCCATCTGCGAGCGAATTCTACGACTATTTTATCATAACTAGACAATTCGCTATCTTGAATTTCTGCTATATAAATAATTGTTTCGAAAATCAAAAAAAAATTCCGTAAAATAATTAATTAATAATCTGATTCTGTTCCAAATAAGAGAATGATTAAGATGAGAAGAAGGTGAGAAGGAGAGAAAAAAATAAGAAGAGCTATTTTATTTAATATGGATTCATGACAATAATGTTTTATAGGTTATCAATTTTTGCTGAACAGAAGATGAAATAAAAGGAGAAAAAATAGCAAAGGCTGCTATGAATTTAGAAAGGTTTTTATAGCGATAATGTAATTTGTGGATTTCAAATTCTACTATAAATGATTATCTTGAAATAAAATTCTTATTTTACCTTGACAGATTCGTAAATGGAATTTGAATCGAATTTAATGGAATAATCGGTTTTTGTCAGGTTGTACAAAAAGCGGACAGTTTTAGAGGCGTTAAAAAGAAAATTACCGATTTAGCATCCAATTATCCGAACTGGCTGTTTAATACCGTCTAGATCCCGAAACGTGTTTACGAAGTCGGGAAATAGACTGGAGATAAAAATCTAAGGATCGCGATGCTGCGGGAGCGATAAGGCGGGATAAAGCCGAGTCGCGAGGGCGATAAATAACGGTAATTCGCGAAACTCCGGCACCCGTCGGCTTCTTCCTACTCGCTGGGGTTAATTCGCAGTAACCGGAAGTCGAGAGCGTGTCGCTCATCTCGCCGGGTTGCGATAAATTCCCTCTCTGCGTTAATTCCCCTTTCTTCGCATCGTCTCTCCTCGCGTTCCTCATTTCCTGGGATCTCTATGTAGAGGGTGGCTAAGAACGACCGCAAATTTCGCGAATGCTACATACAGTGTGAGAAATTTCGAGACTGAATCTATGTCGAATAGTAAATTGCAATGTTGTAACATTTAGTAATTTTATAGTATTTCCTACTATTTTAATCAGCAACTTTTTAATAATTTTAAATAGTAAAATTAACTTTAGAATATATAACGAATTACAGTTTTGAACAGATTAAATAACATAGTGTAGCGACGCTCACATCAAAGTATCTTTAATCAAATAAAATATCAAGAAACAATATAATCCATTTTACAAAAGGATACTTCTGTTTCAATTTTCGTTTTTTTTTTTTTTTATTATCTTCAAGTAGTACAATGAACTCGAGCCACCCAGTGTATACACTAGACTTAGCCGCGAGCGTAACTAGATAGTCCACGGTAAATAAAAGAGAGCTGTGAAAACACGACGAACTCTGCAAATCGAACAACATCGAGCTCACCCGCGTCGAATTTCCGCTCGTATTCCTCGAGATCTCGAGAAGAAGCGCATCTTTTCGAAATTCCGCGACTCCGCTTCCACTCTCGGCACGCTCGAGTTTAGCTAGCGAAAACTCGTCTATTCTAATTGTCGAGTGCTCTGGCTCTTTCAAATTATGCCAAAAAAGAGAGGCAGAATAAAAATAAAAGGGAGCGCTAAATTATCCGTAAACTGTCGCGCTCGGGCCTCGTATAATTTTAATCATCGGTGCGGTATCCTCCTTCATTTCAGTCACGATTTTCACGGTGTCGCGATACGACGAGAAAAAAACGAAAAGGTAGAGAATTAAGGAAATGCATAGCTAAATAGCTCGAGCGAAATTCCGCAGACGGAGCGACGTCTACCGCGCTCGAGCACGACGGTTTTAATTTGGGAAATTGTTTCAGTGTCGTCTCGTGAAAAGGGGACGACAGGAGATACGAAAGGAAGGATAAAAAACGACGAGAGCTGAAAGGAGTCTCCTACCACGGAAACGTCGCGTCCCTCGCGGGGATTCCGCCCGCAAAAACAAACGAAAAATTTCATTAGACGCGCATTGACGTTCCACGGTGAAACGTGCGGCGAAAACTGAGAAAAAAGGAGGAAAAATTCAAAGGGATTTGTTTGCGGCGAAGAGAGCGCTTTTATTGAACTTTTTTATTTATCAGGAAACGCCGGCTGATAACGCAACTCCGAACGTGAAACTTTTCCCTTCTTACCGAATCTTCTCGAGGATAATCTGAATTTTCTTATTTTTTCACCGCGCACTGCATGTTATTTCATAAGGATTTATGACGAAGGGATAGATAGCTCTCGCGAGATGCTACAGCTCTATAAAATGAATACGCTCGCGAGTCGTATATCGTTTTCGCGCGGTAAAGCTCTACTCGAATTTATTGCTCTTGAATTTACGACGAATGGCACGGCTCGTGTCCAGAACACGCAATCTATGAATATCGAATGTCCACTGGAATAATCTATGCGTGGGAAATTTATATCGCGAATTGAATTTTACATCCTATGAATCGTATATATTTCTTTCTTATCGGTTACTTTTTTTTATCCTGGAAATAGGTAACTCCATCTAGGAAATTCCTGGAGGATCGGGGTGACCAAAATAGAGCTCTTACCGTCCGAGTTGAAATTCAGCCGGATGGATAATTGCAATGAATCGAAAATGTTTTCGCGTTTAATTATTCAAAGATCGTTGAGAAGAATCGTGAGATGAGATGATAACAAACGATGAAATTTCAGAGATGAGGAGAACAAACGGATAAAAGCGAGTCCTGGTAAAAACTGCGGACTGGCGCCATCTTGACCGACCAGGTACAGCTATAATATTCGATGACAGATAATCAATAACGCGCAAAGAATATCGGTCAGGTATTCACACGGGGAAGATTGATACTCGAGGAATTAATTTCGGAACGATCTATTTTCTAAATATGATATTCGTGTATTTCACAAATACACTTGTGCCCCTTAAATGCTAACACATAATCGGAATCTTGCAAAATCGTAAAATACATATGCGTAATTTTAGTGGAATGCCAGGACGTAACTAAAATCTTGTTGTACAATGTTGAGATCAATTTTTTTCCTCAATCGCTCGATCTTCGTTTGTGAATTCGGTTTTTGATTTTTCTTTAGATTAAGCGAAGTATACATACATTTGTTTGGTACCGATTCGATTAGACGCAATCTTACAAAACGAGAGTACACAGACTATAATTAATCAATATATTATGTACATAATATCGAAAACAATGGTTCTTAAAGATTTTGATAAATTTCTCAACGCAACTTACATTGTAATATATGAACTCGAATCGAAGCCTTTTACTATCTCTATTCCTTCGATAAAGAAACACAGCCTTCTTTGACCACACAAAAAATCGATCCTTCGATCATCGTAAGACGCGTTTATTATATTATTATTAATTATACTAGAATATATTCATCTCAACGATCGTTAAAATTGATTTAATCTAAACGACAAAATGATAATGTCGAAATAATAACAACTACCGATATAATTTTAAATGATAAATAGACTCTAACGAGCGATAAACTTTTGGCGTGAATTCTCGCCAATACGCTTTAATGCTAATTTATTTCTCTTGTGGGATTACCAGTGACATTAACGTCCGTTCCACTAATCGGACAAAGCTACGTATAATGCATACATCAACACATTTATCTAATACTCGATTCGCGTTAAATTACGCTCGTTGGATCGCAGTTACGCTTTAAATTTATGATATCGATTCTAGGTGCATTTACCGTGAATCACATTCACAATTTTCATCGCGATACAAAAGAATGACGATCTTTTAAGACGATTCTACGATGTTTCACGCTTAAGTTCTAACTCTTATCGTACTTAAGTGCTAAATCTCCGTTTACCAAAAGAACAACGTCGAGTCGCGTCTAAACTGAAAAATAGACCAGCTATTCGGTGATATGCGGCGGTATCAAACTATCGCGAAACTAAAGTTACACACCACGGACTCGAATCACGCAAGAACGGCAAAATCAATTCGCTCTAATTGTTCCCATCTTCCGTTCTCCGATAATTTCGACGGGCTATGTAAATTATCGTGCTGCACGATATTCCACTTTGGCGAAGTTGACCAATTAAAAATTCGGCTCGTCTATCGAGCCGAACGGAAGCTATTATAAGCGAGAGGAACTCGCTGACCGTGCCGAATATCCTCTTGCGCGATCGAAAATCCTGCTCCGAAATCCGAATCTCTCGCGCAATGTCGATTAGGTTGGTTAGTGCGCGAAATATGAACGCATTATACGGAATGTTCCAAAACTTCCATCTCACTGAGAAAAAATTACGCTCGATTTGTTCGTTTCATCACTGCCAGAACAAGATTCTGACAAATAAGCCTACACTGCAAAAAATGTTCTTAGATTTTATATGTGAAAGTATATGAGAATTTGATATATCCAGTATTGGAATTCAATGTTGGCATACATAAGCACTGAATATCAATCACAGAAAATAAAATTTACGAAATTATTTAAAAATTGATGTGCGAAAATGAAATCGAAAGCAATTTGAATATTAATCAGATTTTTAAAATTCAAGAGCTGTACTGTGAAATCACAATACTGCGTCTATATAAAACTTTCACATATGTTTTTTAAAAATCCCCTAACAATTTTTCACGGTGTAGCTAAATCTAGAAAATTGTCGATATATCTCTGAGGAAAATTGTTCTGGCAATATCGTGAATCAATTTTATTCTCAGTGTACATCTCTTCTTACGCTCGTATTTTACAGCTTTAATTTTTCCAATATACGATTGGGAACACTGAGAAAAAAATGGTTGTTTTAAACAACACATTAATAATTTTCACAAAGAGTCATGAACGTTAACGAGCCTACCGAGTAAATAATCGTAACGAACAAGACAACTTTGTTAATGTTCTATCTACCAAATAACTGCATCAGTCAACACCTCAGCGATTGAGTATGCACAACATGACGTAGACATCACAAATATTAGTATTTACAAAACTCTTGTACGAACCGATCAAAATACGCACCAAAATTCATCAAAATTTGTCGCAGCAACGCAGTGTTGTTTACAATGAACATTTTTATAACAATAATATTTTATCATTTTTATAATATTCCATTACTGTTATCATCGCAATTACGTCAACTAAGAGGAAACGGTGGGTCGAATTTTTTTCGGTGAGATGGGGAAAATCGAGGAGAGCGGCTCGAGGAGCGTGCGCGAGATGATCGACGAAAGTTCGATGGACGTTATTAATCCTACGGCGGGGTCGGGGCGCAGTTCGGCAGGTGCTTCCAGAGGCCGGTGATTAACGGGACGTCCCTGAAGTTGTCGGCCGTCGGCTACGTCCGCTACGAGCACATGAGGTCGACGGACCTCGACTCGCCCCAGGCGTTCTGCACTTTGAAGCCGGTGGTGGGACGCGGCACCACGTGTCCCGTGGGGGTCGATGACGTCGCGTGCCTGAGCGTCCTCATCGGGATGCTGTTCGCGATGCCCTTCTTCTGCTGCTTCTTCCCGTCCTGTCCCGAGTCCTCCTCGAAGCACACCTGAAGTAAATCGTGTATCGACTCAGAGGAGGAAACGAGAGAGAATGAGAGAGGAATAGAAAAAAAGAATGGCGGAATCCTATTATACAAAGCCGGTATCGGTGCCAGCTGATCGGAATTTATATGGCGTTCGGATTTATGGGACGTTAGGATTTTATCTTTCGCGACGGATAAGTGAAAATATATAGGGTAAATCAGGCAAACGTGTCCCAGTCGGTAATGTGCTTCAATCTCGCGTCTCATACAATTTTAAATTTAGCGTTGTATCGACGGATTTCGTCAATAATACCAATGTAACTGTCGTATAAACAATGCCGTAGGGAAAAAGATTTAAATGTTCTGGTCGGTTACACGGAGATGGCAAACTAGAAGAAATGTGACGGGTGTGAGACGGAAGGAATGTAAAGAGAGACGAAAAAAGTTACGAAGTAAAAAATTACGCTAACATAAATATAAGATATATTTTCCAAAGTTTTTATCTTGCTATTTAATTTTTATTAAAGTTGATTACTTTAACGATTACTCGAGTATATTTAATTTTTTATTTCAGCTTTTCGAACAGTGAAGCACATTTGCCTGATTTATCTTACTCTGAGCCAGTATCGATGCTAGCTGATCGGAATTTATATGGTGTTCGAATTTATGGGGCGTTAGAATTTTATCTTTCGCGCCCGATAAGTAAAAATATATACTACACGCAGGCTGAAAAAAAATCAATAACGTTTTTCGAGAGCCAGGATTGCGGTAATTACTCGCTCTAAAAATAATGGGAGAGTCGAAGTAGTTGGAGATGTCGATCGAGATTCGATCGGGGCTACACTCACCCAGGAGTTTCCAGCTGGCTTTGGTTCATTGGTGAGATCGATCAGTAGATTTTTCTCGTTGTCGTTGGGTTTGCCCGGTCGATCGATCTTACCGTTGGGCGTTTTAGTTGTTTCGGCCTCGGTCTTCTTTTCGCGACTCTCTGTCGAACAAAAGCGAATTCACCGTCAAAGAGGCTCGCTACCGACTCTCTTACTCGCGTACAAATCAAATTATCCTCGAGCTACGGGTCGCTAATGAAACTCGAACAGGAGAAAAAAAAAGAAAAATAGAACGGCAGGATCGATGCGGCGACATCGAAAATTCCTCAAATGCGAATTATCAAGAAAGAACCAGGGGCATAATTAATCGGGGAACTCGAACGTTCCCCGTTCAGTACGGAGTTTCAATACGCTCGAATAAACGAAACAACCTCGTGAATTCGAATGTTTCGCGTTAAATCATCGCGAGAATGAAAATTTGTTTGATCGCGATATAAATGTTAAATTCGAACGAATTTCGATTCGAGCGGGTTATTTGTTATTCCAGTTTCGATGGTTGGAAATGAAACGGCGCGTGAGAGAGCGAGATAATTTTGCTTACCGCTCCTGCCTGGGTCCGTTAACGACGGGCTTTTGTCCTGAACGTGATGCAGGCTGTTCTCGGCCTGCGACAATTGCCAAGCCTCGTAAGCCGTGTTAAATGCCTGCGCGACAGTCAGCGTCACCGTCTGCGCCATTTTACGCTTTGGGCACAGGAAGGCGTGACACTCCATCGTCTCGTTAAGATTCGTCGCTATGAAGGCGAACACGTGATCGTGAGTCGCGTCTGCCGAGCAGTACGAGATCCTGAAAATAGGGAGACCTCCTGTAAAGCTCGCTCTCGCTCTCGTCTACTCGAATCTACTTCACAGTTTCTAATTTATTTACCGTGAAAATACTGTTAATTCAACGAAATTGATATTTGTATAAAATCGAGTTAACGTTATTTAACTCTACGAGTGCTCGTATACCTCTCAATTCATATGCTAATGTATTGACATTTTATCAAGTAATTTGAGTACTTTCTCGTAAGATGGATCTTAGTTTTAAATACATGTTCTCGAAATGATCAATAACAATTTTTATGACGACTGGTAGCGATATTAACTTAAATAAGTGATACCTAAGTTTATAATTGACTTTTCATCGAATGAACTTTTAAACATTTAAAAAAAAATTCGGCCATGAATGGTTAACGTATAGCCTAGTAAGAATAAAATGGCACAAACATTTTTGATCAAACATCTTTGCTGAATTTAGCTGTAGAGATTTACTTTGAAAATTCAACGAATTCGATTTTTTTTTCAAGACCTTAAATACCTGTATATGGACACTTGAAGCTGATCCTCTTCGGTGGCCAAGTCGGTCATGCGAATTCCCCTCAAGCTGATACCCAGTGAGACCCTTTGCAACTTTTTCCCACTTGCCTTAGCCTGTCGAAAAAGAGAATTTTTATTTCTCCAACGAACGATTTTTCTTGATTCTCCTAGCTCTTGGACGGACCGAACTTTGACGCGCGTAATTAAAATCCGTGTTAAGTCCACGAAAGAAATTCACATACGTAATTTTTAATAAGTAAACTTGGTTTTGATAAAAAATGTAATCATAAAAAAAACGTTTAAAAAAAAAATTTCGAAAGACTTTTAAGGTAACCCTTTTATCCACTGAACTATTACATTTTTTTCTATTCGGATGAAATATTTCGGCTGATTCGACTTTATTCCATTTTCCGTGCAGTTGGGGAAAAAATTCAAAAAATCGCTACATCTGCAGCAGCAATAAATATCGTAGCGGAAAAAAGGGAAAAGCGAGGAAAAGCACGCTGGCTCGAATTATCATCCGCGTATCGCGAAATGCGAAGTCGAGGCGGATTCGTTCAGTGGACTTTTCATCGAGTTTTTCCTCCACTTCGCTCCGGCGTATACATTTCGCGCAGCGGAGAGATTCGATCGAGAAGAGTGCCCTCCACCTGACATTTTTTCTCGCGAAGAATCGAATTTCCATTTAAAAAAAAAGTTTCCTTTTCAAAGAAGAGCTGTATCGGTTTCGTTTTCGAAAACTGTCGAAGACTCTCACGTCCGAATGAGAGGAGTGTATTTTAGAGTGAAAAACTGTAAATAGCGAGAGTTGTAAAAAGAAGGGAAATTCAATAAATTTGCGTGTTTCCCCGTCTTGTCTTCTCGACTAGTGCAATTTTATTTCCCCAGCAGTTGCGGTACTCGCGTCACTCTCGTAGACGCGCGCGCAGAAGTCGTGCGAAGAATTCTAAAATTCCTGCGAGCTCCTCGAAGGACTCTTCGCTCGGATCGGACTCAAAGTTTTGCACGACTCCGGAGCTCGTAAAACGCGGAACGCGTTGGGCTTTTAACGCAACACACATAGAAGCTAAAGCAGCTTCTTCGCGAACGACGCGTCGTTAACATTAAATACCGCATGGCTGTACTATCGCCATTCTTGCACGACGTAACTGCAAAATCGATACCCGCCTCTTTCCGCCTCGAAGTTTTAATTTTATCAGTAAAAATTTCAACTGAGCCTCCCCGTCCTTGTTATTCGATAAATTTTTTTTATTCCATAACTCGTCAGCAGGAATCAAATCAAGTTTTTCATTGAAAAATATATATGCATTTAACGAATAAATCAGTATTCATAAAAAAAATTCAAACGGCTGAAATCGAATTGTGCCACGATTGTTTATCGATGAAAATTTCAGACGTGCCTCCAGCATTGTAATTCGATTCTTTTTTCACTTTACAACTGAACAGGTTTTCATTACCTTGTCAGTAGAAAATAATTTGATTTTTTTCATTTAAATGTGTATGCTTTTGATGAATAAATCAGTCTCTGTTGAAACTCAATTGTTTACCTTTATTAAAACGTCTGAAAATACTACTGAAGAGAGCCAATGGTTTGATTGTCGTATTTTAAATGTCACGAATTGATAATTCAATCTACCGAGCTCGTGTGGCTGAATATTTCACCCCCTCGACAGGAATAAGCGATGACATTGAGCATTTCGGTTCTCGGGATCGTTCAATTTTTAATACAACCCCTATTGCCTCCCCTACGTACGGGCGGAAGGAAGAAATACCGAGTCTCGAAGCCGAAAATCTTTGTTTACAGAATTTAGAACCCGGAAAAAATGTACAACCGGAAGGGAGAGACAAAGATGAAGTAATATTACCATCGAGTGAAAAGAAAGAGGAGCATAGAAGGAGGAATGAACGTCCAGAATAAATGAAAATTGTGACGAAAGGAGTATAAAAGTACGGATAAATAAAGCTTCTCTCTCTTTTTCAGGCCGAAAGAAACAAAATCGAGTTAAGTCCGCTCTCGTATTTTTTAATTATCGCGAACTCCCGACGACAACGACGGGCTTATACCACCTTTTTGTTTGCCTCTCTCTCTCTCTCTCTCTCTCTCCCTTCGTTTCTCTCATCCTTGCCTCCCTTTGCATTTATTCGACCGCACGAATCCACGAGGATATATTTATACCGAGCGACGTAAGACCTGGATTTCCAGCCAGCCGTTGTGCAGGTATGTGTTTCCATCGCACGATAAATTCAATTTCCAGGTCCGGCCCATTGTTTCGACTCATTGTATAGATGGGTTGGGTGAAAAATAACGAAATTTTTCCGACGATATGAACGGAATATTAAAACTTCAATAAGGCGAAAGCATCAATTATTAATACTATGAGAAGCATGGCTAGAATTTCAATTTTTTTATTATATTTAAGATAAATATTATTGAACTTTTGTCTAAATATTGCCCTAATGCGTTATTTACTGATTAAATTCACTTTCCCAATGTAAATACAAGTTTAATGATAAAGTCAATCACCCGAATGCATCGATTATTGACATGTGAAGAGTCTATTGTTTTGATTATTGACATGCGGTGTAGCCATTTTGGCACCTACGATACTCATGCACTAATAACCTACTCAACGAGATATATTCTAATTTTGATACATGAAATATGTATTTATTCAAACTATTTGAAACATTTTTAAATATTAATAAGTAAAATTAATATGGAAGTGTTAAATTAATTGTTACCCTTTTTGTGTGCACAATTCTCGCGGGTTGGCTTATCAAGAATATTCACAGCTGCATTGCTCCGATACTTCATCGATCAAACGGCAGTCTCTTACAAACACTTTGCACTCAAACTTTACACTGAGAAAAGAGATCATAAATCCGGCCCGAGGTACTTAGACAGTTCCAAATCGGAAAATTAACCTATAAACAAATTACACAACACAACTGATTTTTTATAATAACCATAATGGCCGCCGTACTGCGCGCTGCATAAATACCAAGATTGGACTCTAATAATTTTATTTATGCTTCATATCAGTATCGATATTCGCCACAAGGGAGCGCTAATAAACCGTATCAGCTGTAAGGGTGTAGGTCCCAATCTTGATATCTGACGCATGCGCACTACGCAATACGGCGGCCATTATAATTTTGAAGATTGTCGTGTACTTTGTTTACAGGTTATTTTTTCGAATCAGAATTGTGTACCGCGGGCCGTGTTTAGTTTCATCTTTCGTCACGAATTTCTTAATTTAAAGTATGAAGTGTAAAGTGTAAAGTGACTGGAGCTTGACGGGCCCCAAATTGGAGCAATACAGTTGCGCAGTTTCCTGACGGGCCAGCCCACGAGAATTGTTTACGCAGAAAGGGTAAGTCTATTTTTCACTTAAAAATGCGAACCATATAAACTTGTATCAATTTTTTGATCCAGAAAGTTGATATATTATCCCGACGATTAACATCACAGTGAAGTAAATATTAACATATAATAGAGTGCCAATAGTTATACCACTGTCGATAATTGATGCTCTCATAATGGCTTACGTCCCAAAATTATTCGCAGCTAATTGATTTATTAATTACGGTAATATTCTCAATGGAGAGACGACCTTGAAAGGCATGCGGTATCGAATCGATAGAAAACGAGAGTTATCGGTTCTAATTATCTTGAGAATTTCGCGACGGGTCACGAGTGTCACGCGGAATGCGGATAGACCAGACTCGGTCTCACACAGTGTGTAGCGCTTTCGAATCGTTCCAAATAAGGATCGCGAATGAAAGAAAAAGTCGTCTCGAAGAATGTTGGATATATCGAGCACCCAAACGACCAATTCGAGATGACCCGAGTCGAAAAATAAGGCTCTCGACAATTATTATCTCGAAAATTGTATTTAGAAAACAAAATTTAATATCATTTCGACGTTTTAAAAGTTGTTAATCAACATTCTGAAATTAAATTGTAACTATTTCTTATTATATATATAAAGAGGTTATTAACAATGAAAAATGCCTCTCTCGCTATTATGAATTACACCGGAGATGAAATAACAAACCAAACTTTTATAAATTAAATTCGAGTATTCACATTTTTACGAAATATACAACCGTACAGAGACGCAAAATGAATCGTAAAATGCATAAAAGTACATAAATGCACATTTTTAGCTTCATAGTGGCTCTCGTCGGTTCCCGGAAAGTTAAACAAGATATTCGGGTTGAAATGAAATATAATTCGACTCGCGGAATACAACTACAAATTAGCGCTCGCTGTATGGCTAATTTGGCAATTCGAGTTCCGCTCTAAAATCCACTTTCGAGGTATCGAAAGGGGGGGGGGGGCTGTAAATTTTCGTTTAATCAGATCTCACCATGGTAATTACGGTTTTGATGGCTTCGGCGGTGGCCTCTTCGCTCGAAGGCGTCTCGACGAGTGTGCTGCCGAGGTACTTGAGGGTGAACCGTGCCTCGGACGTCTCATCGGATTCTTCGTGAGCCCCGCTCGTCGAATTGCTGCTACCCTCGACGCACTCGCGGCTGTTGGCCAGCGCCCACTCCTCGCACAGCTCTGAGAACGAATTCAGCAATCGTGAGAATTCCGCTTGGCAAAATAGGGCCGCTAATTGTCAATTACTCGAACCGAATTGCCGACGGTTATAACGCACGGCACCGGACCAGACCGGGTCCGCGTAAACCACGAACAAACATTCGCGATTCATCACGGCGGGCGCTTGTTATTTTTGATTTTACGCACAGTAGAACACGGCATAATAAATCACGAGAGATGCGTACGAATTTCGAAGCAATTACGGAAACTCCGCTGGAGGAATGAATAATTTCACAGCGCGATGTTAATTTCGCCCTTTTACCGTGTTTGTTTCTCCTTTACCAAGCGGCGAAAAAAAAGTTTTCCTCTCGTCGGGGGGGGGATGAAATTTATGAGTTTTGTTGCTTCTTTTCTCACGCGAATTTCGGTAGCAAGCGAATGGCAAATCGAGTGCGCATTGTCTTCCGATCTCGGAGCAATCTCGCTATGCGCATAAGATCTGTACATACGTATGTGTACGTTTCGTGTTTGCGCATTAATTATCCGACTCGCCTGGTTTGCCGGGGAACGAAAATTATGCGTTTCGCGATACGACGTCATTGATGCGGAGCAGTTAATTGACACTGGCATTCGTCATCGCCAGAGTTGAGAAACAATCTTATTCCGAATTTGTGTATTTCGAATTTCAAACACTCAAAGTTATTTTTCAAACCAACAAAATTCGCGCAACAATTTTACAATTTTAACGGTAAAATTTGGACGTCACTACGGAACGCATAAAGCAATTTCTCTCGAATGAAAATAAAAGATGAAAAACAAATATTCCGCGCGTGTTGTTGAAATCATTTATTTAACGTTTTATACTCTCGTGCAACAATCGGTACGGTCTGACACCTTTTTCGGGTATCGAGAGGCGCGAAGAATTATCAGTGACGTGGATGTAAAAACGAAATGAAAATATCGCGATATAGGGGCGCATCGTGTTCCATCGCGAGCGAGCATCGGGATTCGCGATTTACGCGAAATTCGATCCAATTAAAATACTCGCAGAGATCGGCAGAAGCCGATGCATAATGAACGCGGTACGGAGCGGCCACAGTTCGTTCAATCGAACGCACGATCACCGGGAAACGAGAGCCATTCGCTGCGCCGATTCATCTGCACGAATTCTCGCCGGGGTTTTGGCTCGGCTCCCGACACCGAAAGCTCGTCTCTCGTTCCAATTCTCTCTGCGTCCTATCGCGCGTGGACTTTTATCTCGCCGCAAAACGAATCGATTTAATTACGCCACGGGACCGAAAAACGATCCGAATTTCCCATTGAATTTTCCAATTGCGCCAGGAACCTTCTCCGCGCTATACCCCGAATATTTATCGAATATGACGAAATTTGTATTATAATATTGTTTTCTATTATTTATGCAAAAAAAAAAAATAGTTTTTCGTCAGAAACTGAAATCAGTTTACCGACTGTTGATATTTATTGTTTGACGAATTCAATTTGGCTGAAGTATAATTATTTAGACCAGAAAATATTATTTTATCTAATAAATTTTTATTTGTTGAATTGATTCTATATTAGTTCTATGTCGGATGTAGGGCTACCAAATCAAACAATTATCTGATTGAACCGTTTTGTGCTCCAATTTATTCGAATAGAACGATTTATTAAATTTATTTATAAAACTTTTTTTTGCGTAGTATTTTTTTTTCATCAAAGGTTAGCGAGTCGATACGACAGAAGATGGTTTGTCTAATCGCTGGTATAGTCGGAACTGCATTTTTGGGCTCTATAAAATTTATCTAGCCCGACTTTCAATGTTGCAGAGAAAAAAATTTCGTCACGGAAAATTCGATTTGCGGTTCGATGCATGCTCCCGCGTCACTTTTTTGCCATTTTTCTTTTTTTCCTTTTTTTTCATCATATAATCCGATACGGAATGGGATGTCTCGTTAGAGCGGGCCAAAAGTCGGAAAAAATTCAAGCTGAAAATTCAGAGACGAGCAATCACCGATAGATATATGCGTTTGCGTTTTTACGGTAAAACAATATCGAACGATATCGTTGGGTAATTACAACAAAAATCAAGTAACTTTTCTGTACATTATTTTCCCCTTGAATTTTATGGCTCATCGTTATTTTATATAAATGTATATTGATACTACAAATGAAATTCGACATTTTCCATTTCATCGGGCGAATGAAGTTTTTCCTGGCATATTCGATATTAACAGGAATGTAATATCGAAACTTGAAAAATTCATCCTCTATGAACGATGAAAATATTATTTGCAACTTTTGTCAATATGACTTCTAAAGCGTATTCTCGTGTCTGGGTAAACTGGCACAATAGTTTTTCCTCCCCCAGACAGCCAACTACTTTCTCTGTCGCTTAATCTCCGTCAACGTCGTTTTTACTTTAATTACTGAAAAAAAGGTAGACAATACCCGTGTACAAACAAGGACAATTACCGCAGATACGCTTTGTTAATGTTATTGCAGGAGAGCTAATTTCGTTATGTACGCTCGAGGCTATTGTGTTATCTTTATAATATCATCGTCAGTATGTACTTCTGTCGTATTAACTCAAGAACCAGCAATGTGTCAAGGGAACGTCGTGGGTTTCGGATTTCTATAGTTTCTTAGTTTACATTTCTTCTTCCGAGGATGGAAAAAATCTACCTAAAAGGCTAAAATTTAAATAGGATCCTACGCTGAAAGAAAAATAATATTAAATCCCAATTTCGCTGTAACAGCAAAATATATTCTGTCTGCGCATAGGTCTTAATCAAATTCCGAACGCAGAATGCATATACAACATACTATTGTGTATATACGTACATGGTCGAAAGTTGAACACAGAGTGCCTCGAGTCGATGGTAATTAAATTATTTCGAGTTAGCCGTGTACTCGGGAAGTGTGGGTCGAGGGAAAATTCATCGCAACGTTCGAATCGACTTTTCCGCGCAGTCGGCTGGGCCACTCGGGCAATATTTTTAACGATATCGCTTGCGTCGCGAGCTTTTAAGGAGCTCGTAAGTCGGGAACCATCTTTCTTGCGTTTATCGGACGTCTCGGGCTCCCCGTGGATTTTCGCTGGAATTATCGCCTCTATCTTGACGTATCTGGCCTTTAATGGCTCGCCCGTGATCAATAATTTGTTATTTTACTCTCCCGACAAAAATTTATCTATAATACGGCTAATAGATATTTATGATATTTAAAGGTGCTCGATGGTAACGGGTATTCTTTGAAACAGAGCAAAGCCAATAAATAAAGACGAGAAATGGCGCTTCTCTTGCATAAATGAAATTTCATATCTTATTACGATATCTTGAGAACGAAGAGAAATTTTGTCTCCTGTCGCGCTACGAGATCAGCCTCTTAAAATTCGTTGTATCCCCTTTCGCGTCGGAATTTCCCCGAGCTCGTCGTATATTGGTTTTTCCCTCCACCGAGCAAACGGTTGGCATAAATTTTCGGCCCGCTCTCCTGTTACTCGCCAGCGATTCACGAGACGAACGGCGGTGAAATATTAAACGATCGCGACTACACCGGTACAAGGAAAATTGCGGAAAAACTCGACACGTGGAATTTTCCTTACGTCTCGATGATGAGAGGATTCTCGAGGGAAAATTTTGTTATCGCAGGGAATTAAGGGGACTGCGATTCACAATTTCCAGGCTTTATCGCTCGTGGATAGGTTTTCGCGAGGTGTCTAAGAATATAAGCGAGTGTTATTTTTTCGTTCGACGTGAATTTTCCTTTATAACCACCGTTTATATATTTTGATATTTAGAATTTCGATCAAAAGATTTCTGAGTTTATTCCACGTAAGATTTATAACATTCTTAGACAAAAAGTATTGACTTTTTTGAGCTAGTTACATGTATTGCCCCTCCGAACGTTATTCAATTAAAGCTTCGCTAATAAAATGTTTGTAAATTGATTATTGCGAATGCGCATGGCTTTAAACCAGAAACTGACTTTTACTCTATAATTAGCAGTCATCGCGAAGCACCCTGCACATAGTAACGTGATTGGATTGCAGAGACGAACGACACGAAATTCGAACGGAAATTGGTTCGAGCAATTACGAGAGAGCCGAGGTGCACGAGTGAGAGATAAAAGTGGGGGTGGTAAATAAGGGTAGTTTTGAGCGAGCCGAAGTGGAATAGAGGAGCGAGTGAATGGACAGAAATAAGAAGAGCCTTTTTATATCCGAGTAGCGAAAAGGTTCCCCCTCCATTTCGAGCTCCCTGGCCGTTCGCAAAAAGATTCCTCCACTTAAAAACTGTCCGACTACGTCCCGATCGAACTACTCGTTTGGAGAGAAATCAAAACACCCTTAATGACTTCCAGCGTCGTCTCGTTCTTCTTTCAAATCTCGAATCGAGGACGCTCCGAAACGACGCTCGAGATAACGGGCTTTTCAATCACCGGCCGAAATAGCGATCTCGAAACCAAACGTTTGTCTTGGAGTTGGGAGCTCTGAAACGGCGAAAATCGATAATACGGCGTCACAGATGACGGACATTCGAGCTTTCGGGGCAATTTCGACACGATTCTATCTTCCGACGCGCGAGGTTTGGTACGTGTGCGTTCAGAGAGCAGTGGATAGCATAGGGGAAGATGTATTGGCGAGCATCCATTATAAGCTCTATTCCCGTCACGAAGCAAGTACAGAAGCGAACAAGGGGTGGCTTACGTGGGAACCACGTAGGACTAATGTTACACTGGTCATCCTACGTCCAGCATATTGCTACCACTTTAACGTCCGCCATTGCGTTTATCCGTGGCCGGGTGTTACCGACGTACGTGCGCCCATGCGTCGCATTGGACAGGTGCTAGCGACCGCGAGTCTAATCAGACTCCCGCCGCTCGTGAATTATACTCGCTCCGGCTGGATAATAAAACCCCATATTTTATTCGCTCTTTCGAAATGCCCTGTAAAACATTTCTTGGGTATTTTGAAAACACGCGCTAGGAGTTTCATGCAGATGCAGTATTAATTTTCCAACGCACAGCTTCTCTTCCAAAAACGTATTTTTCAAATTCGCAAAATTTTGGCGTTATATATTTAAAGATCATCATATTTACATTTACATATTTAAAGTGTTCGGGTGATTTCATCAAGATTTGAATAAATCACTGTATCTATACATCTGATATTGTACGGCAGATATTCAATACACACATATATTCCAGTTTTGGATTTTTTACTGTTATACATATACCTTCGCGTATTAAGAGTATAAAAAATTTAATAACATTCTTTAGTGCTGCCGATACAAACCATCTGGATTAATTTTTTTCACTTTTTTGCCAATACGTAGTCGACTACAAAAAATTTTTTATTATTCTCAAAGAGGGATTATAAAGCAATTTTCCATTGGGAGCCGTAATTCAATATTCGATAGCTCGAAAGAGAAATTGCAGGTACAGATTTTGATAAAATCCTAAAATCCCACTCGGCATTTTATTTACTGTTTCAACAACATTTGAATGGCTTCTACGAAATTCCCTGGCGCTGTTATCGCAATAGGATTACGTTTATCAATGCGCGGTGTGTTTCTCGCTATAAGTTCGCGAGTGAGAACAACGGCGAACTGTTAATCCGTGAACAATGGAGCAAGTGCACTGATCGAATGATCGAATCGGCGAAAATCGACGAAAATCGGCCGGGCGTAATGGAGTTGCTGCTCCCGAGTGTTAATGGTGGACGTTTCGCACGGACAATGCCGGCAACTCCTCTCGTTAGACGGCCAGGACACTCGACGTCTAACTCCTTTCCCCGTTTCATTGTCGTGAAACGTAATCGCGAATTTTCTTTCACTGTTTCGAGGATCGAGCGTTGTTTATTTAGAGCGAGAGAGAGAGAGTGAGAGAGCTGAGTACGAACTAGAGAGATTCGAGTTACGACGTTTCGGTTTTTAGATCACCTATCGAGTTTCGTTGCCCCGGGGAATTTTCCGGCGGACGGAAAATCTGCAATTCCCGCGATACTCGAGCGAATTGCGAGTTTTCCACGTCCAGTTGGCCCCCCGGTGAATCGTTCTCGCGATTCCGAAGTATCTTCGGGGAATACTGTTTCAGCTTTCCATAATTCAACCGCGACCCGGAAACAGCGGAACTCCATATAAGAGTTTTACGAATCGTTAATGAAATATACAAAATTCAGCGTCGCTGAGGCGAACCTCGTTAAAGCGATCGGTTAGTTCGATACAACGAGGCTCCGCGGTATCACGAAACTAGTTATCTTCCTTTTTTTATTTCCTTCTCTCTCAACCCTCGTCGTTTTATGGGTCATAAATAAGAGGTAAAGGAGAAAGAGAGAGAGAGAGAGAGAGAGAGAGAGAAGGAAAGTAAAAAAATAAAAACAGGGGCGAAAGGACGCGCGATAAACTCGCGATCTTTATTCCTCGACAAACAAGCGAAACGGTGGCGTTTCTAGCAGCGAGTCTCTCGGTCCGTCCGTACGGGGGCAATAAAGCCCCCTCTTCTTGCTCGTTTCTTCAGCTTTCGCGGACGTGACGTCTCGATTTTTTATATTACCGTCCCGCGAGAGACATTCAATCCTTTTCTTTGTATCCTTTTTTCAACTGACCCTGATACCTGGTAGGAAGGTGAGATTTTCGTGTTCTACGCGATCTAATGTCGAGGAATAAGTGGATTGACTGTAATTGAAAATCTACACTGAGAGACATTTTTGTTTCAACTTTGTCGAATCTAGTAACAACATTTAGTACTACGTAGTCTCAGTAGTAAAATATATAATAGTTCCTACAACTATTATTGTAATACTATTAAATTTTATTATCGTTTATTGCTCTTTCCAAACAATCAAAAATAGCAAATCGAACAATCAATTCCCAAAAGCATAGATAAAAGTCAAACACACGCGAGTAGAACTCGAGTCATCGTCGAATCTTATTCTTACGACTCGAGGTGGACTTTTTTGTGGCAATAGTAACGAGGTAGCGTGATGGTCGTGCTTCATATCCCGACGTTACCGCAGTTTTCAACCCCCTCCGTCGCAGCTTTACGAGGTTATTATGCAAAGAAGAGTAATGGCGGGCGGCACCGAGAGGACGAAGAGTCGCGTTCGGAGAGGGAAGAAGGGCTACATTTCCCTTGATTATGCGAGTGGAACAAAAGCCAGAGTGCCGACAACTCAGCGGGACTGAAGAAGAAGCACCGACCCTTCCTCTCCCCTCCCTCGCGACTTTTTAAAGTCGAGTTACCGAGCCGACTAATTGCATTCGCGCCGCGAGACCAGCCCGTCTATGGCGTCCCCTCTCTTGAATAATTAAAAAATTACGCCGACTACCGGTTCGCTGGACTCGAACAAGAATTTCACAAGTTTTTCGACAGTTGGGGGTGAGAACCGAGCCGTTGAATTTTTCAGAAATTTTCTTAGGGAGATTGGCAGAGTTTCGCGCTGGGGATTATAAGGTTATTAAAAGTCAGTGGGAAGATGAATGATTAGCTGTGAATAGAATGTAAATATCGATTCGTGTTATTTATTCGATTTATCACACCACTCGACAGTGAAACTTTTTCCTCGAATTTCATCTAATATATGATACATCTAGAATATCAGTTATGAAAAAAGCAATGATTTTAATCTATTAACTCTTTTATTTTTATTTATAAGGTAAAATACAAAGAAAGTAAAATATTTGTTATTATCTTTCTTGGAAAACAGTTTATCATCGACTATGAAATGTTATTTTGTACGATTATCCTGACTATGTGGCTTTAGCTTAATCTCTTTGTCTGCTCCACCAATAATCTGCCACCATATGCACATCCTGTCTTCCTTGATAACGCTCTTCTATTGTTCGCTTATTTGGTGAAATCTATCACTTTGCTCTTCGCTATAATCGCCAAATTACTCTGCGAAATCTGTTCAAACGAGAGTGCAAATGATAAAATTTGATACCCATATTGCGATCTCAATTCTTTAAATTGAACAGCAAAAAGTCAACCAATCGAGAAGAGATATTCCAGAATACCTAGGAATAAAAAATATTGGAAAAACTGACGTTACAATTGGATTAGACACGCTAAAATAAGCAGGGAAATGTAGAATTATTGAGAGAGAGGAATAAAAAATTTATTTTTATTCTACAACGATTTTAGATTCGTTCAAACAGTATATAATAGGCGAAGAACGGTGTGTATTTTTATCTCTTTCGACTCAATTTCTGCCTAAACTATTCATCTATCCTCCAAGAATACTGCAGCTCGTAGCATCTTATCTCATTTGAATACGGCTGAAATTTCAAGAACAAAAAAAAAACTCGCGGAGAGAGATTGACGGAAAGTAATGTGGAAGATAATGAGGTTATTAAAAGTCTCCGACCGACGAACGGTGCACCATGAATCAAGACGTATCCTCGACGAGCTTGACGACCCCGGACGCGGATCGATAATAGCCAGTATGAAATTTATTTAGCTCTCGTCTCGAAAAACTTTCTCAGACGCTCAGAGATTCCGATTGTTACCACTCGCTGTCGCGGCGAAATTTCGAGAGTAGGAGGAAATCTCGTGAGAGGGAGAGAAAAAGGAATTTGAAAAAAGGATCGTCTGGAGAATAACGCGAAGAGAGGCCAATCTGCTCCTAGGAGCAATTTCTTTTCCCGTTTCAACACCCGGCGCCGACCGGCGACAGGATTTTTCTTCTTATAAAGTACATCCATTATGAGGAGAAAAATTTTTTCTAATAATTTACCGCTGCAAGTAATCAGGTCATAAAAATCACAAAAGTCACTGTACTGTCATACATATATCACCCGGGACAGAAAGATCGATTTCATTCGAGCCTGTCGTTTCACAGACGAAACGAGAATTTCGGCTCTACAGTCGAATTTAGAAAATACCGAAATGTACTTATCCTAGAAGACATTCGATCGGATAATGAAACTTTTTCGGTTCGATTTCGTTTTTTCCCTTCGCCTTCTTTTGTCGAAGTCCAGCGAACGCGATCACGGCCACTAAGCCCCGAATCTCGTCTTTTTTTTTTCCTCGAGGCCATTCTATTTACTTTTATTCGTCTGGTCGTTTCGTCGTCGTTGAACGGCTTGAGTGGCAAAAAGCGCCTCGCGTTTTAACTCCGAAACGCCGAGAGGAGAGTTCCCCAACACCGGAACGAAAAGCTTGACCCTTTTACCGCGGCCAATCGCGGATTCGCAGACTACCCTAACGCGCGGAACGAAAACTTCACCGGGATTTGCGTGAGACGGATATTAGTCTTCCACTGAGCTCGCTGGAATTCTAATTTCGGCTCGGAATTAATTGGTTTAATTAGACCCATCCCGCAGTCAAAAAATAAATATAGATTCGAATCTCTCCGCCCCGAGGATCTACGGTTTTAAAAATTAATAACTCGATTTGCTATTTTTAACAGTTCGATAACGCAGTCAGTAAATATCAATGAAACTCGATTATTAAAATAACGTACTATACTATTTAGTTTATTTCGCTAGAAATAATAATTCTCGCTAAATTTTATATTCTATTTGACGGTTCAAAAATAGTTGAATTTCACCTGCAAATTTTTCTCAGATTAGTACAGAGTTTAGTCGACTGGTCACACATTTTGCTCATTTTTTGTCTCTTCCTTTATTCTACACACGAATAATCGTATCGGATCTTCGCTATGCATATTCGTTGAGGGAATATTTAATATTCTCTCCCTGCTCTCTACGTAGGAATCGAAAGGGAGAGACGCGAATTTCACGCTCCCCGCTCTAACTCGAATGTAATACATCGTCCGCCTTACAGCCTTCTCGATTTTTATGCTCGCAATTCCTGCCGAGAGGTACAAATATCTTCCCCGCGTTTCTCTGCGAAAGAGAGAGAGAGAGAGAGAGAGAGAGAGAGAGAGAGAGAGAGAACGCGAAGATGAGAGAAGGCTCGCGAGGAAACGAGGAAGCATAGAGAAGATAAATCGAATATTCCTCTCATAATACGTACACTCGAGCCTGGCAAAAAACTCGAGATGACAGTATGAAATTTCTGTCGAGCATCTTGTTGCCATTGCCGAGATGAATATTCATATTTATCGAAGTTTCAAGAATATTCGCAACTCTCAGTCCTGCTTCCCGGGAAATCTCGTTTTACAATTGAAAGTTTAATTCCGACATTGTGTTCCCTGGAATTCGCAAAAATTAAAAGAAGTTTATTTGGAATTTGTTTAATAACTTTTCGCAGAGTTGCGAATAAAATTTTGTAATTATAGCGAAGAGAGAAATAGAATCCTTTGCGATGATAAAGGATGAAATTGTTAAAATGGGTTCAGAATTTCGATTCAAAGGTGAAACGCGACGATGCGAGTAATGTCGTAAGACTCGAGAAGAGGAGGTAAGATGAAGAGTAAGGGTGGATGGTAGGCGAAGTTAACTCACCGACGAGCGTGAGTTGAAGCAGGCAGGTTGGAGCATCGCTTTTGCCAAAGAGATATATTCCCTCTTATCCACGAATCCTGAATATCCGGGAACCTTGCCTGCAGATATTCGGCTCACCGCAAACGACAACAACCCAAATAAGCGTCTCACTCGAGTTTACCCGGAATCCATTTTATTAAAATCAATCGAAATATACAATTCTTGCCGAACTTTGTTCGAAATGAATCATTCAACATCGAAGAGTAAGCTTGTTCGATTCCAAGTTAGACATCTAGTCTATAGTTCGCTAATTTCGGAACCGGGAGTTATTGCTTTGGCTATAACGGATCTAACTTGGGATACAGTCGAACCCGGTAGAACGAGGAAATTGAATGAATGATAAAAATGATTAGATTCTGTCACAGAGGAATTTCATTATCTCTTTCCTGCTCGATAATACAAAAAAAAAATGTTAAAACATGTTGTAATCTATTAGGTAAAATAAAATTGAACAACAAATAATTTCAATTTTCATTTCAAAATTTTAACCGTTTAGAGAAATGAGAGACGAAGATAAACATTCAGCGAAATGATTGATATCGATCCTCCCGCAGTTGAAATTTCGGTAGTCCAAAAGGAAAAGAGACTGTAAAATAGAAGAAGAGAAAGATGAATATTTGGCGAAACCATTGATCTCAATCATTTTACTGTTGAGATTTAAAAAAAAAGCGAGAGGAGGAGATGAGAAAGAAAATGATATAGCGTTCTTTTTTTAGCCAAGATGTATTTTGTGGGTCAAAACCTCTATGAATGAGAAACGAAAACTCTTACAAGCGAGAAAATTTTTCCCGTCCCTTGAACTTTCGCTAATCCAGGTTCGGGTGTAGTATCGATAGAAAATTTGGGAGAGGTTCGACAACGTTCGAGTCGCGATCAACAGGGTGAAATATATCTAAGATTCGGATGAAAATCAAGCCACGTATGAGCGTAGGGTAGCGCACGAGAAGGGAAGGCGTGGTCCCGCGGCACCGCCTCGGTTCGGCCGAGCACAAAAAAGCCGTGTAGTGAACCGTGAGCCACCCGTATAACCGCACAACGTTAAGAGAGAACCCGGAACTCAAAACGAGCGTGAAAACGCGCGGTATATACTGGGTGCCTGGCAATTCCAAGTAGTTCGAGGGCGAGAGAGAATTCGTTTGTTCCAAAATTTTCGTTATATCATTGCCGTAGTTTGTTTTGGCCGCTACGTATTCGTTTTGAGAGCAAACCTACTTTTAATCAAGAAGTTATATTCGTAAATTTAATCGTTACCACCAAAATTAAGTCTGAAATTACATTATTAACGGAATTTTTTGTTCCTGTATTTCGTAAAGTTTTACAGAAATTCTCGTTCGCGCCGCGGCTTAATAAGCTCTCTCTCCTTCTCTCTCGTACTCTTGTTAATACGGTCCTGCACTGCAGCTAAATTTTTTGCCTCTCTTGGAACACTCTCGAGCAAAAAGCGTCGAATTCGCGAACTCTGTCGAAAGCCGAGAAGCGCGGGCAAGAAAATTCAGCCGTGTAGCGCTATATGGAACGGATTCACGCGAGGATAAAAAAAGCCCGAATATCTGATTTCTCTATTTTATTGAAAATTCCACGAGACCAACGCAATTTAACCGAGAACTCCGGTGTCCGTATGTAGATCGGGTTTGCACTCCCCTAATAAGACAGAGTCGTCTGGAAACCGAAGCCAGGAGCGAAAGAGAAATAGAGAGAGAGAGGGAGATCGAAGAACCAAGGTTACCGGGGAAACGCGCTCCCGGAAAATTCCAGGGTCGACGCGCTCGCTTTTCACTTGTGTGTGTTTGTCGCGATCTACAGGGTGGGGAAAAATATCGCGATTATGTCCATACGAGTGGAACTTGATTGCTTACAACCCCAAAAGTACCGAATCAATTCGCGAAACAGGTACGTTCGAAGACCGTTGAGAGAATTTTCCAAAAATACTCTGTCCTTCAAAGTCCCGGAAAAGTTTTCTTAGTGGTTATAAGGAGCTTTGATCGAACGACAAAGCGATCTTGTGATTTGGCTTTGAAGTCAAACTCAGGGCACGATTAAAGGTCTGCCAGCGGACAATTTATTCAAGAATCGCTTTGTTTTTCTCTCACACGGTGTATACTCTCGACTGGAAAAGCGGCTTAGCAACGAGACGCGTCTGGTCCTACCGATCGAAGGTCAAGGGAAGAAAAGGGCGAGGGAGCAACGAGCGACGATTCTAATCGCGACAAATGATACACGGAAAAGGCAATTTGACCCATACCTCGTGAGTGCGTCGAACATACGGTAGATTACGAGCCAGTTTAGGGAGTTTCCCGAGAAGGGAAACTCCTCCGAAATCGTCGAAAGATCTTTACGACGTACGGAGTGCTAGTTCCCTCTCTCCGACTCTCGCTCACTCGCGCGGAAGCGCGAGGCAACTCCGAATTTGCATAATACCTCCGGTTATCTCGTTCACGCGGCTGACACGAGCCAACGTCAAAAGCGCGCGAGAGAGAGAAAGAAAGAGAGAGAGAATGAAAGAAAGAAAAAGAGAGAAAGAGAATATAAATAAATTTTCACCCCCGCGTAACGAAGTTCCAACCCGTTATCCGCGTGCCTCCGCGCTCGGTTATTACCCACCACTTACTTTCATACTCGGAACGAGTAGGACTTTAACTGGCCGATAAGCGTAAAGGTGGGAAGAAAGTAGCGGGAACAAGAAAAGAAGCAATTCTCGTCGTCTCGGTCCATGATTGTTTTTCTTGATATTTCCCTGCCATTAACCTCGATATTCGGAAAATCCCACGGCGCTTTTCACTGCGAATAGAAAAGGAGGCGATAGAGGAAAAAATCGCTCAAAGGAGAATTTTTTCGTCGTCTGAGAAATTCGCGTCGAGGGCGTCGATTCGTCTCTCCCGCGGCCCTCTCGAGACGATGAAAAATGCGAAAATTGCGAACGGCGAATTGGACTTTATATCGAACTTTTCGGAAACTATTTTCAGAGATACCTCGATGATTTTTAATTCCGATTCGATCGTTTCCATCCCTGCCCCTCGACGGTATTATCGAAACGACGACATCGATATCTCGAGTGGTATTAAAAGTTATTCATCCGACATTAGCTCGGAAATTCGTACATCGACGATAAATGTTTTTAATGATCCCGACGGATTGAATTGAACGTCTGCTCTCTTGGCGAACGCTAGCGATGCGCTACGGGCGAATTATACGCGCCATCCGAGCTCGTAAATTAACCCGAACGATGTGAAACGAGGGAATGGCGCTGTTGGTGGGGTTCGAGTTTGTACGACAAGGGGGTTGGGATTGCCCTCTCGCGCTTATTCCATGTCGAGTGTCTCGTTTCTCGTTCTTTTTTTACGAGGCGCTTCTGCTCGATGAGGATCGCAGGCACGGCTGGAAAATTTATTTGACGATAGAGCCCGAGTCCACTGAACCGAATCGATACGGTCTTATATATAAAATGGCGGGGTTCGGAGGCCGATAATGACGAGATTCGTGGAACGGGCGTTTCAATGAAACAACGATTCGACCGGGAAAAAAAGTTTCTCAAACATCGCAATTTTTTCGCGGCCAAAGACGCAAGGCGCTCGAACGTGGTACGAGTAAAATATTCACCGCGGTAGGCAAAAATCGACGCTCTCTCTCTCTCTCTCTCTCTCTCTCTCTCTCTCTTTCTCCCGAAAAGCCGGAAAAGAACCGTGTAACGTCACAAAGGTGTTTTCGCGACTGATCCGCGAGCTTTTTGGCATTCACGGGGACGGAAAATAAAGGAGGAAAATTCCTCGATCGATGGAAAATTCTCTTTTCCCTTTTTCCTTCTGCTCGGTGCTCGTTCGCTCGAAAAATTTTCCGGAATACGCAAAAGTGCAGGAGGAAGATTGAAGGGGAGGGGAGAGAGAGAGAGAGGGAGAGAGAAAGAGAGAGAAAAT
The DNA here is from genome assembly GCA_003055095.1 of Goniozus legneri. Taxonomy (NCBI): domain Eukaryota; kingdom Metazoa; phylum Arthropoda; class Insecta; order Hymenoptera; family Bethylidae; genus Goniozus; species Goniozus legneri. Next base: position 200,992 of record NCVS01000300.1, read on the forward strand.
GTTTGCATTTGACGGTAAATCGACGGAGGCACCGAGTTTGGCGCTCAGCCAGTATTTCGTGTGCAACGTGAGGGGTAGATATAGTTTACAAACAGGAGAGAGATTGTGTGAGCGAGAGAGAAAAGGAGTGAGGAGGGAGGAGTAAAAGAAGATATACTCGGCGAATGCAACTCACCTCGTACCCTACATAAGACACCCTTTACTTTTCGCTCGTCGGTCATTAACCCTTTTTCCTCTTTTTCCCGTCCACCTGTTTTCCATCTCACTCGCGCCAACCTCGGGCAGTAGTACAGCCCCGCAAAAACGCGACCAGCGTCCACCGCACTTTGCGAATCGTATCGTCCAATTTCATCTTTCCCCAGATGTTTTTTATTGTCATTTTTCATTTTCTCCCCGGCCAATGAAAATGTCGAAGCCCTTTCGTAATTGAGTTTGAATTTTTATGGAAATTTTTTTTCCCCTTTTCAATGGATATGCAAAAATAATTGAAGAAGGGAGAGCGCGATCGGTCGACGCGAGATGAATTCCCAGGGCGCGGAAAATGCCAGCGAAAAGATGTCATTCGATTTGTATTTAAATCGAGACCTTTTCCGAATATTGTTGAATAAAATTCGATGTACGTAGCGTCCAGATGGCGAGATTAAGTCCGGCTAGTGGCGCGCACGCAACGCACGCTCGTTGAATTCCTACGGACAAATCGGCCGGAAAATTTCATCCGTCGCAAGATTCTAGCGTACCCGAGTTCTGATTCCGGTGAAACTTCTCCCCAATCTTTCGCGACTCGTTCCACAAACCCCATCGGATGGATTTCGTCTACGTGACGCGAAAACCTGTGTGTATCGCAAAGTCGGTCGAAATTTCTTACTTTACTCTTTCTTCTTATTTTGCTACAAACAGTTGAATTAACTGCAATTCTGTCATATCGAATTTTATTTATCGACAGAGACGCAGTGCATTTCCAACTCGCTGTTTTGAAATTCTACTGTGTCGTTGCGCTTTATTTTCTTGTCGATTTTCAATTTTATTAAAAAACCCGGTCGTCGAATTCGGACCGAAATTGGGTATGAAAGTTTCGAGCCAAGGACCGACACCAGTTTGACCCATCTGTACAATTTCTACACTCGGTAAACTTCCTGGGCGGATCCAGGACACGTGGCAGATGTTTTTGGCTATTACCGTGAAATCCGTACACAGCCACGTATTCGTCATAAACATATTGTCTGCCGATCTCGAGCCGATCGATACGCAACCTCGCTTTGTACGCCGAAAATACTATCCGTGTAATCAAAAAATAACTCCGGAGCGTGGAATAAACGAAAATGCGGAATTAAACGGAAATACATCGATGGTGCGGCCGACGTATATTTCGCACCGCACACGTAGCGGTCTATTTCCATTCCGGTCGCGTTAATCTATCTCGCGAGCGCACGTGCGGATAACGCGTACGACGAAGTGCTTCATAAACCTACAGGGTGTGTCGATTTTATCGTCCATTTTTTATTTCACACCATCGATATCGGTAAATATATTTATTACATGATATCGGTTTTAGAGATCGAAATGGGTCAACGTCTTCGTATAAGAATTCTCTCGATTGTACATTTCGGGAATTATTTTTATCGATTACTAAATTATTTTTTAGCTGACTCGCTTCGTATCAGTAAATATTTTCGTATTATTGCAACCTAAAACAACCGTATTCTGAAATACACAACTAATATTATTCATGCTACCGTAAATTCTCTCGTTATTTGACTCTGTTTCCACGAAATTTTCTTGAAATTCGAGTAAATATTTTCGCCAAAATGTGGAATATGATAATTGGAGTGTCTGAAATGGTCTGATTGAATCGGGAAATCGTAATTCCGTGTTGCCGGAAGACACAAGAGTCGGTTTCGCGTCGAGACCCCTCGTGCACGGCAAGCGCGATAGCGTTCGAAACAATATCTACGTAGTGAAGTGCGACAACTAGAGGCTAGCCCTTCCATATTTGCATCTCGCGTATACGCGGGGCTGTGTGTTGATTGTCGCGGCCGGTACCGTAAATATTCACGCTAAATTGCTCGATTTCGCGAGAGCGCAACGGTAGCGCGTTTACGATCTTCCGCTCGCCCTTGCGCCACCCCCGACCGTGTAAACTCTCTGCGCAAAATTTTGCCCCCGAATATATAGTATATATATGTATATATATCGCTAGTGCAGCAAACTCGCCGTGTATTATACGCTCAAATAAATATTTGCCCCTATTTCAAAAGCAAGAAATTGATAATGCAGCGTTCGTATCAGCGCATTCGCGATTTAATGAGAATAATAACAAAATAACTGCCACGGTAATTGAGAAATCAATTAACAAGTTTCCAGAGATGAAAATGGCCGAAGTCATTTCGTCATCGTATTTGATCGTCGCATTCATTAATTATATCGCAATTATTATTCTCGTTTGTTGTTCATAACAAGTTCTCAACGTATACGGTTCCTCGATTAATACAATTAATTTCCAGCCCTGCCAATAAATTATTGTTATAATCCGTAATTAACGAGTCAGAGCGGAACGTATTTACGATATATTCGCGAAAATCGAGTTATCAAGTTTTTTCACGGGAAATTATGAATCTTTAGCAGGTTTTTTATTCCTCCCTCCGCTCTTATAATTCCGAATCGCGCGGGCGAGCAGGAAGGAGAGAAGAGAGACCGGAAACTCCAACGCGGAAGCGTTTAGCGGCTGCCGGAGCTTGGACTGTATTCTCGCTAATCGCCGTTTAATTATCACTCCCTCCCCTCTCTCCCCTTCCCCCCTCGATCCCCTTTGCACCCACTCTTCCTCCTCCCCCGCAGACGAAATTAATCGTCGCCGGGGATGTTTTAACGAGCCAGAACTCGACGCGATAATCATCGTATATAAAGAAACGTACCCGGAAAAATACCCCTTTCGAGAAAATCCCGCGCCGGTCGTATTTTTCGAAATTATTCGAAATAAAAAAAAAAAAAAAGGAATATATCCAGCCGAATTTCCATCTTTTGTGAGAGTTTCGAGTGACTTTTGATCCAATCCCGGAGCCGATACATCCAACGACCGGTGGATAGTTTTTTTCTTTCCTTTATCCCGGTTGGACCGTTGAGTCAGGAAAAAAACAGCGAGGGGGAAATAAAAATTCAACGAGAGCGGCGCGCGGTATCTCGAGTTCCGCGGACGCTCGGGATTTGTTTTTTCGTACCAGTATACGCATGGCTCTTTCGCGATTTTTCGTACCCTCGCTTTTCTTTTTTTTTTTTTGCTTTTTTTTTTATCCCATCGTACGTGCCACTAGAGCGGAATTGAACGGGAAAAATATGCGACTGGTCAGAGATCGACTTTATATGAAAAAGAAAAATTAGTCGACGATAACGAAAATCTTCGGCTGTTTTCATTAAATGCGGTGCTCGACATTTTTTGATTGCTGTTCTTGTTTTTTTAGGTACGAAAAAAAATTTGTGGAGGGGTAAAAAGCGAGTGCAATACCGTGGTTGAGAGAAATTCTAATTTTCGTCAAGTGAAACGCTGAAAATATTTTGATTTTCGTTATTTTCGAGATACAAAAAAAATAAAAAAAATAGTCCGGTACAAATATATGTATATGAAATAAATTTCGATTTTCATTAAGCGGAGTGTCAGTTTCACGCAGAGTCCTCGGATTAATTTTTCCGCTCGTCGGAGACAATTTTAATGAAAAATTTCGAATTTCGACTGTTCTCGGTTGATTTTCCTCGTCGAACTCGACGCGATGGCACCGATTTTTTTTTTATACTTGGGGTATCGTGTCACGTGTCCTTGGAATATCCTGTCGCGGTGATACTCATGCAATCATGCGCGATAATTACGGATGCGTTTTGCTACCCGAAATCGATATTCTCTCTGTCTCTCTCTGTCTCTCTCTCTCTCTCTCTCTCTCTCTCTCTCTCTCCCGTGCTCTAACATTCTCACAGAACGGAATTCGCTCTCCCCTGTCGTAAGTTCATTAACATCGTTCGCCGCATGCAATTTGCATAACGTTACCCTCTCTCTCTCCCTCTACGGCCCGCGTAAATGTACAGAAGGGTGTATTCACGAGGACATGTACGACTTTGCGACAAATTTTCCACTGGAAATTCGATCTACCGGGCTAGGTACATATAATTCGGTTATCGGACGATTAATCGTTACGCAATTTTCGACGCGACTGATTTCGCTATTCAATTAGCTAAGTTCAAAAGGATTCATTTAGATAATAAATTTAAATAAAAATTTCTATACGAGAATTCGTCTGTATGACGGACAATTGATTTGAAAGCAATTTTTCTTATCGAATTTCATTGTCTGCCCTAATTCACGTACCTAGAGATATGTCGGAGCGAAATGTCACAAATGTAACGCTAATGATCCGTCATAATTAGTTCGATCGAATATCACGCTAATACTATGTATATTGTCACATGTTAACTGCTAGCTATGCCAGCCACCCTCGACATATTACCCTCGAGTATACGATCTCGAAATGGGTTACGACAATTAAATCCGAAATTACGTAATTAGTGTATTATTACCTCTCATATCATTCTTGTGTGAAAATGCTTTCCGACAAGAATTTCTAGTTGCTGAACTCGGTAACGAAAGTGCAAGGAAGAGGAGAGTGGGGCGAGGGTGGGAGTGCAGCGACGCAGGTGCCATTTTGCAATTGAATAGGACGCGATACCTACAAGCCCGCTGGTAATTACGAACGTCGCGACAATGCGTCTCTCTGTATTTTCCCTCTCTCGAAATACGAATCAACGTTTCTCGTAACTCCGCCGTATAACATCTTGTTTTTCCGCTCCCTACTTCATGAAGGAGTTTTATTTGCGAGAAGAACCGGTATTCGATTCTCATAACGACAATGTTATCTCTAAAAATTTTTATATATCAGTTACCTCGGCGATAACTCGTTATTATTAAAGGAAAGAAGAAGAGTTTTGTAAGTGATTCCGCGCTGTTATACGCTGAATTGCGAGCGAACGAGGGGGATGGAGGGTGCTCGGGTTTAACGTCTGGTAATGAGAACGAAAATTTCGTCGTTCGTCGACGTAAACATTGGAGCTCTTGCCGGGATAGTATAACGTTACAGTTTGTAATTTACACTTAATCACGCAAGATGGGCAAGAGATAGAGACTATTAATCATCTTCTCCGAAAAGACTATATAACCGAGGAAAACAGATGGATTTCCCAACTCGACGATTTTCTCGGCGTTGTGTTTTCATTATCTTCGCAATATATCTACAAATAAACCGAGAGGCAGAAATCGGCTCGTAAAACTTATTTCTCTTTGTCGCGAATAGGTGGAAGTTTGAGTCGAAGAGAATCTCATTTGAAATAAAATCTTATTGTTCATTCAAATTAATAGATGTAATGTGTCAAATTTAAATCACCTTTTAGATTAAAAATAGTTTTCTCAGGCGGCAAATAAAATCCGTTTTAGAATTTAGCATGTAAGACTCGATGAAATCGCGCTGACGCAAAAACTGACTTTTAATTAAATTTTAATTTATGGCAAAATAAGATTTTATTTCTCGATTGTGGATATTTGTTTATTCAGCTACGAGAAAAAGAAGAAAGTTAATTGACGACTATTCGTCGATTTGTTTATTGAATTATCCGCAGTCAAATTCGTCGTATATATTTCGTCGCGATTCCGGATTAGGGGACAAAATTCCAATCCGCTTAAAGATCTGGGCTCTATAAACCTCGTCAATTGTGTACGGGGAACGCTCGATTCGGATTAACGTGGAAGGAGTAATCCCCGTACAAAAATCGCGAGGATTTTCGCGATCGATAATCGAGTCCCGGTGTCTGGTAATTCGCAGCCGTTATCTCGTTGCAACGAGAAGTGCGGCGCGTATAATCGAGTTAACCGACCGCATCGCGTCTTATCTGCTAAAACAAGGCACGCGCGTAGCATGATTAATCTCAGCCGGAACGGAAATCGCGACGCGATAATCATCGGCGTTCTACCTGTCGCTTCTCTCCGTTCGATAAATTGTACAGAAAACAGACTGCAATTTCATTTCTTTTTTAAACCGATAAAATATTCTCCAATTTTTATTCGTTTCGTATTTTCCTTGGTGTTTACATTACGGTTTACAATTTCCAAGTTTACCCGCAGATGCGAATGTTAAGGTTTGTTTATTCGAATAATAAACTCACTCTTGTGCTTCGAGCTGCTCTTCCACAAGCCACGGAAGAAGGACATCCTCGCGGCCCAGCGCAACACGATCTCCAGAAATTCCGAAATTTTTTCTCCGCAATTCGCACAAAACAGACGATCGAATCGAATACGTACGGCGAAACTGCGTATGGTCAGACTCTCGATCGAGAACCGGACTGGTACGTCATGTGAACTCCCGACTCAACTTTGAACACGTTTGGTTGTTGTTGTCTTTCTGGGAGATGAAACGGAGCTTTTCGCGCGAACGTGTTATCGCGATGGCGAACCGCCACGATATGAGAGCGAAGCGCGCGCGAACACAGCCCGCTCTCCATTCTCTCTCTCTCTCTCTCTCTCTCTCCCTCTTGCTCTCTTGCTCTGTCTCTCTCTCCACTCTCGCGTATGCGCATCGACGATTCTCGGGCCGCGGCCCCGGCGCCTCCGCCATCACCACCAACGCCACCGGCGTCGCTTCCGAACCGGATTCTCACCAAACGCGGCTAAAGATTATTTTCGCGTTTTCACCTCGGAAAAATTTTCAAACTTTTCCCTTTGAATCTCATTCTCATGTTGATTCCATTGTCTAGGATTCATTCTATTCGCGATACCTATCCCAGCGCTGGTTTTTCGGGGTAATAAAACCGAGTCGTAAAAAATCGCGATCTCGTACAAAAGTTTTGAGATATCTACAGAAGAACGTGCATTCGAAATGTTATACAAATATAGTATCAGAATTTTTATTAACCTCTGGAATTCTCGAAAACGAATTTCTCACATTCATAAAATATTTAAAGATATTTTTTAAAAGTTTCAACTATCTTTATTGAAATTAAAACAATTTTAACTCACGTAATCAACGTACTTCGCACATCGATTTCCCAATGTAAATTCCATTATAATTGATATTCAGTGAAAATTGCAAAACTGAGTTTTTAATTTTCACATACCTTTGATTATTAAAAGTATATGAAATTTGAGAACGTTTCTTACGGTGTACTAAGCGAATGAACGAAATTCCAAGTTTGGTAATAGTTTAATGAATCTTCATTTCTCCGGGCCCGCTCTCGATCGTAACTCATCGCAACAATTTTCACTTCCCTTCGCGATCATTTCATCGGAAATTCTCGACTACAGCTCGATGTAAATTTTCTCTAAAGTTAATTCGATTGGTGGGCGAACTTTGCAGACTTTACACAATCGGCTGATTTTTATCACCCCACGGGGATAGCCGAGGGTGGAAAATTTCGCGAGATTCGGAAAAGTTTCCCCCTCCATCCCGCCGTAGCGATGCGTCGTAGCGATCGGAAGTTCGTTATCCCGGTTATCGATTATCGTAGCCGAGGGAGTTTCGCGTGCGGCGCGCAAAACGCGCGTCGGTCGAGCGCCTCGTAATCTAATTTGCCGGAAGTCTGCCCCCTCGCGCCGCCCACACGATCGTCGGCTCGATTTAATCCGACGCGCCATTTCGCACTACTCGCGAGCGATTAAACCGCCGTCTGGTTGTTTGCGTCTGTACGAGCGGAACGGGTCTTGTAGAATTTCGGAAAGGCTCGAAATGAAAAAAGTTTCCCTCTTAACCGCGAACGAGGGCCACGAGTCATTCGATCCGAGGAAACTCCTCGCCCTGGCTTAGCGTGTAGGTACCTCTCTCGCTATTTCCGAACGCGAGTTAATATCTGACGAGATAATTTTTCGATAATGTGGATCTCGTGCTGGATTTAATAAAAATGACACGGATCCGTTTCTACAAGAGAAAAGTGATTCTGTTTTCATACATTATCGAGCGATCGCGCAAGACTAACTACTTCTAATAATACAGCGGAATCTCGATAAGTCGAATCTGTAGGAAATCTCGAAAGTTCGAGATATCGAGATTTCAAGTTGGACAGACGATTTATTCTTTTCAGCGGAATGGATAAATTATTCGACTAATAGAAGTTTTTGGCTTACCGAGGATTTACTGTCGTCTACTTATCCTTTTTAACATTTCCCATCGCAGCATTCATACTAAATTTTTAATTCGGACTAATGCGCATGCGAGGGACAAATTAGGCTCGTAAACATCGAGGTAGGGCTCAAAACTGAGTTAGCCGAAGCTCGTGATGGTCGACGAGATTGCCAATCAATCGAACGAATTCTAAATGGGGATGGGAGGAGGCTCGGAGAAGCTCGTGATAGGCAAATTGGCCGATTTCATGAATAACGACCACGGCTGTCATGCGTTCAGTTCCATCGTTTCATTCGAAACAAAGAACGCTCCCGATCGCGGTGTGTTCGTTCAATCGAGATATAAAACCCGACACTCGGAGCTGTCGGTACGGTGCTCATTAAAATTTATTCCAAGCCGATAAATCTAGGCCCTTGAATTTTCAACTAAACAAATAATAATTAATTGGTCGTTATCGATCTTAAATCGATCAGTTGGAAATACATCTCGAACCGATGGGATAAAAGTTGTTCGCGAATTCGCAAGAAAACAAATAATAATCGTAGCAACCGAGAAATTTTTAGTTGGTTGTTAAAAACTTGATTTTTGAAAGCTACTTTGAGCGTATAAAGGAGTTATCTTCGCGGCAAATTATCGCGAACCGATTCCAATTAACGCAAGCGCGATGAAAACGAATTCTCACGAGGCTCGGCTTTCCATTTCCTCCTCTATACGCGAATTTCATCTCGTCGCTCGATGTCACACAGCCGCCACTCGATTAACGCCGATTGCGAAAGAAAAAAATTCGACGAGACGAAGGTAATCGACCGGAGTCACGTTTCCATGAAATCGAACTATTGACGAGCCCGCTGATTGATTAGGTACAGCGACATCGAACGCGGGATTTTATTTATCGCGAGTGGATTTTTTCCGAATTTCAGAACGCACCCAAGAGAAATTACCGCGAGGTAAAAATCGAATTTCTCGAGCAAAGAATGACGAAAGTGCGGGAAAAAATTGCGCCGCGAAGAAATAAGAGGTAAGAAGAAAAAGTGGCGAGAGGCGTGCGTGCGAGACGAAAGCCACGCGTCGACTTGCATCAGCCGATGCATCGATGGATCGACTCGAGAGTGGGGGGATTCCCGGTCGTTTAACCGGGTCTCGGCCGATTCTCGCGCGGGCACGTGCACGCACCTGGTTATATTCTCCTTTTTCGCGAGACGACTGATGCAACTTCGCTTGCGAAACTTCGCTCGGAATTCCAGCTAATCCGATCGCTTATTTAGGAATCGGGAAGAGAGAAAAGTCACAATCTGGAGATACCAGAGTAAGGTGACGCGTTCGATAGATGAACGCTGACCATTTAACGCAGTGCCCATCAAATTTTATTCTTGTTGAAAAAAAAAAACTTTCAAAAACTGAAATTGAAAAATGAAACTTATTCGAAACTTTTGTAATTACGATTAAAAAGTTGTGAGAAGTCTAACTTGTAAAAAAATTTACACTTTGATTTTTATTGAATTAATTTATAGAACTAGATTTTGTTCTTAATTTAATCTCACGTTTTACTCCAACGTAATATCATCTGCTACCTGTGGAGACCAGTAGTTGGACCCTATACCTTACACCCCAGATTTATTCACCGTGTAATCCTACGTAAACTGCTCGGTAGCCTCTGATTATATTCGGTATGAAACCATGAAGATATTTTCTATCGATTCCTACACTGGGGAAAAATGTTGTTGAACCAATTAAATATGCATTTTTATACTGTTAAAAGGATATTTTGACAGATGAACTAATCGTTCAGTTTGACAAAATAATTGTTAAATCAACTAAAAAATTGTTCACACAAGAGATTTTTATTCCACTCAACAAAATATCCTTTTAGCAGCGTATGATTACATAATTAATTGATTCAACAACTATAATTTATAATTTTTTAAATTGTAAATTTATACATTTTTTCTTATTGTCGTCACGGATAGCTTAGAGTGTCCTCGAAATCGATCCCGGACGAGTTTTGATTCTGGTGAAATTCCTAGATCGTTTATAGTCTCGAAAAGCTCAAATTCTCCTCCGATAATAACTCTGGACTGGAACTAAATCGAATTTCGACGTCGCGTAATTGTTTCTCGTGAGGAGGTGGCCTGCTCCACAGGTGATCGAATGGGAGCACGTCGATGTATAATCCAGTTCTGGAGCGTGGAGAAAAGGAGAGGGCAGATAGGGAGGAAGGGCTCGCGTGCACACCGAATTTCCGTTCGATGGTCTTTGAACCGTCGGAAACGCAGCTCGTACCTCGACGCCGCCGGCGAATACGGTCTACGTCGTGCACCGACGCCAGAGAGGAACGTCGGATCGTTTCGCTTCGGATTTCTTTGTGCTTCCTCTTCTCTCGTTCCTCTTTTTACATCGAGACGACAACGGGTGGCTTCGATAACCCGAGGTGAGAGGATTTCATTCGCGAATGTTCCACAACGTTGTAAACTATAATATCGATTCTGACGTTGAAAAAAATTAAACAAGCAAATCGTTTGAATTATCAATCAACAAATAATTCAATTCGACGATGAATTATTCGGACGTTTTAATTGGTATTCGATCGATCTCTTATTGGTGAAACGGGGGAAATAATTTAACGATGTAATTATCGAGGACTGATTCTAAACTACCTCGAATTATATCTGCCGCTACACATTTAACACGATAATTTATTCCATCGCTCCAGATTGCGTTCGATCGCGATGTATCAATATTCCAAACTAACCGGTGATCAGTTTTCTCGTTTTGCTTTGAGTCGTTCTCCTTCTCTCTCTCTCTCTCTCACTCTCTCTCTCTCTCTCTCTCTCTCTCTCTCTCTCGCTTTGTCTCGCTTCGTACGCAGTTTCGGTTGGCCTTGATCCAGTAGGCGAATCGACCTCGCCGGGGAGCGACTTCAAGTACACGGTCTGGTTTATTTTCTCTTCCGATTTCACGCTGAATAAGTACGAAGGAATAAAAGGAGTCGGTTACGATATTTTGACCTGTAACGCGACCCTGAAACTGATATTTCGTACGATAAATTGCTCGAATGGTGCAGCAAACACTATCAATTGGCACGATCCGCGCATAATATCAAAAAAGTACGATATTCAGGAGAAAATACGACAAATTTCACCGTACGAGTACGTCGGGTCACCCAGTCGCAGAAAATTCGTCCTCTCTCTTGCTCGATTCCCGTCGCATTTTCGTTCACAATCGCGAGTACCAGGAACGAATGAAACAGCAGGAGGTTTCCAACGTATCGCGCCTCGGACCGCCAGCCGTCATCGATCTTAACTCGGCGCGCTTTTCCGAGCTTTTCCGGAACTCCTCGAGACGAGCGATGCGAGGCTCGCACGCAAAGCGAATTTTCGCCGCGAGACGAGAGCGCCTTTCCTTACAAAGGGTTAATTTTTTTTGCCGAGAGGAGTCTCTCGCGAAAAAATCCGAACAATGGAATTCCATTCATATCTATTCTCTTCCCGGCGCGTGACGGGGCTGCTGCAAAGTGCATCGCGTATGCATTGAAACCGGATTGCACCCTCCCGTCTGTCAGTCTGTCGTCTCGCGTTTCGGCATCGAGAACGCGTCGCGGAAAAAATCGAGAATTGGGCGAAATTCGGGCGGCTGTGCGAGCGGAATCTCGAATTAATCTCGCCGGATGGGTCGTTGTATGCAAAACGATCGGACGAAAATTTCGATTTACGATTCTTCCGGCGATTCTCGATGATAAAATTCCGTCTCGACGAGTGACGTTATCGGACCGAGTTAAAATTACGAAACGCGGTCGCGGTCTCGATTCGTCTATCCCTCTCTCTCTCTCTCTCTCTCTCTCTCTTCGCTCTCGCGATCCAATTTCTTACAAGTTCGCAAAAGTCAAGACCGGAGCGTGGGGATATCTCATGCATTTTCGATTCGAGGCGACGCCAGACGTCGAATTAAAGCCGATGGTCTGTGTATATTTTTTACACAGCTCTTATTCACTCACAGAGGGCGAAAATATCGTGTCATACGTGATCCCTGATCGATTTAAAAACGATCCGGTGACCTATCGATGTTAGGAACGAAATTTGTTTTTCACAGGAAAATATTGACCAATCTATGTCGTCTCGTTCAGCTCTCTTATTTATCCATCTTATTTCCTGTTAAGTTAATTATCGATTCGATCGATCTCGATATATCGAGTTTGACGTATCGACAGCAGTTCTGTTTTAAAAACTGTAATGAGGATGTAATAAGCACGCGAGCGGGCCTGGTTCAAGGCTAAATAAATATTTATTTTTCGACTCGAATTTGTTGATTTGTGAATAAGTAACGAGAAATAAATAATTAAGTGAGATTATTTGAATTTGAAATGCAGAGTACACACAGAAATGTATCGGAAGAGGAGCGCAATCGCGATCGGGTCAAAGCGATAACGCTCTCTTTAACGCAGGATATCGCTCTCGTTGCGATATTTCACAATGAAGCTCTCCCGCGTGTCTCGTCCGTTAACGATAATCGCAATTTCGCAATCGCGCCAGAGACCGTGAATTATAAATATTTACGTCGCGCTCTCGTCCGCATAATTCGGCTAAAAAGCGACGGAAAATATCAAAAACGAATGACGACCCCTCGTGATTTTTTTCTCGTTCGCTTCGTAACTCGAGATTCGCGTTTTCTCCGAGCTGGAACGTTTTTCCGAGCGAAAGGGAAAGAATAATCGGCCGAGGATTGCAATGCGAAAAACGCGAGAGGGAAAGGGAATGAGAGATCGGGGTATCAAATTTTCAAGTTCGCTTCCCGATTCTTTTTTTCCGGCTACCGGTAAATAAATTCGAGGGTCAGCGAATAGCGATACGCGTCCGATTGACATATCGAAGCGAGAGAAGAAAAAATTTCC